>JBCEWE010000322.1:1764300-1806800 GCA_039877035.1 Silurus lanzhouensis
CAGGAACTAACCCCCTTATCCCCCCCAACCCCAAAGATAAAAAAAAGTATAAATTTGACTTAACACATGATCTTTCTTTCTCAACTAAGGAAACATGTTATTCTGACAGAGGCGGCCAAACAGCTGTGAGGATGCGTGCACACACACACTCACACACACACACACACACACACACACACACACACACATTTGCACGCACATGAATGCTTTAGGGAAGTGTGTATGCTGTTTTTTATTGGCCATGGTTTAATGCGCAGGGTTGAATAGCAAAGACCAGACTCTCTTTCGATCCACCACGCACCATTTCCTGACTAAAACACACACACACACACACACACACAAGCTTTAGTAAATATCAAAAATATCTTTCTTGATTCCCATATGTATTCGTGGGTATGCGAGCGCACGCGTGTGTGTGTGTGTGTGTGTGTGTGTGTGTGTGTGTGTGGGTTGTAGTAGTAGTACTAGTATTAGAAGTAGTACGTAGCAGTAGTGGACCCCCAGGGTGGTGCTAAAGTGTAAACCTATGCAAGAGATGACAAAACCTCAGCAGCTCTGTTTCACTTGGCACACGGTGCACACTTCACAAATACTCATGCTAATATGACAGCCACTATGAGTGTGTGTGTGTGTGTGTGTGTGTGTGTGTGTGTGTGTGTGTGTGTGTGTGTGTGTGTGTGTGATACCATGTTCACTACTGTTGTCTCCGTTGAGAGAACTAGAAAGCCCGCCACAGGGTGCCGGACCTTCAGTGGAATGAACGGAGACGGAGTCATCTTCCCTCCAACACATCTTGAGCAAGAGAGAAAGAGAGACACAGTGAGAAAGAGAGAGAGAGGGAGAAAGAAAGAGAGAAAGACTACTGAGTATTAGATATATTGGTGATATATGATTTGGTCCATTTCAGTATGAAACTGCATACCAGACTCATGCTGTAAGAGATAATATAGAACACATGCTCAGTTTTCATGCACACACACACACACACACACACACACACACATGGCTAGAACGTGCCTAGAACATATCGAGGTGGGGTAAGAGGGGGGTGATAGAGTTCGAGACACACAAAGGTGAAAACAGCCCAAGAAAAGGAACTGACTATCATCTATCACAATAAAGGTGATCATGATCCACCACCATCTGGGGGCGTCTTAACTTTTGATAACGGAGACAAGTTCTTTATCATGCACATCAATAAGTACGTCTTTATTTTCCCTCCCGCATAAGTTGCACTGTAAGTATACTGCATAATAATACATTTGGGTCTCATTCACCCCAGTGTACTACAAGTAACAAAATAAAGCTAGTGGGTGGAGGTAGAAATGGTGCGAGCCAAAGTTCTTTCATTTGTGTTTCTCGCTGAGAAAAACCTATTTTTATTGGACAGACCCTAGCGTTATTTGCGGTTGGGAATGAATGTGTGTGGCAGCAAGAGCATCTCTGTTTTGACTTTGTGCATTCCACTTTGATCTTTTTCTAAAAAAAAAAATAAGAACCATACAGTGCTGTTATGAGAGTCAAGTGGCTGGTTGGGATCATCTCACGTAAACTTCAATTACCTCCCAGTTACTTAAATTGCTAAACTTCTTCATTTTGATCATATATTTTGTCTCTTTGTCTCATCATCAGAAGCATTTAAGCTTATGGTTGTTCTCAGTTGATTTGGAGCGTTTCTCAGATCAGAAATGAAATTCTCAAAACTACTTGTTCAACCTTCACATCATGTAGTCACTTGTAGTGCACATACTGTAATAAAAGCAGAGGAGGGAAGTAATGAAGTAGAACTACTTTGTTACTGTACTTAAGTCGATTGTTCTGGTATTAATCATTGAGTTCACTGTTTATTTTTCACTTTTTACTTTCACTCTACTTTTTTTTTACATAAATATCTGTACTTTCTACTACTTTACATTAGTTTTAATCTATATGTTGACGTGATCGATATTTTTTCTTTTCATTGTGTCATTGTTTCACCCCATCAGCCTGTTTCTTGTCTTTAACTTTTTCAATCTTTTTCTAATGGTGCATCATTTCCTGTCTCTCACACACCGCAAACTAGTTTATGAAGCTCACAGTGAGCAGGAAAGAAGACCACATGAAGTCTGGGGTTAACGTAGATGAGACAGAGGGAGTCAGTGATGTAAACATGAGTGAGAACAGACGCATTCCTGATCACATGATCATCATCATCTTTTCTCGGCTTGTGTTCTACATGGTGGATGTTCAGCCTGGATACATTTATTAGAGAACAACATTTGAAATTCTTCTGTATTAATATATTAATATGACGTGAGGTTCAGTTCCAGCGTGACACTAAAACAGGTAGTAGTAATGACTACCGTAATTTCCGGACTATAAAGAGCCATATATAAGCCACACCCACTGAATTTTACAAATATTTTTATTTTAAACATAAATAAGCCGGACCTGTCTATAAGCCACAGGTGTCTACACTGAAACTAATGAACTTTACACAGGCTTTAACGAAAGACAGTGTCTATTACACGGTGTAACAGGTGAAATATGTTGCGCTTCCTTTAGGAGCATAGCGGTATTTTGAGAATAGCTTGCCGCCGCATTTTCCGGTATTACTGCATGTGTGCAAGACCGAGGAATATGTCCTTATTATTTTCTGATGCTCATTTCTAAGTTTCTTTGATTAACCCTTAACGCTGTTGCCAAGAAAAATAAAAAAGCACGAGTTTTGGAAACCTGTCTGTGCTTATATGATTTCTGTTGTAACTGGAGTTAGTGAATTCTCCCTTCACTCAGACTCAACGCGTTACAACGGCTTGTATCTAAACAGTAGCCGACCGAGAAAGTTTTTCGTTTCCGTTCGGAAATTTCATTGGTCTCATGTTATGGGGTTCAGTTTTTTAGCTTGAAGTTTGTGAAACCGGGAAAAACCAAGGAAAAATGCATAAATTAGCCGCTTCGTTGTTTAAGCCGCGGGGTTCAAAACGTGGGAAAAAAGTAGCGGCTTATAGTCCGGAAAATACACTATTTTTTTACTTAAGTACATGCAATTTCTCGTCGCTTGGAACAAATTGCGAATGCTTTTGCACGTTCATTTAATGAATTGTTTAAAATTGTCTGCTGTTTCCTTTATTTTTTAATTGTTTGTGTCACGTTGATTTAAATATATTTTTCTGCTTCTCAACTCAAAAGTCTCAATCCTCAAAACATCTCAGCATCAGTTCATTGTGTAAGTCATTGAATGCAAAATGGTTAAACCAGTCGTCATCATCTGTCATTTAAAATTTCTATTCAACTTTTTTTTTGTAAATGTGTTGAATTGATGAATTGTGCAGATGAATCTTGAATGTGACTAATGACGGCATCAGATCAACTGATGATCAACCAGTTCTCTAAAACAGGTCAAAGGTGAATCTCGTGAACCTCCAATTAAAGACAGAGCAAGATACAGATTCACAATTTATAAAAATCAACAAGGAAACAAACAAACAAACATTATTATAGTACAGTATTTTTATGCCATTTTTTGGCAGACGCCCTTATCCATAGAAACTTACAACTGAGCAGGGGAGGGTTAAGGGCCTTGCTCAAGGGCCCAGCAGTGGCTGCTTGGTGGTGGTGGTGGGATTTGAACTTGTGACCTTCCAATCCAAAGTATCCAAAGTAAAAGTGTGAATCCTGTCACTCAATCACCAATCAATATACAGCATTAAAAAATCATACAGAAGAAACTCAAGCTTGTGTATTTTCAATCACTGTAATCCAAACCATCATGAATACTGAAACAGTGCACGGTCATACTGACAACATGAGGACGATCTTGTTTAAGAACAATGAAAAAAAGGACTTCTGATGGTAATGAGATGTTCATTGACACAAATACCTACTTTTGAGAGATGAACTTAGGATTTTAAGAAAATTTCAGGCTTTTGCAAAAAATTGTTGTTTGTAGAAATTGCTTTGAGAAATGCACTTACTGGTTTGCAAATATTAAGGATGATTAGAGTGAAATGCTCCAAAGCAACTGAGAAGATCACTAAAGGAAACAGACGTTCGGACCCTTGATCGTTCAAAAGGAATGACAGATTTTTGACTAAATCTTTTTAGGGCAGCGTTTCTACTAAACACTGCATTTCATTATCAGCGTTCTGACTATTGGTGTTTACTGAGCATTCAAAAAGCGACATTTGCTATTTTATTAAAAATGTTTTAACCCAAATTTAAGCTCTATCGTTATGGACATTTAGTATGATTCTACAGTTTCTAAGCTGTCCATCAAGTGCTTATAGTCCACCATCTTAGTATCATCCCAAATCCAAAATGGCCACCTATTCACTATATATGCTCACTACATAGGGTACAATGTGTACTGGTTTGCTAAGTGTAAAGTATTTGCACTCTCAGCTTCATCTGGATTGCTGTGTTACTGCAGATGATTTTTATGGTTAGGGTCATGGTAGATCTGGAGTACATCCCGGGAACACTGAGTGCTGAGAGAGGGATGGAAGGCCAATCCATCATACACACACACACACACACACACACACACACACACACACACACACACACACACACACACACACTTTCATTTCATTCACACCTTGGGGCAAGAGTCCCAATCCACCTATGCAGGTACATTTTGAAAGGCGGAAAGAAACCAGAGAGGAAACCCACAAGGATAAGAGGAGCATGCGAAACCCCAAACAGACAGTAACATGAGCTCAGGAACAAACCAGGAACCCTGGAGGTGTGATGCTCTAAGGCTGTAACTGTAGCTTGTTTTTTATTCACTGTCAAAAACCAATGTGGAAAATTTCAAGTATTTAATTACATGTTTTCTAAGTACGTAACATAACCAATCACCAGCCTACAACTTCCACAGTAATTCCTCCTACAGTTAACACGAAAGGTGAATAGGTGCATACACATATGCAATATGCAAAGCGAAGCGCACATGCACAGAAAACAAGTTAGAAAGAGAGAGAGAGAGAGAGAGAGAGAGAGAGAGAGAGAGAGAAAGAAAGAAAAGCCCATCCAAGCAAATCTGAAAGCTCATTTAACACACCAGCTTTTCCTTCATATGCAAAGCAAACACAGAAATGCAAACATGTGGCTTCATTCAGAAACAACACAATCCCATGAGCCTTTGAAGCCAGACCCACATCGGATCTTTTATACATACAACCCCCCAAAAAAAAAGCAGGATGTTTTTTAAACTCAGCCCCAATAGAGAACATGATTGTTGGGTAATAACGTTCGACTTGCACATAAACACTGATTCCTCCTCTGCGTCATTGTCGTGCTTTTCCAGCCCCAGACCTTCATAAAACATCAAACTCCATGCTGACCTCGGAACAGCTGCGGTGGATAAACCTTCTGTAAACTGTATACGACCCAGAGCAAAACGTCCCCCTCGCAGAACGCAGAGTGCGAGCCGAGCGCGAGGCCGCTCAAGCCTGCTTTCAGAAATAAACCGAGCTCGGATGTCCGTGTAACCTTTATCGGTGTGTTCACGTGGGGCTATGACGCTGTCGTTTCTGTAGGGTTCCTGAAACATTGTTATCACTTTGACGTTGTAGTGAAGAAGCAAACAGTATACCATCAGGATGTAGGATGGAAGTACTATTGGTATTCGAATGAAACTGAATGAATGGCTGTCATTTAAGAAGAATAGCAAAGGCTGCACTGGCTTTTCTGGTACAGTGTTTCCCATCTCAGAACTTTAAATATTAAAAGATATATTACGTGTTTGCAATTGTTTTATATCAATGAGAGCAGACTTTTTGTCAAGTCAAGACTTTTCATAGCCTTCTCCTATTTAACAAAGGCACCAATAATATTGCTTGGCACTGTACATTGTCATGTTTGAAGATATGTGACCGTGATTTGGTTCTTAGACATAGAAAATTATTATTTTTAGTTTGGAATAAAAAAAAATGAAAAAAAGGATGATCTTTGAATCTGGGGCACATTGTGGCTTGTAAATACAGTAAATATTTGGCGATCCACTTCACAATATTGAGACTCATAGCAAAGGGTTCTTCATGCAGAACCTTACAACGGATCGTTCTTCAGTTTTTGAAGAGGATCAGAACCATTCATTATCCAGTGAACCAATAAAGAACTATCAAATAAACACTAATGAGTCTCTCTCTATATATATAATTTTTATTTTAATTTTTTTATGTTGTTCATGTCTGTATTGATGATGTTTTTGTCTCTTGGTGATTCGGTGTTTTTGAAAACACAGACTTGCAGTGATTCTACTATATATATCAATTTTAAGGAAACAAGAGCTAGAGTTCAGTTCAGTATTGTGTATCAAACAAAAAGAAAATACGATAAATAAATAAAATTGTACAAAATAACATGCATTTTGTATTGAGTTTTAAAAGCGTTGTTTTATTCTGACCCATTCTTTCACTCTCTGTACAGCATAAATCTCAAAAACATCTGTGCATTGTGTATTTGTTCGCCTAGACTGTTTGTACACCTCATTCACATCTGTTTAGAACTTCATGTAACCTCTGACATCGCTTTGTTTAGTCTTGTTTTGGGGGGATTTGCTTATATGGGCCTCTCTAGCAAATGTTCAATACTTGAAATGCATTTATAGAATAAAATAAATGTTTGCATTACACTACCTGAGACAGACTTGCTGATTCGAGCTTTCTTTGTAGCTAATATGTAGAATGAACAGTCCGCGCGCATGCGCACAAGCCGATTATCGACACCTTTGAACAGGCGTTTAAATATGCCGACAATTCAATGTTTATTGGGCAAAACGAATTGATTCCGCGTTCAGGTGAAATATAAACCGGGTTCATATAAATGCGGATTATACTGTAAGTGTGCGGATTTGTAAAAATTTTAAATATATATATATAATAATATTAATAATAATAATAATAATAATAATAATAATAATAATAATAATAATAATAATAATAAAAGACTGACTTGATCTGCAGTACCGCCGGAGGTCCGACTGAATTCCTCACTGTCGGATTTGGAAGATCCTTCTCTGTCATCCACCACCAGGTCCATGGGCATCTTTCCTTTCAGACAACTGATATACCGATGACAAAAATTATCGCAAAGCTCGTGGACCTGCGTTAAAAACAAACAAACAAACAAACACGTGATCATTCTTTGAACCCCTTTTCTTGTTTGTTTGGGGTTTTTTCCAGCGTGGAAAACACGTGAAGATTCATTTCAGTGCGTCACGTGTCACTGGGGGGTTTGTTTGGTGGGCGTGAAAAAAATCGAATAAAATAAATCGCGCGTGAAAATAAAATTAAAAAAAAAACCGCAAAAAATGACAACAACAAAAAAAGGATGCAACAAATGGAATATAACAACAATGGAAACTCACCTTTTCTAATTCTAGTAGATGAAATCGGAGCACTTGTATGGCTTGCACCATCTGAGAAATGCAAAAAAAAAAACTTGATTACTCGTATTAATAATAATAATTTTTTTTTATTAATATTAATATTTATTATAGAGATTGCAATGGTGTCCAAATACTCATCCTACCAGGTTATCCAAATCTGGATTGGGCGCGAAGAACGGCTTTTCTGTCCTTATCTAGAATGAAAATATCATAATAATTATAACTACACGAATAATAATCATAATAATCATAATAATAGGTATGATTAATATATTTGTACTAAACTATTGCGTAATTAATATTTGCGCATGCTCAGTCGGGCTCCAGTTTAAATGGCACTGCGCTGATTCATGACTCATTAGAGGGGATTGAAGGGGTGCAGTGTTGCAGGTGGGAAAGTGGGACCTGTTTTGAAAACACGGTAATGTCCTCATCGAAGGACGCGGATGAGCAGACATCAGCCGCCAGGCCGCTCTCTCTCGGAGTACACGTCGCTAATTCACACTTCTCAAAAACCAGTGCAAGCAGAGGAAACAGCGGGTGTCTGCATTCAAGAGAAGAAAGAGAGAAAATAAATAAATAAAAACAACAAACAATGAGGAGGAAAAATACTACAGACCACGTGTGTGTGTTTGCTTTTTCATTTTTTAATTAAGTCATGAATTCTGATTAAATTTTTTACTTTTTGAAAGTGTTATATAAAAACAGATATTATTATAAAATCCTAAAAACTAAGCTGAAATTCTTTAATTCATTAATTCTAGACCTCTTCCATGTCCGAACATATAAAAAATACCAACACACTCACTGTCAGAAGTCAACAAAAAAACTATGTAATGCTTCACTTATTTAAAAAAAAAAAGTTTAAAATTTATGATTTATGAATGAACAAAGAAACAAACGAGCAAACAAATAAAAACAATAAACAGAAAGATGTGCGTGCGTTAACTAACACAACTACAAAGAGAAACAGGAGGAAGAAATATTCGCAGGATGTGCATTTTAACTTTTTTTTTTTTTTACAAACAAAAAAAAAAAAAGAAAACAATTAAACAGCTAGACATAACTTTCTATTTCATTTTTTTTTAATTAAATATAGAAATAAATACAATATAAATAAGAAATATAAATACATTAAAAACAACTCCCCCCCCAAAAAAATAAACAAATAAAATAAAAAATAAATCAAACAAACAAACAAACAAAAAATGCACCGAACTCAAATGGTTGCAATAATTTCGAGCTTGTTTGAGTCGTGCTGTTGAATATACATTATTTGGAACAACACAATTCAAAACATATCACCCTGAAGGGAAAATAGCTTGTTAAGGTCAGATAAAAAAGCGATTAAATAAAGAGAGATATTTAATGAATTGTGTCCTCATTAGCGCTGGGACTCCACTGGCTGTGTCCCCAGAAACCTGTTCACCAGCAAGTCATTATTTACAGACTAATAGTGTGAGTCTCAGACAATTTCCCAACAAGCCCATAAAAAAAACGTCAAAGGGAAAAAACTCTGGCTGTGTCCCAAATCACAAACTTGCACAACGTGATAAACCCCCACAAACCACTGGTTACCATGGTTACCTAGGATGGTTACCACTTTTGGATTGCGTTAATAGCTTTAATGGGTTGCTTCAGTGTGCGGTTTGGAACACAGCCAATGATCTTTAGTGTTTATCGGCGTTTTACACCTCGAAATTATAGACCGTGAACTGTTTAGTGTGTGTGTGTGTGTGTGTGTGTGTGTGTGTGTGTGTGTGTGTGTGTGTGTGTGTGTGTGTGTGTTTTATTTTTATTTTTATTTTATTAAATCCGTTTTTAGTTACTGAGCAAATCAAATAAAAAAAATCCATATTAGGGAAAGTCCAGTTTGTTTGTTTGTTTGTTTGTTTGCATTATGTCTTCGATACAAAATCAGCTGCTGCATATTTGATGTAGTTTATATAAAGCATCATGTTTTATAGTGTTTTCTTGCGTTATTTCATAAATTCGTTTAGGTTTCCCTCCTTAGTTCTATACTTATGTGTTGTATTTTTGTCTGTTTTATTATTTGTTTGTTTGTTTGTTTGTTTCACCAAAAATAAGTCGAAAATGTATTTTCTCAGTTCTGAGATATTGGGAACACACAATAAACATGTTTATAAATTGTTTACATTTGGGGGAGAACACACACGTGATCATTGTTTTGTTTTTTTCATATGTGATGTGAATCATTTCGGCGTGAACACAAGTTAAGACGAATTTCGGCGTGTCGCGTTCACGTGTGTTTAAACTTGTCGGGGGGAAAAAACGAGTAAATTATTTACGTATGAAAATGAGGAATAGTACATTTGAGTGAAAGTACGAACTATTTGTGTCAATGTGACTTTTTTGCAGACTCGTGGGAAAAAATTGTCTTAACGATCATAATTATATAACATATACATATACGTATATGTGTGTGTGTGTGTGTGGTTGTGTGTGTGTGTGTGTGTGTATGTATGTATATATATATATATATATATATATATATATATATATATATATATATATATATATATATATATATATTTGTTGCAACGTTTAATTGATCAGTCTTCAAGTTTATTGTTTATTGAGCAAAATAATAAAATATCTAAATAATAACTCTCATTTCTCATTTCTTGCTCATGATTCGGGCTCCTCGGTGTTTCTCCGTTATAGGCGAGGGCCGTGTTTTAGTATATTTAGAGCCATAAAAGGAGGACACGTACCCATAAATGGCGTCTTTGTCGCGTTTTAGCGCGTCGTTAACAGCCGAGCCCACGCCGGGAGCGGCCGACAGCTGATAGTGGTGCGCGTGCAGGGCGGCGGCGGCGGCGGCCGCCGTGGGACCGGGAGCCCCGTGAACCGCGTGCACGGCGCGCGCCGCCGCGTGAGGCTCACCGTAGACCGCTGGGCCCGGGATCCCGAGTCCGTCCCCTCCGTAATGCACCAGATCTTCGTACTGAACACACACACACACACACACACACACACACACACACACACACACACACACACACACAGAGAATTATATCTGAAACATTCAATTCACAAAATGCAGCACAAACTGAAATACGGTTTCAAAACACATTAAAACAATAGCAATAAAATATGAACCACAGTAATTATTAATAATCATAAACATATCCATTAAAACCCAATACATTCCTGTTCCCAGATATTTTTTATTCCATTTGTTTTATTTTTTTAACACACATGACAGCATTGATTATTTCTGTTCCCCCAAAAAATGTAAACACTGTTTTTAAAACCGCGACCAAAAAAATTATACAAAATAAATATCCAGCTTCAGGATTTATTACGAAGCGTGTTGTCGGTTTTCATTAGTGCGTGTTTTAAGATCAACCACAAATCTGATCCATATCCTATATATCCTAATATCCAATATTCCCAAATTTCCTACAATCTGATAAGACTAATGATGATTGGGGTTAAATGTAGGCTTTTGCTAAGAATTTCTGCGTTTGTTTACATCATTAAAAGTAATAAGAAAAACCTGTGTTTCAAATATATATATATATATATATATATAGTAAATAAAATAAACTAAATAAAATAAAATCAACCAATAAATAAAAATTTAGCATGGAACCATCAACAAAAGTATAATGTATGACCAAAATGAAAGCGTGTGTGTGTGTGTGTGTGTGTGTGTGTGTGTGTGTGTGTGTGTGTGTGTAGCCTTCATTAGCTGTGTTTAAATCGTTAAGCATGTCCACTAATAGTGTAAATACTACTAGGTAAAAGAATGCAAGGAATGATGAATTCTTGATATCCTGAATCTTGATTTTTTTTTATTCCTGGCAAAATTTTTGGAAACGATTGTCAGAATTTACTTTGCAAATATTGTCCTTGAGCCTGGATTCAAATTCGTACCTACGGAAATGGGCCACGTCTCAAGTCTTCTCGGAGAAAACACACACACACACACACACACACACACACACACACACACACACACACACACACACACACGTGCCCGCGCGTGCACACACTCACACATGCACACACACACACTTTATTATTATTATTGTTGCTATTATTTAGACATATTTATATAGATTTGTATCTCTTGTCAATTCACGTGAGTAAAAAAAAATCATCTGTGGCATCAGATGGAACTGAAATAAACAATTTGTCAAATGTCTAATGAGCGCCAGATCAATACATATTGTTGTTTTTTTTTCCTATAAAGAATTTAGTTTTTTGGTTTGTCTGTTTTAAATTCTTGCCCACATAAAAAATAACCAAATGATTAAGAAGTAAAATTAGTTATAAACACCTATACAGGTATTTAGTTGATTGTGGCGCCAAATAAAAACCAAAACCAAAACAAAAATAATCATCAATTCCACCATTTTTATTTTTGGAAAGTGATAACCAGGAAAATCCTCCATGATTATTGATTTTCTTCAGAAATTATGAAATACACTTGATAGTTGACTTCCACTGAACCCCAACAGTATAAAAACCACTTGTTTCCCGTTACTGGTTTACGCACCCGCTGCGCCATGAAGAGGAGGTGAAGGAGGATGAGGATGAAAAGGAGGAAGAAGAAGGTACTGGAGGTGGAGGTGGAGATGGAGGTGGCGGCGCAGCACCGAGTCCCCCGATCACGCCGAGGCCGGCTTTGGGCGCGCCGAGGGCGGCTGTGCGGAACCACGGAGCCGCCGGGACTCACACCGCATCAGGGAGTCAGTCCTCCGAAACTCAGGCGCTGCTCACACACTCCAGCCGCATTGTCAATCCTCCGACACACTCCTGCTCTTTCTTTTTTTTTTTTTGGAAGTGCCAAGAGTGCCACCTTGTCTTTCCTTTTTTGCTTTCCTTCTTTTTCCTTTCGGTTTTTTAACGCAACAAGAAAAGCGACAAGAAACCAAAGAGTCCACGCTGATGGTGAAGATGTTCCAAAAATGGTGCTGCGTTTATTCCAGACGCGTTCACAAGTCGGATAAAATCCCCATGCTGTCCGAGGAGAGTCGCCCAGCTTTAATTCAGTGTCGTGTCTCCGAGCTGGACAGCGGGACAGAGAGAGAGAGAGAGAGAGAGAGAGAGAGAGAGAGAGAGAGAGAGAGAGAGAGAGAGAGAGAAGGTGGTATTAAGGGAGTGTTTGTCCTTAAAGGAGCCGCTATAACACACACCAGCACAGCAGCCTAGAAATACATTTTCTGTAGTGTGTGTGTGTGTGTGTGTGTGTGTGTGTGTGTGTATGTGTGTGTGTGTGTGTGTGTGTGTGTGTGTGTGTGGGGGTATATATATTATATTAGCAATGTCTCATATATAATATATATAATGTATACATGAATAAATAAATAAATAAATAAATAAATAAATAAATAAATAAATATACAGTATATAAAAAATGTGACTTTTAATTATTAAAGGATGTTAAGTTTTGTGTTTCTTGTCTTATACTTGTTTATGAATGCTCTATTCATTTTTTATAAGTACTTTAATTGTTAGGCACTTTGTTTACAGCATGTTATAAAAGGTTATATATAAATAAACCTTTGATTTGATTTGATTTGATTTGATGTTTTACTGGAGAAACTGAAAGCTAGTAATATCTTGATGAACAGATGTTCTTCACTATGAAAGTTCTGTGGTTTGGGTCTGATTTGCTGTTACTCACAGCCAAAACCTTAAAATGAAAGTTTGGCAAATATGTTTTGTACACATGGAAATGAAAGTCTGCTTGCTGGAAAGATCTGATTAAAAAGTGCAAAAAAGTGTCAAAAATCCCACTCTTTCTTTTTTCTTAAATATATTTTTTCCATTCGGTGGCTGATCTAATTTTAATAAACGTAGAATACACTTCTAGATAGAGCTGCTGAAAAGCGACATCCACAAAACACCACAAAATATGTTACAGTTCCCAACCTCGTAGAAGAAAAAAGGAGTTAAAGGGGGTTTTCATCCTCAAAAAGGATGGGGTCTTTTTGGAAAAGAAAACCTCAGATGGGAAACTTTTCTCAGAGGGACAAAGTAAGCGTGAACATGAATAAGATCTGTGCAATATGCGTTCACATTTTTTTTTTAAACTTTCTCAGGAGCTGTTTGGACAGTTAATGGTTCTAGCTTTCCGAAAACAAGTTGCGAACCAGAAATGTTCAAGAGTCACTTCAGAGGACCAAACCAAAGAACCCTTTAGGGCACTAGTTTGGAGTGTGGCTGGGAGCAGTACAGAGAGCTCAAAGCTCCTTCAGGAATCTTCTGTTTCAGTTCAGTACTCAAAGAAACCAAGCAGGTTGAAGGTTCCTGATTCTTGAATGATCTAAGAAGATCTAAGATATCATTACCACCGTTTGACAACTGTTTCTTGAAGCTTTAGTGCGAAGGTTGTTTGATACACAAATGGTTCCTAATGTCTTGTGTCCTTCTTTCTGATTTCTTTAGAATGTATGGATGATGGAGGATTCACACATTACAAATTTCCCTGAAGAGTGTAACAGACTGTAACCTACTGTATACATATGACTATAAATTCTTGAGTTTATAAACTCTTGAGTCGTGTTTATCAGCTCTGCAGGAATGCTGAATGGGTTTGCGCAAATTAGACAATTTATTTTTTTTAAATTACAAAAAAATTTGACTTTTATCAAGTACCTTGTGGCAGAAATCATCCACTAAATGTTGAATATTTGCTAAAAAAAAAACTGCAATTCAAATAATTCCCCATGGAAGCATAATTTTTTTTTAAATCGATAATCAAAAATACATTTAATACATTTTGCGGAGACACAGACTTTTCTTGGAAAATATAAATGTATAGCTGCCTTCAGGATAAAAGCTCAAAGCTAGAACCCTTATCATTTCTTTATTTGCTCTTCCACTTATTACCATTTTTGGGGAACCTCTAGATCAGGGGGTCACCAACCTTTTTGAAAGCTACTTCTTGGGTACTGATTAATGAGAAGGGCTCCCAGTTTGATACACACAGTTTTCAGTTTGATCTGAAATAACACATTTCCTTAATTTACCTTTTATTATATGTTATTATTAATAATTAATGATATTCATCTATGTGAAGACACTGATCATGTTAATGATTTCTCACAATAATTATCAACAACGATTTAACAAAGTAGGAAACAGCTATTATGTAGAAAAGGCTACTCGTGGTCATTGCGGGCGACCTGGTGCCCACGTTGGTGACCCCTGATCTAAATAATCGAAGAGCCTCCAAAGAACCTGTGAAAATAAGCTTTCTGTACACAAAACTCATCCTCATGGTCTGCTCATCATCCTCACCTTCTACACACTTCATTAATTTATCTGTTAAACAGTACAGTGTGTGAGGTAAATGGTTCTAATCCTGAAGAATAAAACTGATGAATAAAGACTATAAAACATCGTAAAATTGTTTTGATTGGTTGTTTATCATAAGTGTTTCTGCGAAGACTAAACATGTCCATTCTTGGGACTGTGGGACACAAACTGACCTTTCTTTCCCTGTCCGTGTTGAATTTGACGTTTTTTCTTTAATCACTCAGTTCATTACTGTTCGTATTACACCATTAAACATCTGTGGGGGGTTTTGTTAGAGGAAAATAATCAGTGATAAGGTGGAATGTGGCCCGACACAGGGCACAGTGACTTTCAGCAACCAAAAGATGATTGTTTCCCAATTACACCATATCCTGAATTTTTTTTTTCCCTCAACAGCAATTTGATAATGATTACATTTCTGAATTTATACATGATTGATGTAGTGTAATTTTTAACTGTTTATAGTTACATTTCATATATTTTATGTTGTGAAACATCTGTGCGACAAGTCAGCTCATTATAGAAGCTGTATAAACTGTCTTTCATCCAAATAGTCTCTATTTTTTTGCTCTTGAAGTTTTGAAAGAAATCTGAGATGTCATCAACAATAAAAACATTGTTCTTTGAATGACACTACATTTAAGGCATTTGGTAGACGTCCCCAATCCAGAACGACTTACAATAATCTTATTTTGTTTTACACAGTTGAGCAGTTGAGGGTGGAGAGCTTTGTTTAAGGGTCCAGCAGGGGTGGTGCCGTGATCTGAATTTAATACCCATTTTTTTGTTGATTAACAACACGGTTTTTGATCTGTTGCCATTTTTGAGGTTTTTGTTCCTCTGTCAAATGCACCATATAAATCCAGTCGAATGAGCCGTTACTTAAAACGTAAAATGGTATATATCAATATATTAATATAATGCATTAATATAATCCCAGAATCAGCACTACTGTCCTCTTTATTTCTATGACTTATTACATTCCAATGGTATGGATTATTTTGATATAACAAAATAACTTTTTTTTTAAGATTTGGTCTTTATTTACTTCATACCACCATCAATGTTTTAAAACAAATATAATGAAACGTCTTAATTATGATTATTTTTTAATAAACAGAAATCATAAATTCTGATCCTGATTCTTAATGCACATACCGCCTCCTGCTGGACAGAAAAAATACTGCCCCGTGTACATTTCGGTAGGAAATGTAACTGGTAAGTAACTAGTCTTCCTGAAGTTAAGTACAGACACATGCATGTTCCTTTTTCTTCTATGCAACAAACTCGGTAATGTAACAATATAAAGATTTACTTTGTCGAAACAAAATACTGTATATAGATATACAGATTTTCCACTTAAGTTTTTTTTTATAAAATTAGCATAAAGAACAGCTTTACACACTCTCAGCATCCGGACACTGTGTTTCTCCAAACATTCAGCTGTGCCTCTTGTAAAACTTCTCAAAAATGTTCTTCACTAGTTGGAGATTTCTTTGTGATCCACCTTCATCCCAGAGCAGTTTAATAGGATTTAGGTGCAGTGACTGGGCAGGTGATTCCATGATGTCTGTTCTCTAAATAACTCTAAATTAACAGAGTTCGGACGTATCCGTCGCTTCGGATCATCCTCATCCTTGTCGTATGGTGAATTTGGTTCCAATAAACCGCAGTCCAGGCCGAATTGAATGGCGTTGAAGTATGGAATGGTTGCCATGTTGGTTCAGGATCCCTTTCACTTTCCAGAATAAGGCTCCAACCTTCCCTGCTCCAAAAAAACCTCAAACCATTAAGCTTCCACCTCAATGTGTGGGGGTGAGGGGTCTGATCACATCTTCTCTCCTGTTCTTTGTCTTACACAAGTTCTTCTGTTAGAGACAAAAATGTCCCATTTGGACTTTCTTCCACTCATTCACTGTCCATTATCCGTATAAAAACATAAGGAACATGCATGTGTCTCAAAAACCACGAAGGACTAGGTGTCTTCCAACGCTTCACATGCATTTTATTGACAACGCGTTATTGGAACAAAATCACAAATCTGAATGCATTTACTGCACTGCTATTAGACAATACAATACAATACAATAAATATACAGTCAAATACAATACAATACTCATTCAACAATTATTCAGTACAGTAAGAAATATACAGAGAGTATAAATTGTGTAGATAAACATCTACCATCCCATGTTTTTTTTAATTATTCTTACAATGTCCTTACTCACTTTTTTTAATGCAAGAAAAGTTCTTGTAAATTCCCTCGTCACTGATTCAAAACACTTTCTGTGTGACTTTCTGTGAAAAAGAAACTGTCTTAATTGTTTCTGCATAAATATTCAAAATATTTCTTCGCTTCATACCTTTTTCTTTTTCTTATTTTCTTCAAAATTTTCTTTCAGCTTGTTTGTTCTGTTTGAATCAGAAATGAATTCACCTGCGCATATGAATCCTGAATACTGTTGTGACGTGTAGATGTAAGGATTAGAATCAGGCATCATGGACCCAACAGTTCAGGCTGGTGGGGGTGTTGTAACGGTGTGAGGAAGAGTTTCTTTAACACGCCGGTTGATATCAAACGCATTAATATGCATTGTTTAAATGCTTGGCTGAATATTACTGCTGACCTCGTCCACAGTTTTTAAGCCACATTTGATCTAGTTTCAGTTTCTCATTGCTTCCAAATGCACAGTGTGAAATCCATGTGATGAAGATTTGAGCACAAAGCAAAGAAAGTAGTGGTTAAGACGCTGGATCTAAAGCTGCCAAAGTTCAAAGCTCAAGTCACTTAACCTTCTATTGCTCAGATGTATAAATGAGATCATTGTAAAAAATGTTCTGGATAAGGGCATTAGTACAGTGTTCCTAATAAATTGACCACTAAGTTCACTAATATTCTCAAACAGGAGACAGCTGATAATTAACCCCAACACACCACATCTGTCCATGAATGTGCCCACAGATGTTATTTGGTTATTGCGAAATCGCCATGTTTAAACATGTTTCAAGGACTTGCAAATTTGAAATGTGACTTCACATGAAATATTCTTTTTTTTTAAAAACTATCAAAAATGTTTGTATCGAAATGTTTGTGATGCATCGAGTGAATCCTGAGCCGTTTCGTTGCTTGGTGCTGTGATTCCATTATTCCTGTAGGAGCTGGGAGAAGATGTGCCTCTTTGAGGTAACGGGGGACCTGGTTAGAGTTATTACAGAGGGGTTTAAGGGTAAGAACTGGTCCAAAGTCTCAAGCAAGACTGATAAACATAGGTTTGTCTCTTACTTTTTCACTGTTGTAGAAAGAAAGAAAGAAAGAAAGAAAGAAAGAAAGAAAGAAAGAAAGAAAGAAAGAAAGAAAAAAAGCACAGTTAAAAAAACATTTCCCACATATCTCAAAGGTGTTAGGAAGCTGGGGTCAGAGTGCAGAGTCAGACATGATACAGCACCCCTAGAGCACAGAGGTTTAAGGGCCTTGCTTAAGGGCCCCAAGAGTGGCAGCTTCGTGATGCCAGGGCTTGAACCTCCGACCTTCAGATCAGTAACCCAGAGCCTCAACCACTGTCATATTAATGTGATTGAGGAGATGTTTGTGAAAACACTGCACTCAAAGTCCCAGAATGTCAGGCAGTTACATGATGCTGAGTTGCAGGTTAGTGATCTACATGTGAGAAGACTAGTAGATGACACGACATTGAAAAAAAAATGATGATGGATGGATGAAGAAGTGCAAAAGTCAAACAGACTAAGATATTAATGTGCTGCTGTATCACTCTCTTTAGATAACAATAAAGGGGGTGGTAGATTAAAGGTTAAGGAATTGGATTTTGTATCCGAAGGTCATGAGTTCAAATCCCAACCACACCATGCTGCCTCTCCTGGGTACCTGAACGAGGCCCTCGAGATTCGCACCTGACAAATGTCATACATGTAAATTGTATGTATCAAGAGCTAAATCTTACTACAGCAGCAAGTAGTCCAGTGGCCACATGGTTAACAGTGAAAACATAGGAAGTAACAAAAGACCAACAATCTGGAACGCCATTTAAAGTCACGTGTTCATTATTTAAATGATAAAGATTTCTATATACATAATATATAATGTATAAGTTTTTATAATAGTAATTTTTTCCCGATTACATGCTCATGATGTTATACAGCAATACTGTAGTTCTGCCACATGGTCACTAGATGGCAGAAGATGACACGCTTGAATGTCTCCTCAAGCCTGTTGATGGCGTTTTTATTGAACTTGAAAATGTCAATCGAAAGTAAAAATGTGCATATTAAAGTTTTATATATTGTCAATTACTTAATTAATAACAGCAGTTTTTCCACTAGATATTTCCACTGATTCAATTAATATGATTTAATATATTTGGCATGTAAATGTAAAGCTAATATTTGTAAACCTGCTGCTAGTTCATTCTAGCGTGGATGAATACGATTGAAATTCCTCGTAAACATCCAAAATTAGAACAGCATAGCACCTTTTAAATGAAAGTACACACTTTCACTTTTGCGTTATTACACGGTTATAAACTTGACATGTTTTGTGTCTGATTTTCATACATTTTCTGCTGGACCTACAGAGCAAATGTAGCTAACAAGTAATGCTAGGCTATTTCTAGCTCAGGCAATATACAGGAAGTATTCACAGCGCTTGACTTTTTCCACATTTTGTTATGTTACAGCCTCATTGCAAAATGGATTAAATTCATTATTTTCCTCTAAATTCTACAAACAATACTATATAATGACAATATAAAAGAAGTCTGTTTAAAATCTTTGCAAATGTATTTAAAAATAATAATAATAATATTCACATGTACATAAGTAATCACAGCCTTTGCCGTGACACTCAAAATTGAGATCAGGTACATCCTGTTTTAGCAGATCAGCCTTGAGATGTTTCTACAACTTGATTGGAGTTCACCTGTGGTAAATTCAGTTGATTGGACATGATTTGGACATGCACACGCCTGTCTATATGAGGTCACAAAGTTAACATGCATGTCAGAGCACAAACCAAGCCATGAAATCATGGGTGAAAAGCTTATTCAGGGAGGTGACCAAAAACCTGATGGTCACTCTGAAAGAACTCCAGCGTTTCTCTGTGGAGAGAGGGGAATCTTCCAGAAGAACAACACCAATCAGGCCTGTATGGTAGAGTGGCCAGACGGAAGGAACATGACATCCTGTCTGGAATTTGTTAAAAGGCACCTGAAGGACTCTCAGACCATGAGAAACGAAAATCTAACTCTTTGGCCTGATGCCAAGTCTGGGGTGAGGGTTCATCTTCCAACAGGACAACGACCCTAAGCACACAGGGTAGTGTGATAACAAAGGAGTGGCTACGGGACGGCTCTGTGCATGTCCTTGAGTGGCCCAGCCAGAGTCCAGACTTGAACCCGATTGAACATCTCTGGAAAGATCTGAAAATGGCTCATAACCAACAACTGTTCAATTGGACCCTATAACTGTTTGTAACTGGATGTAGATACACTATACGATACACTATACACTATGAGATAACCGAACCATGACACCCATATCTGGTTCTCCCTCAGAAGGAAGCACCAATGTTTGAAACTCAGAACTTTCCAGAGCTCAAAATCCCAACAGCTACATTCCAAAATCTAATGGAAAGCCTTCCCAGAAGAATGGGAATGCCTATATTGTAAATTTGAAATGGGATGTTCAACAAGCACATATATAGTTAATGGACAAATCTTTGTGCAAACATGAACGTCTTACGAACACGTCATTTCACATTTATTCCCATTTTGCTCATATAATAAGCTCCACTCTTTTAGGAAGATGTTTCGCTAGATTTTTTCAGGTACTGATGTAGTTGAGGTGAGGAGGCCTGGGGTGCGGTCAGTGTGAAAAATTCATATATGCTCCTGCTAAACTCTATATAGCAGGAGATCTTCCACATCTTCCAAAACACACTTTCATAGAACAGGCTTCACTGTCATACTGGAGCAGGGTTGGGTCTCCTAGATCAAGCGGAGGGGAAAATTTTATGCTACAAGGTCAGCATCAGGATCAGTTTGGGGAAGAACCACATATAGCTGGAAAAGTCCTAAAACTTTGTAGGTGTGATGATCAGGGTAAGTTTCAACAGTTGACCGGTAAAACGGTGGATGATTTGGTGAGGTGAAAGCTAAGATTAGACAGCATTTCAGCACCAATGCTCCATAAATACTTAAGTTGTCAAGTCAAGTCAAAAGGCTTTTATTGTCATATCTACTATACACAGTGGTACACAGTACACAGTTAAAACGAGACAACGTTCCTCCGGAACCCTGGTGCCACACTAAACAACAACATAGAGCTACAACACAACACAACACAAGCTACGTAAAGTGCATCGAGTGCAACCTAGTGCAAACAGTGCAGTGCAGACAGACAGTGCAGACGAAAAACAGTGCAGACAGACAGTGCAGACAGACAGTGCAGACAGACAGTGCAGATGAAAAACAGTGCAGACAGACAGTGCAGATGAAAAACAGTGCAGACAGACAGTGCAGACAGACAGTGCAGACAGACAGTGCAGATGAAAAACAGTGCAGACAGACAGTGCAGACAGACAGTGCAGATGAAAAACAGTGCAGACAGACAGTGCAGACAGACAGTGCAGATGAAAAACAGTGCAGACAGACAGTGCAGACAGACAGTGCAGACGAAAAACAGTTCAGACAGACAGTTCAGACAGACAGTGCAGACAGACAGTGCAGACGAAAAACAGTTCAGACAGACAGTGCAGACAGACAGTGCAGACGAAAAACAGTGCAGACAGACAGTTCAGACAAGACAACACAAGACAAGACACTAAACCCAAGTGTTGTGTTCTTGGCTGGTTGATAAGTTCTTGTGCTGGTTTGAGGACCCAGGGAAGGGTTCTATGTTTACACAGAGGGTTTCCAGAAGGAACCATCACAATAACCTTTCTCCAAAGTGTGGACAGAAAGTGGATCAAACGAATCACTTGAATAAGTGTCGCTCCTTTGGTTCTGACGTCATTACTTCCGCCCCACCACCCCCACTCACCTCAACTACCCCCTCCCTCCCTCCCTCCCTTAACGCTCAGTCGGTGGCGCTTTGCCTTTTTTTACCGACTGTTTCGATTCAACATGGAGTAAACTCGGAGCGGCGATGGGGCTCGCGCGGGGCCCGTCCTCATCGAGAGCAGCCCGCGACCGCAGCCGCGCCGCCGCCGCCGCTCATCGCAGCCCGAAGACTCCGACGTCCGCGAGAGCATCGGGCCGGACCGCACGACGTCTCGCGCTGGTTAACGTGCAAGACGGAAACACATACAAACCAGAAGAGGGAGTGTTTTTTTTTTCGTTTGTTAGTTTGTTTGAAAGCCGCTGCTCTACACTATCGCTAAGGATGAAGAATGGAAAAAACTAGAAAACGCGGATAGAGAGAGAGAAAGAGAGAGAGAAAGAGAGACACACACCATATCGGTGGGAGACAAAATGGAGCCTGGACGCTGTTGGTGCGCGCGCGCTCTGGGATCTTATTACCACCACCATCATTATTACTATAATAATTATTATTATTACTGTAGGTGAAACGACGGAGATAAAATGACCGAGGAATCGCAGCCAGATGAGTAAGTACCCTTCCATGCAGCCCCCTGGTACTCGAGTACCCCCTGGGTGCGTTAATTGTCTGGAGCGCGTTCACAGTGATTTATGAGGCGCGCGCTTCTGTTTTAATGTGTTCAATAATTGGTGCGCGCAACAAACATCTTTCTGTTGCCCCCCATAACTGGAAAGTGGACAGATAGAGAGAGAGAGACAGAAGGACCCTAACGTTTTCCCTCTTAACTGTTGGGCCCTACGTTTTTAACCCCCTGGTGGTTTCGCGCGAGCAAAGCAAAAGAGTGGGATAGAGGTGTGGGGGAGGAGGAGGTGGAGACGGAGGGGGTGGTGGATGAAGCGGAAACGTTTCTTTGTAACCACCGCTGGTCGTTTCTTTGTAACCACCGTCAGTGTGGAGGTGGTCGGAAAGTCCACGCGGTGCCAACGCGGAGGTGCGCGCGGGCCTTTTGGCGCATTTCTGCATCATCTTTCTTTCTTTCTTTTATATCTTTCTATCTATCTATCTGTCTTCCCGTGCGTTCTGGTGGTCCCACTGAGTCCGCCATGTTCCCCCCCTCTCTCTCTCTCTCTTTCGCTCCTTCGCTCTGCTCTTTTTTCTCGTGAATTGGGCTCATTTGCATACCACGTTTCATTCATAAAAAAAAAAGAAAGAAAGAACAGAAAATCCCGACGGCGCAGGCGGAGCTTTGTTCCAGCTCGAACCCAAGCCTGCATCATAACACACCACCGTACCCCCGAAACACGTGGTGCATACGCGTTCTGACGTCACAGATCGGACATTTCACCGGAAGTGTGAGATGAGTAACACAAAGCTGTACTTATCTATTTTAGAAGAGAAGAATAGACTTTCGGTGTCATTCCTGTCTTTCTAATCCCCAAAACCGGTTGCGCAGAAAGAGATGGTTTTAACAGCAAACAGGCTTCAGATATGAGCTTTTCTTTTTTCAGTATATTTGTCACAAGAAATTCTTTCTTTGCATATCACAGTAATGTCAGGCAGCTCTTGGGGCCTTGCTCAGGGGCCCCAAGAGCGGTGATACTTAGGCTTGATCTGCTGACCTTCTGATCAGTAACTCAGAGCCTTAATCACTGAGCTGGTACCGGGCTGCGGATCACTACAGGGGAGTCAATCTCTATTACACGGGGGGCCAAAACTTAAAGCACACTTCAGGGCCGAACAGTATAGACATTTATTGAACACACTAAAACAATGTTTTTTTTTTTTTTTACGTAATTATGAATAAAAGACCGAATATAGTATTCCAGAACAAATAAACTTTAAATAACTTTAAATATTTTGCTCTCCATAAAAATATCTCCAGTATCTGAATATCTTCAGAAACTCTCCCTCAGTAAATAAGCGGCTGATGTGACTCTGATTTCTCCTCTGTTTTCACACCAGCTTCACTTTGTGATTTTGCTCAGGTGAAAAACATCTGGTGAAATGTCAGATTCTTCTTTAACTCTTCTACTTTCTGAATCTTCTGCTCTGCATTCAGGTTCTTCAGCTTCTCCTGATGTTTTGTCTCGTTGTTCCGTCTTAGATTCAATTCCTTAATTACAGCCACATTCGCTCCACTAATAAGACACACGTGTTTACCGGCAGTGTCAGTAAACATCTACTCAGAATCCTATCGGTTTGGAAAGGCTCTGTTTTCAGAATCCATTTTCTCTTCGTCATTGTGAGGGGCTTCACAATAACTGTACAATAGAGTTAAATACATCAACAGAAGCTCGACTTGATTGACGCTGGAATGTTCTGAGGTAGTCTGGTGTTCGGTAAGGCAGCTGAAGCGCTGCATTATGGGATCTGTAGTTTGTGTTATCAGCGCTTCATATCACCGGGACATTAATAACTATAATAATAGATCTTTATAAAATCATCTCATGGGCCGGATATAATTATACATCAGGCCAGATGTGGCCTTGAGTTTGACACATATGACTTAGTACATGGCCACACGGAAAGAATACACACGTGTACATTATATTTCCATCATGTTGACTTGTTCTAAGCTCCCACTGACTCTGTATCATGATTACTTGAGTTGAATTTTTGAGTTACATTAATCATTAAATCATATAATTTCTCTAACACTAATAGAAAATGTATTTATGAGACCCCACCGGCAAACCCTCAGGTCCATGGAAAAATGTTCTTGTGTGAAACTGCTCCGTGATGCAAAACATTCTGGATCCAATCGTTCATGATTGCAGGAGCGCTGCATCACGGACATCTGATTACAAGATAAAGTGATTAAGCTTCTATCACTTTGTCAATACCAAGTAGCTCTCCATCCACTTGAGCAAAGCGTGATATTTGCTGTTTGAATAAATGGGTGCGTCTCAATCAGCTCTCTTGGTCAGGAACCGGTGTTGTCATGTGCACTGATAACGACCCTGGTGCTCTACTCATTGGCACACGGATGACTCAACATGACCATATTCTGCTGTTCGTTCCCTCAACTCAGTCGAACGAACCCTTTCATTTTCACGTCAGTCACCGTAAAAAAAAAAAAAAACCCAAAATATTTACGATTTATTCACGCACGATTCAGTAATGATACACTATATAGACAAATCTTTGTGGACACATGATCTACTTTTGGAACATCCCGAGTCCCCATTTGCTGTTATAATAAGCCCCACTGTTCTAGGAAGATGTTCTACTAGATTTTGTGGAGATTTCATTCAGCGACAAGAGTGTTAGTGAAGTCAGGTACTGACGTAGGTGAGGTGGAGACCTGGGGTGCAGAAATTCCACCCAAAGGTGATCAATAACGCTACAGTGGGAGATCTTCCAACCCATGTAAAGACTATCTTCATGGAGCTGGCTTTGTGCACAGGGGCATTGTCATGCTGGAACAGGTTTGGGTCTCCAGGTTCAAGTGAAGGGAATATTGCATGCTACCACATCCAAAGACATCGTATACAATTGTGTGCCTCCAACTTTGTGGGAACAGTTTTGGGAAGAAGCACACGTGGCTGGAGATAGTGCACTTCTAACACTAGGAAAACAATCTAAAAGTGTTTCGAATCATACAAACCAGATATACATCTTTAAATCAAGTATAAAATGGATAACATGAGTAATCTTTTAAGAGCTACATCACTACTACATGAGGTTGAAGTTCATTTTCACTGAGGAAGCAGAGAGCATCGATGCTCCCTGGTGCATTGTGGGATTGTTTTAGAAAGTGAGCGTTCCACTGAACTGATATGATTTTGCAATTGAGCCAACCCTCAAATTTGTTCGACCGTCTAATCAGCTTCCTGTTACATTTATGGCATTTGGCAGACACCTTTATCCAGAGCAATGTTCATTTATCTCTTTTATACAACTGAGCAGCTATGGGGTTAGAGGCCCTGCTCAGGGGCCCAGAGGTGGCAGCTTGGCGAGGCTGGGATATGAACTCACAATCTTTGGATTCAAAGTCTATCCACTAAGCTACCACCTCTAGTGAACTAAAGATTCGCTTTAGGTGAAATAGTGACCTGAGGTACCCCTAGCTTGTATCATGGTTTTAGGTTACGTTGTGGTTTTTAGCACTTGTTACGCTGGCTTCGTACAGAACATGATCACTGAAGGAAAACAAGACTAGCCCAGACATACAACAGGTTTGAAACAGTATATCACGATACTTGAAGATATATGTGCATAAATGAAACACCAAGGAATGCAAAACGTACATCCTAACAAACCTAATCATAGATGCTCACGTGGTTTATTTAGCAGAAATTAATAAATAAATACGTGCTTGTGTAAATAATACTATATATAAACAAAGTAATTGCTTATAAGTTTGTGCTATAAATGTGCTCGTAATATCGTTAGATGGTCCCCGAGTTCGAGTTTTCGATCTTACGATGACCGAAGCGATACGACAGAAATGCTAAATATTTTCAGTTTCACATGGTAGGCGAACGTGGCAGCGTATATGCTCCGCCCTCCACTCGCGAACCAGTGCTCGTCCACAGGCCCACTGCCGTAAACATATATACTGTAAAGTTTATACAGTGTGGTACTGTAAATTGCTCTGTTTACTCAATTACGTAGTTACATGATCAACAAATGACATTCTTTAATATTTCTAGGAAGACTAGGCCATGTCTCGACTTCTCCATCGTAAGTCAGGGTTGGTGTTGTTTGTTTACGGATAGCAATGTTACTGTTGTCATATTTTCTGTACAGTAGCATTTTTCAGATTTTTGAGTCTTTGTCTTGAAAAGTGGATCAAAGTCCCTGGCTAATAGCATCTAATGAATCGAAACACCTCCTATGAATAGAGTATGTCAGGAACGAAAAACACGAGGTTGTGAAGAGGCAGTGGTGGTTCAGTGGTTAAGGTTAACTCATCATAAGGTCAGAGGTTCATGCCTCAGAATTGCTAAGCTGCCACTGTTCTGCCCCTGAGCAAGGCACTTGACCCTATCTGTTCCAGGGGTGCCTTACCATGTCTGAAGATGGTAAGGCAAGCAAAAGCCAGACAAGCAAAAGCCATTTGTCCCTGCAGAAAAAACTAAAGCACTTAAACTGGAGACTCCTTCAATAAATGTAATAAATAAATGGTAAAATGCAAAGGAGCAAACACATTGCAATAAACCTGTGATTCACTTACAGCCCCGGGAAACGATAGTCTGGGGGTTAAAGGTGTTGCATTTCTGATTTTGTGATTTCAAACCCCGGCACCACCGAGCTCAGACTGCGGGGCCCTTGAGCAAGGCCCTTAATCCTCACCTGCTCAGTTGAGCAAATGACATAATCGTATGTCGCTCTGGATAATGGGATCTGAAGCCATTTCATGTAAATGTACAGCATTAACGAATGTCAGAGCCGCTGTAATAGAAAAGGAGTCAACACATTTTGAACAATCACACTCACTTTAAATACAAAACAAACACTATCGATTAGCACACATGACCGATAGCGTCCGGGTCCCGCGGGTCCGACGCGGCCTATCAGCGAAAACTTTTTTCTGTGGTTATTGCTGCTCTTTATCTAGATCTTGCTGAGGGCTTGTGGACAGAACGTGTGTGTGACTCGTGTTGTGGGGGTTGTTATCTTTTATCGTTCAAATTTATAGCCTGCTCACACCCGTGCTGAGCAAACACACCCACACACACACATATATAAGTAAACTGGAATGTCAAGACAGTGTATAATAAATAGTAATGGTCCAAGAAATGCTTTGGGTTTTTATCCGCAAATGGAAAAAGGCTGAATCACAATATCCGAGTACTTAACAAAACGTACCATGGGATTTATGTCTCGAAAAATGTTTTTCTCTAGCCATATCCGAACCCATAGTGGAGGATATCCAAATCCCACACTGCACTGTAATAGGATCGTATAATTCAGTGATCTCTTAGAATTACGGCTCTCTCAAAGCTTTGTTGAATAGTCCTAGGATGCTTTTCTAACAGGAAAGGTTTAACCAGACCTTTTATAATGGGGTGGCCAGGATAGGCTAAATTATTTTATTGGGGTGGCAACCTAGAGGCGGGTAAAATACTACACCACATCCATTCAAAACTCCATCTGTATATATCAGGGGTCCCCAAACTTTTTGGGGTCTGTAAAAGAAAATGACATGGGCTGGAGTTACTTCCAGTATTATTGTGGAAATGTAATGATTTATAATGTATTTATTATGCGTCCGAATGCTAGATAATTAGGTTGAGTTCATAACTAGAGGTCAGACCTTAGTGGCCACGGACTCGAAGACGGAAAAACATCCGGTGTGGATTTTTGCAGATAAACGATAATAACTGAGGGGGGTTTTAGTTCGAAAGGCAAACTTTATTATCAAATACAGATATGATATGAGTAAAACATATGTTTAAAGTAAAACGTTCTTTGGCAGCGTTCCGAGGGCCGTTGCAAGTGTGTTGGGATGGTAGTTTGAGGACCCTGGTCTGGTATATGGCCAGAGAATGATCCTTATTGCATATTAAGTGGATTTCACATAGCTAAGGACGTTTGTTTCTAGCAAGCAGCGCAACCGTCCTTTCTTGTGACGAATGCTAAGTGTTCAAAATCGTCGTCTATCGGTTTGCTGAAATGAACGCGCTAATGCAGACTCGTGTTATAGAATGCCAGTAAAGTTGAGAGAATGTGGCACTGCTGGGTTTTTTTCTGTTTTTTTTTTTTGTTTTTTTCAATGCTTTTCATAGATTTTAGAGAATTTTAGAAAGCACTAACAGGTCAAGATGACGAAGTGTGTGTATGTGTGTGGGTCAAGTTTGTATGATTTTTTTTTTTTTAGTTTTGACTTAATTTTTATCTCTCGAAAAGCTTTACTTTTAGTTTGTACGTAGTTTTAGTATTGTTCTTGTTTCTTGTTTCAGAGGTCTACCACCAGACAAGTTTCGTGGTATCGGGATCAGATTGTGCATTTGTACATACTCTTAAACGGCAAAACGCACAGTAAATAATACCGTTTGGACATTTTTCCCAGAATGTCCTTGCGACCCAATAGCAACTCGTTTACGGCTCAATACTGGGTCACGACCTGGTGGTTGGTGACCGATGATGTAATATATGATAAAAGCCTTGATATTTAAAAATGTGTAAGTTTGAAAAGTTAGACAAATCAAATTAATATCTAATTTCTATAATACAATCTACATTTTCTACAAAACCCCTGTGTTATATTACATACTATTAAACATGCAGTAATCATGTACAGTGACTTAATACCTCATAACACTGTCCAAAATCGCTAAAAACGAAATCGCCTGTTGTTTTTTTTTACACGCCATGCACAAAGATTTGATTCTGTTTATTTGATTATGTTCTATTTCAAAGATTTCACATTTTTCCATATGTATAAATATAAATATCAGATGAAATGAACCAATAAAATACGTATTTGTGGCATTTTGGCAGATGCCCTAATCCAGAGTGACTTACATTTATCTTGGTTATACAGCTTAGCAATTGCGGGTTAAGGGGTCTTGCTAAAGGGCCTTCCATGACCCTCCAATCACAAGTCCACTGATCGATCTTATCCGCTGAGCTACCACACCCCTAATATAAAAAAAGACCACTTCTGCATTGTAACCATGGCATCAACACGCAACATTTTAATGTTTATTAATGTTGTTTTTCGCAGATTTCTGTGATAATTTCAGTGAACTACATTAACCCCGACGTGTGTGTGTGTTTGTGTGTTTAGCTTTAACTGGCCCATATGCTTTACTGTGAGCTTTATGGCCATGCAGTTAAGCAGTTAAACTCTCTGTTAGCTGATAAGTCCCACCATCACCATTATTGATTGTCTAAGCAGGATGTGTGAAGTGGGTCATCACTAACACTTCCACACCCAGCATGTCCCACAGCTCTGCCCACTTCCTGTATCCTGTTCTATTAATGACCTCCGGTTCCATGTGGCTCAGAATTCAGTGGTCTAACAGGAAGAAGAGCGAGTACACCGAACCGATGAATCATGAATCATGATTGGTTTTTTTTGGATCAGCTCTTCTACCAGACTGCCCTATTTGGATATTTATGTTGATCCTGTTCCGTCTAGATTTGTACCAGTCCAGCATATGAAATGAAATGTTGGTTTTTTTTGTCCATGTTACAATTGACAGTAACACACTGTAATACTTTTCCAGTTGGTTAAACTTAGAAATAAAAGTTCACCTGCTACATTAAACTCAACTTGAAGATAACCATCATTTGAAAGCGAGGTTCCCTGGTGGTCTAGTGGTTAGGATCTCACCGCTGTGGCCCTGGTTCGATCCCCGGTCAGGGAACCAACCCCAGCCATTAAGGTTGCACAAGCCTTAGTGCCGGTCCCAAGCCCGGATAAATGGGGAGGGTTGCTTTAGGAAGGGCATCCAGCGTAAAAACATGTGCCAAATCAAACATGCGGATGGTCCACTGTGGCGACCCCTAATGGGAGAAGCTGAAAGAAAGTTTTTAAATTTGACGCCTATTTTGATACCTATGGGAGTTAATGACATAAAGGGGTGTGGCTAACAGCACCACATGTTGCTAATTGGCTGGAAACAACAGAGAGTGAAAATAAAAATAAACTACCAGAGAATTTGCTAAACACACATGTACACGCATGTCTGGACAAATGTATTGGGACCTCTGATTTTTCCAGCCATGTGTTTCCCAAACTTTTACCAAAAAACTTGGTCAGATGTGGAGAGTGGAGGTTATTATAGCAGTAAATGGAGACTACATGTTGAAGTTCAAAAAGAAGCACATACCTACTTTAAGTTCAGGTGTCCACAAACTTTTGTTTTCGGGTTGTTGGGTTTTTTTTAATAGAAGATAAGAATTCTTGATAAATCCTTGTCGGTTTTTATATTAGCTAATGAAGGAGCAGGAAACGGATGTGCATTTCCTAAATAAATAAGCACCGAACTAGTGAGGATATAAGAGAATTTGAAAGGTGGTGTCGAAAAGCTCACCTTTGCTACCACTGCCCTAGAAGGGTTCAGTGATAAAGGTCTGTAACCCCACGTGAGGGTTTTTATTTTTTTACATGTAAATGTTGATCTCGTATTGATTTAATGTCCCAGATATGTGTCACCTGGCATGAGCAAACCCACACAAGTTTATGTATGCGTGTATTAATGTACAACCTCGGATCAAAAAAAGTTGGGAGGCTGTGTAAAACGTAAATAAAACCAGAATGCCTTGATTTGCAAAACTCATAAATCCAGGTTCTATTCACAATAGGAGTCTGGAGTCTCTCGGAATTAAAGATGGGCAGAGCTTCAATCTGGGACTAGAAGTTGTGGAGTTAATTGCAAAACGGTTGAATATCTCATTATTTACAGCACATAATATCATCATAAGTTTCAGAGAATCTGGAGAAATGAATACTGAATCTATTATCTATACCTTTCACCATTTCAAAACATTTGGTACATCAAGAAATGAAAAAACACAACAAAGAAGACCCAGAACTGTAAAGAAGCTAGAGTCCTGTATCAGACACTTATGGGACTACATTACTCCTAAAAAAGTTTAGGAACTGCTCTCCTGCTACACTGGTCCCTGAACTTATTTTTATTCTTAGTTGAAACATTTTATATGTTTTTATTTTTTATTCTGTTGTGAATAAAACATGGATTATTGAGATTTTCTAATTATTGCAATTTGTTTTTATTACAATTTTTCACAGGGTCCCATTTGGAATTGGGGTTGTATTAATAAATATGTAGTCTATATGAAAGTCTTCTTTTCTTTTTTAAAAAAAAAGCAGTTATAGTCTGGTAACCTTTTTCCAAAAACAATAAAAAAATCTGAAGTTGACTCTTACCGAACAGATATAACAGAATGGAGGTTTGGGATGAACTCTGATACACCTTGCTGAAACCTAAATGTAATGTTTTGTCTGATTGTCTGGTTCAGGGAGAACGGCTTTGAATAAACCGTAAACACGGTCGCCGTTCTCTGAGTCTCTCTCTTTGATCCGTAGCCTCAAACCCAGGCATGAAAATCGGGCCTTCAATTAAAGTGGTTCCCACACTCCGTGCCAAGAACCACCGGCATTTGCATAACCCATCTCTTCCTCTCAGTGAGTGACGAGGCCTTGTTTGCAATACAGGCCCTGGATCAGAGCGCGTTGTGGAGCGTGGAAAGTGTCGGCCAACACGTGCTGGAAATCACAATTAATAGACTTTTATTGATCGAAACATCTGGCATGGAGGAGCTGGTGTTATATTTATGATCTCAAATGTTGAGCTATTTAATTTTGCTCAGGAGCTCCTGGTTCCACAACGTCAACTGATTGTATAAGAGTATTCATGGTAGTTCTCACTTATTTGCATTGTTTTAAGATTTATAATCACACCCTAATCTGTAGCTTCACTTTATGTTTCCTTTGTTAAGTGTTTCACCATTTTTTTGCAATCGACCAACAGTATTTAAGGTGCGGTTTTGGGATGATATCAAGTGTCTCTAGACCTGGCATACAAAAATCCGGCTCTAAAATTAGCCCCACCTCCAGACAGAACAAAACTCTCAAATTTAATCTATTAAAGAAGCACCCCAAACATTGTCCGGGGCAGATCGGTTGGTTGAAAATGGGAGGGCTTGATGGTAAATTTGTTGCTGTTCGAATTTCTGCAATATAAAAGTAACAAACCGCTACTTTAAACCGAGTATGACACAAAAACAAATCAAATAAAAGTTTCAGTAACATCTGTATACAGAAAAGCATTACTGGGGTGTGTGGTTAATATCTACCCAATCGAAATGAACTACAGGGCATCTTCTGACCAATCAGAATTGAGCAATCAACAATGTGGAGTAATAATAATAAGGACGTATTCGATGCAATATGCTTTTGTGTGCATGTTTACCAAAACCTGAAGCTGTAGTGTCAAATGGAGGTGAGAGTTTTTGCTTACCAGCCCCCGGGGGGCTGCGATTAGCTGCTGTTCCCAGAGTTTAGCAGGGTTTTGGTTTGGCAGCACAAACACCTTTAATCTGATTCTTCACACCACTGATTTGCATAGCTCTCCATCTGGGGCGTGGAGGTATACCTGAGACTGCGCTTGGATCTCGGGTTGCGCGCTAAATATGACCGAGTAATAATGCCCTTCTCACGTGACATTTCCTCCTCTGTCTCCACAGTGACGACTACCTGGTGCGTGTGAAGGCCGTGGTGATGACGCGGGACGACTCGAGCGGCGGTTGGCTGGCTCAGGAAGGGGGCGGGCTCAGCCGGGTGGGTGTGTGTAAATTGGCTCCAAGCGATCTGGACCTCTTCGAACGTAACGGGTTCCTCATCTACGGAGAGAGACTCCGAGACAAACAGGTGTGCGCTTCGCTTTAAAAAATGTAGACATACAGTAAGGTATCTCTGTAGAAGGTATGAGACAAAAATGTTTTGTTTGCACAGAAATATCAGACTTTTTTTTTCGATTTCTCAAGAACTTTTACTGAAGAATCAGAATCATTAAATTGCCACATTATCGCACATTGTTGGTGTAGTCTAATTATGTTTGACCGTTTATCCAAAACAGCTTTTTCATGAACCATATTTTTGCGTATTCTTTCCTGTAGACTTTTTGCCTTCATTTCAAATCCTCAGGAAAACCGTAATACACAGAAAAAATGCTGGGAAAACCCGGGGTGGGTTTATGAGGTTACTATCGATGCTTCTGCTAGAGATGATGCATGTGGGGGGTGTAGCTGTGGCTACAGTGAAAGGAGACTTGTTGAATTGTGTTCATTTCGTTTCTTGCTTTATTGCATTATTCATGATCGCTGTATGAGATTCCTGTCTGTAATGCAGCGCTCTGTTATCCTGCATTTCTCTATAATATTGATGGTTTCTATAGTCGTGGCAACATAATGACTGTATTAAGAGGTGGGTTGATTCGGGTAGGACACCACTGAAGGTTTGGGGGTGAAATACATGACCTGCCACTGGTGCTTAATGTTACCTCACTGACATAGTGTAATACATGCAATACGCCTAAATAAGGACTTCCGGATCAGTCAACTCATCTGGGCTTTGCAAAAGATACATCAGTGCTAAAACATTTTCAGATCTCTCCAGAAAAGTTCAATCGGGTTTTAGTCTGGGCTCTGGCTGGGCCACTCAAGGACATTCACAGACTCGTCCTATAGACACTCCTTTGTTATCTTGGCTGTGTGCTTAGGGTCGTTGTCCTGTTGGAAGATGAACCCTCACCCCAGTCTGTGATCAAGAGCGATCTGGAGCCGGTTTCCATCAAGGACGTCTCTGTACATTGCTGCACCCTTTATCCTGACTGTATCATGGCGTTTGATATTTAGGCCAAAGAGTTTAATCTTTGTTTCTCTTGGTCTGAGATTCCTTCAGGTGACTTTTGGCAAACTCCAGCTGGGCTGTCATGTGCCCAGGCCCAGATTGGTGGAGTGCTTCAGAGATGGTTGTTCTTCTGGAAGGTTTTCCTCTCTCCACAGAGAAACACTGGAGCTCTTTCAGAGTGACCATAAAGTTCTTGCTTACTTCCCTTACTAAGGTCCTTTTCCCCCCGATCGCTCAGTTTGGCCAGGCAGCTCACTCTAGGAAGAGTCCTAATGGTTCCATACTTCTTCTATTTATGGATGATAAAGGCCACTGTGCTCATGAATTGCTGCAGAAATCTTTTTCCAATACAATACTGTCTCAGAGGTCTACAGACAATTTCCTGGACTTCATTTCTTGGTTTGTGCTCTGACATACACTGATAACTGTGGCACCTTATATAGACAGGCGTGAGCCTTTCCAAATCACGTCCAATCAAATGAATTTAACACAGGTGAACTCCAATCAAGTTGTAAAAACATCTCAAGGATGATCAGTGGAAACAGGATCCACCTGATCTCAATTTCGAGTGTCATTGCAAAGGCTGTGAATATTGATGTACATGTAATTTATTTCGCTTTTTATTTGTAATAAATTTGCAGCTTAAAACAAACACATTTTACATTTTCACACTTTCACGTTGTCATTATGGGGTATTGGTTTTAGAATGTTGAGCAAAATAATGAATTTAATTCATTTTGGAATGAGGCTGTAACATAACGATATGTGGAAAAAGTCAAGTGCTGTGAATATTCTCCAGATGATGTACAGTACAGACCAAAAGTTTGGACACACCTTCTCATTCAAAGAGTTTTCTTTATTTTCATGACTATGAAAATTGTAGATTCACACTGAAGGCATCAAAACTATGAATTAACACATGTGGAATTATAAATGGAATTATATACATAACAAAGTGTGAAACAACTGAAAAATGTCATATTGTAGGTTCTTCAAAGTCGCCACCTTTTGCTTTGATTACTGCTTTGCACACTCTTGGCATTCTCTTGATGAGCTTCAAGAGGTAGTCACCTGAAATGGTCTTCCAACAGTCTTGAAGGAGTTCCCCGAGAGATGCTTGCCTCTTGTTGCCCCTTTTGCCTTCACTCTGCGGTCCAGCTCACCCCTAAACCATCTCGATTGGGTTCAGGTCCGGTGACTGTGGAGGCCAGGTCATCTGGCGCAGCACCCCATCACTCTCCTTTTCGGTCAAATAGCCCTTGCTGCCTTCAGTGTGACTCTACAATTTTCATAGTCATGAAAATAAAGAAAACTCTTTGAATGAGAAGGTGTTCAAACTTTTGGTCTGTACTGTATGTGTATATGTCGCACCAAAATTCGCTAATCAGCCTGGTCATGATTAGATTCCGTCTTTTGTCACAGAAGTAAAATACCTCACATGACCTGTTTGTAATTTCTGCTTAACCATGTTAATGAAGGAGCAGTGCTCCATTTCCTTAGCTTACAAACCCAGTGATCCAGAGTGCCATGTCATGCGCAGGTGATCCTCAAGTGCTTCCTGAAGAAGGACCTGATCTACACTAAAGCGACTCCCACGTTCCATCACTGGCGAGTGGAGAACAAGAAGTGCGGCCTGACGTTTCAGAGTCCGGCGGACGCTCGTGCCTTCGACCGCGGTGTCAGGAAGGCCATCGAAGACCTGACCGATGGTGAGAGAGGAAGTCCAACTATATTTCTAACGCATTTCTTTTAGATTCCACGTTGCACATCGTTTAGATCGGCAAGACGTATTTGCTGCCCAATTTTGCCGTTGTTAGGCGAAAGTTGCGCAATTATTGGACGTTTTTTGCTCCGTTAATCAAAGCACAGACCTTTGAAGTTACAAATGGACAACATGAAATGCTGAGAGAAACAGTTTAGCAAGGAGAAATCGAGCTACATGTAAATTATTGGTCACTTTCTATAAAATAATAAACATGACCAAACAGTTGGTGTTTTTTTGCGCAGGTTCCACTACGTCCTCGTCTACGCTGCAGAACGAGACTGAGCTGGGGGACGACGATGTCTTCACGGTGAGGATCCCTCTGTCTCCTGTTTTACTGTCTGTGAGACACGTGTCTGTCTCTCTGTATGTGTCCCTATAAGCTGTTTTCATGTAAATGTGTGTTTCAGGGAAAAGCTGATGATCGTGCGGTTCATGGTGTGTGTGCGTGTGTGTGTGTGTGTGTGTGTGTGTGTGTGTGTTTGAGCGAGGATAGTTTTCAGGAAGTGGTCTCTAACCACACACACACACACACACACACACCTACAAAACCATGCAGCTTTACTTCTATGAAGCTCTGACACTGAAGACTTATTCTGTTGATGTTGTAGAATATGTTATACCTCACCATATCATGCAAGAATGCTTTTTTTTTTTTGGTCCGGTCGATTATGAATACATCGATAATAAGTTTTAGATCATGTCAAGCGTCCACCGAACGAGTCCTCGTGAACGAGCTGTTACTATGGAAACTATAACGAGTGTATTAATATAAACCTGTGATTTGCAGCTGTGCTACTGTATCTCCACCTCCACCAGATCTGTGAAATGCGTAACTTGTTTCCTCACAGTGAACAGAGCAACGGTTTGCAGTCATCACTCACACACACACACACATACACACACACACACACACACACACACACACACACACACACACACACACACACACACAACGATGGCTCGGAATAGTCCTGCCAGAACAGGAAGTGGTGCAGGAAAAGGATAGCTCTGACTCTGTAGGACAAAGGTTACGGCTGATTGCGAAGATCATCGTGTACAGACGCTTTATTTCCTCAGTAGAGCACAAAAAAGTGGTCAAAGGTCAAGATCAGGGAGGGTCGTAAATTTTTAGTGTTTGTGTAGAAACATTACCACAGCATCTTGGCCATTCTTATTGAAGGAGGCATGGCTTTTGTGTCGTCTGTCAGTTTTAGTGAAGGGGCGTGGCCTTTGTGTCGTCTGTCAGTTTTAATGAAGGAGGTGTGGCCTCTGTCATGTATAAATCTCAGTGAAGGAGGTGTGGCCTCTGTCATGTATAAATCTCTGTGAAGGAGGCGTGGCCTCTGTCATTTATAAATCTCAGTAAAGAAGGCGTGGCCTTTGTCATGTATAAATCTCAGTGGAGGTGTGGCCTCTTTCAGTTTCAGTTAAAGATAATATCCAATACCTATATATCAACAAATAAATATACCAATGCAGTTAGTTAATAATGCCAAAACACATTCTCATCAGCAGTGTTTTTGCCGGTTTTGTCCATAGAAATTTTTTTTTTTTTTTGTATTATACTTTTGCATTAGCTTATGGTGCTGTCTGACAGCTCGTCTTGTTCCCCACACTGGTCTTAAGCTTGCTGGATGAGAGCTGAGGGGCGCGTGTCCTTTTCCAAACACACGTTCAAATAACAAGCCTCGTCCTCGCGTCAAGGGACTGATCAGAGCGGATTCTGTAGAGTGCGTTCCTCACGTGTGGGGTTTTATTGTCATTCTTCCACATAATCTTTATACCCAGGTTCTCTAACTTATTCTAAGGTTTTACAAGAATCTATTCTATCTCATCTATCTTCCTTATTCTGCTTTCTGTTTTTATTCCCGCCTCTCACTCAGACTGCCACAGACAGCTCGTCTAACTCGTCTCAGAAGAGAGAGCCGTCGTTGCAGACGCTCGCACCGATCAACTTCTGCGAATCGCACCACCACCAGTGCATTCTGGGACATCTCTATACTCAGCACAGGCAAACCGACAATTACTTCCTGGACCAGGTACTTCATTATACCCTCGTTTGCATTAAAACCCTTTATTCACATACTTCATTGTTTTGCAATTGATGGCTTCTTAACAATTAAGCTTTTTCTTTTTTTTCTTTTTGAAGTCATGAATCCTATGAAAGCAGCAAATTTCACATGACTTTTAACACTGCCATCTCATGAGCTATTTCTTGCTGTCGAAATGTGCCTCCAGGCGGTGCCGACGTTCCCCCACGTCCCCATGAACTTCCCCGAGGAAGAGGAAGAGCTCGTGCGCATAAACCCGCGGGAGCGCGCCTGGCTTACAGGATACGAGGACTACCGTCACGCCACCACGGCCGCCCAAAAACTCCTGCGTCCGGAACCCACGGACGCGTACGTTTCCTTCGCCAAGAGCGAAGTGCTTAAACATGACTACACGTACCCGTATCCACACCGGCTCTCTGGAGACGACGCTAAATCGGGGATCAGCGGTGGCGTGGTGGCGTGCCAGCCGCGGGCGCCGTGGCGCACCGAGGACGACCAGGTGCGCTGCGCGTACTGCCGGGACGTGTTCAACCCCGCGCAGAACCGGCGGGGGCAGTGCAAGGAAGCGCCCGACCCGGTGGTGGCGTTCATAAGGCGCGTGAGCTTCATGTGGTGCGCCGACAGCCTGCTGTACCACTGCATGGCCGACGCCGAGGGCGAGTACTCCGAGCCGTGCTCGTGCGACCCCAGCGACGGGCGACTCGTCCTGCGCTGGCTTGCGCTGCTCGGCCTGTCGCTAATCGCCCCTTGCATGTGCTGCTACGCACCACTGCGTGCCTGCCATCGCTGTGCCGTCGCCTGTCACTGCTGCGGCGCCAGACACAAAGCCGCCGGCTGACACGGTCAGTCTCAGTCAACGACTTTTTTCCCCACCGGCTGATTTCTCTGGACACCTCCTGATGTGTTTATCAGGGATTTTTGGTGCCATTAAGCTTCTATGCCATGAACAGGAAATACATTTATAGTCGTTTATATATGATAAAGTGTATATATACACCGGGCTATACAGAAATCTATATAGATCTATATAAATATGTATATAAATATATAAATTCAGGTACTTTTATGTTTTTACAATATTCTGGATTATGTTTGTTTTTTTTATGTTTAACGTTTTGTCTGTCGCCGTGGCCTGCCAGAGGTGGAGCTCTAACTCATATTCTCACATGAACGTCCGTCCTGTCCATATGGACAAACCTGAGTGTGTGTGTGTGTGTGTGTGTGTGTGTGTGTGTGTGTGTGTGTGTGATGAAATGAAGACATAAAAATTGTGGAATTCATTTTTTCTTTTTTGCTAAAGCCAAATCGGTATAAGCTGCCGAGTTTGTGTGAGCCGGCACTGAAATTCAACTGTGATATAAACCTGTGTGCGTGTTAGAGAGAGAAACTTCTGGAACGATCTGGATTTCTATATGAATGGGTCCTTCAAGTGTCATGAGAATAATAACTAAAGACAATCTTATTTAACCAAACGCTTTACACTTCTTTTTGTCGAGTGACGGTTTAAACAGTTAATGTCGCGGATGGGAAAAGTATCTGGATCATTTATCTATTTTTCTATCTCTATATCTCCATCTCTTTATATAGACACAGTAGTACCTCTGTATTTTTTTTAAGCAGTACTGTACTGTATAAGGAATAAAGAAAATGCGTAAAGGCAGTTTTAACCGCTCCAGGACCAATGATTTACACACCGTATGTGTAATATATATATATATATATATATATACACTTCTCCTTGAGGATATGCTTTACTTTTGGATTGGGAAGATGTGGAAGATCTCCTGCTATAAACCTTATTGAACACCATTGGGATAAATTCGAACTCTGACTGCACCCCAGGCCTCCTCACCTCACCTACATCAGTACCTGACTTTACTCACACCCTTACATTTTGAATGAAATCGCACACAAACCACACTCCAAAATCATTGGTCAGGAGTCTGAAACATTTTTGTTCTTATAGTATGTATGTATGTATATATAGATAGTGGTGGGACAATCTTTTAGAAGCTGATGGACAGTCATGACAGTGAGGTAAAAGGTAAAACAATAAGGGGTTTTGTTAGGGGGCCAAGCACTGACGATGCTCTTATTTTTCTGAAATCGCAGATCTGGACAAGATGCAATAACATCATTTTTGACATAAATTGATGCTCATTCATACAGAAATCCAACAGCAACAACAACAACAAAAAAAAGCAAGGTAGCCGTTTGGGGTTCAGAGTCTCTGTGCTACTAAATGTCCGGGTAACACGCAGCCTACATTGCTGTCAAACTGTATTGCAAATGTCTGTGTATGTGTGTGTATATATATGTTTGTGTGTGTGTGTGTGTGTGTGTGTGTGTGTGTGAATGTACCAAACCGTATTGACACTGTGTATATTTAAAATCGAAAACCAGCCTCAAAATTGAATGCCGTTATTTACAAGACGAATAAAAAGCCGTCCTTTTTTTTTTTTGGTCTAAAGCACAAACACACACAGAAGAATGACAGATTATTAAACACGACACACACACACCCACACACTGACTGACAACCTTCCCATGTCTGTGAGGTATAGGAAATCCTGTACACTCATCTCATCTCATCTCACCTCTCTCTCTCTCGCTCTCTCTCTCTCTCTCTCTTTTCCTTCTCGTTTTCTGCAAGCTTCTGCAATATTCAATCATGAGAGTAAAAGAAAGGTGAGAAAAAAAGCTGTTCTATTTTTCTAATGATAAACAGAAGCAGGAAGTCCAAAGAGCCCTCTCTCTGTATGTGTATTTGTGTGTGTGTGTGTGTCCTGTGGACGTCCTGCTCCTGGAGACGTTGAGACATTAAAGGAAAAGTGCCTGAACAATCTGCTGCTGTTTACTTGTGTATATTTTTAAGAAGAAGAAAAAAAAGGCTTTTCTGAACTTCTCCCTCCCAAATCCTCGATTCTGATTGGTCAGGAGGTGTTGGTGGTACCTGCGTGAGCAATCTGAGCATCTTGTGCTTTTTTTTTTCTTTTGGGGACAAATGACACGCGAGTTAACCGTTGCAGGATCTTGCCTAAAGGAAGTGACAGAACAGTAACAGTACATTTTACAATCACAACGTTTCGAATCCGAAATTAGTGACTCCGGTGCAGGAGAGCTGAAGTTCTATAGTACCATGAGATTCATAAATTAATCTCCTTATATATAGGGGTGTCCCCAACTAAGGATATGCATAGTTGTATCAGAATTGTCGTCTTGTGAATAGTCCACCGATAGTCAAATCATATGTGTGTCGTAAAATGATTCCTCATATTTTAAACCCACAATGTACAGAACATCACACAAAGATATTGAAGAAAATGTATCAAAAACATTTTGGATTAATAAACGGAAAAGGAAACAGAAAAGCCACACTGCAAACAGGATTTGCCGTTCGTGTGTCGGCAAATCAAATGAAATCGGCGAAATCGCCTGTGCGATTTATTTACAGAATTAAATGAAAACAATATTACTTTACACAATCTTCCAGATATTGTTCAATATTTAAATCTCTGACGCCAATAAACTTCAATCTGTCATTTGTCATGTATTTATTCGTGCACATTAAAATGGTTTTTTTTTTTTATTATTACTTTAGCACATTTTTTATTTACAGCATGATCATAACTGGCTGTATATCAACTTGTAAAAAAAACTGTAGTTCATAACAAAATTCGACTGAGATTGGGAGTTCTCCTATAGAAGCATCGAATCCTTAACTATTGGAGGTCACCCCTAATAAATATATATACATACTACATAATACATATAAAGTGGTGCAGGGAAACAGGACATTTTTCTTTTTGCTGGTTCCACAATTTCCACATTCATATATATATATATATGACAGGACTGTCAATCGATTAAGATAATTTATCGCGATTAATATCAAATGTTAACTCAGACAAGAAGGAGACAGAGACAATGATACAAATGGGGGAGGAGAGACAGAGTGAGAGAGAGTTAAACAGATACAAAAAAAACCCCCAGAGAGTCACAGACACAATGAGATACAGAGAAAGAGAGAGAGACACAGTAAGAAAGATTCAGAAAGAGAGAGAGACACAGTAAGAAAGATTCAGAAAGAGAGAGAGACACAGTAAGAAAGATTCAGAAAGAGAGAGAGACACAGTAAGAAAGATTCAGAAAGAGAGAGAGACACAGTAAGAAAGATTCAGAAAGAGAGCGAGACACAGTAAGAAAGATTCAGAAAGAGAGAGAGAGAACGAGAGAGAGAGATTCAGAAAGATACAAATCGAGAGAGGTGGATATGTACACTCAAAAGAAGAAAAGACAGAAATAAACTGCAACACAGACACAAAAAACAATGAGGAACAGGACACAGAGAGACAGAAAGAGATATGCAGACACAGAAACAAGATACAAACAGAGATACAGACAGATTTAGAAAGAGGGGTATACAGACAGACAGAGATTTAGAAAGTGATACAGACAGACAGACAGACAGACAGACAGACAGACAGACAGACAGAGATCCAGAAAGTGAGAGAGACAGAGATTTGGAGTAAGACAGACAGACAAAGACTCAGAAAGTGAGACAGACAGAGATTCAGAAAGTGAGACAGACAGACATCCAGAACGTGAGACAGAAAGAGTGAGATTCA
>JBCEWE010000322.1:1811800-1881800 GCA_039877035.1 Silurus lanzhouensis
CACCACCCTGTGTTTAAAATGCATTTGCTTTGTGAATGGACTTTTATGAAAACATGACATGGAAGAGCATTTCAGGGCCAGAAAAACAACAACAGCAAGTGAAATAATGATAATAAAAAAAAGGGAATAAAAAAAAAAATATATCTTGAGTAAGTTGTCTGGAAATGTCATGAGTATTACAGTCTAGGAATGCTTCGGGGAGAGAAAAAAAAAAAAAAAAAAAAAGAGACAGACTGCACCTTTAAACGCTTTACAGTTCACTTTCCTGGTTGTTTGGCCCCTTTTGTGGCGATTCTTTTATTTGTTGAAGTTTATTATACACGTCTTTTAACCGTTTGGGTGAACGGGGCATCCTTCAATAAGTGGCAACCGAAATGAAAAGAGAGCGTTAAATAGAGAAAGAGAGAGAGCGAGAGAAAGAAAGAGAGATAAGCTCCATTCTAGGATAAATTTTGGCAGCGTAAACAAGTAGTTTCATGAGTGAGGATTTTTCCTTAACCGGTTTGATATCAGAGCTTTAAAGAAGGTCAGAAGGTCGCAAAAATAGGACGATGAGATTCTTTTAACACTTCATATGTGAAATTCAAGTATCTTTATTATTATTATTATTATTACTACAATCAGGTAGAACTGCTTATTTCCCACATGGATTCACTGCCAAAATATCACCCTGTAAGAATGTGTGTGAATGAATTCAAGTGTGTTGGGGTGTGTGTGTGTGTGTGTGTGTGTGTGTGTGTGTGTGTGTGGCGGCTTTATCTGACGGTCACTCCGAGTTTCTCCAGCACACGCATGCCCTTCTCCTGATACTCCTCTCTGGTCAGCCAGAAGTTATCTTTATCTTTCATGATGTCAGCGAGCACGGCTCCGCCCAGGAACACCATGTGCTTACGGCGTGGTGGGTCCTCGATACGGATCTTGAACTTCTACAGATGGATGATCAAAAAGAGAGAAAGAAAAGAAAAAAACATGCATTATAGTATGTATTAATATACATATAGTATATATATATATTGAGAATGTGCATCTCCATAACTGCAAGTGGCATCTCGATGCGTAGCCAAGATACGATCAATTGAGATACATATGAACATATGAAGCAGCTACTGATGCAATGGCTGCCTTCCACACACATGCTCTTTTGTTCTGTGTGCAGGAGCTCACAGCTCTACCTCTGCCGTGTTAATCTGTATTGTATGCGGCTCTCAGGACGCAGTGTTGTGACGCGTCATGTTCACAGCAGTTGGTCACTTTCGAAATAATACAAGTAAAGCACATCTAATAATAATAATATATAAATAAATCGTTTTTTATTATTTTTAAATATGTTGGAGGCAATGCATCGGCGATGTAAATGCCAGCTTGTATCTGATGCACACTTTTAAAAAAAATCACTGCAGCATATTAGTGTGCATGTATCTAAAGAACTTTAAGAACAAATGAGAAACAAAGTAACTGATATGTATCAGTGTGGAAAGAGTTTCAAGAGAAACTGTAAAAGAAAATAACGTTGGAATTGTGAGAAAATGTCGGAGTTGCGAGAAAATGCAAAATAAAGTCGCAACTAGGCCGTTTTTTTATGTGGTAAAAAAAAAAAAAACGGGCTTTCATACTATGCCAATTACCATGATTTTCTATTAACAAAACATTATGAGCACTTATGAGCTGCTGTGTCGGTTCTGGCGCCACCTGGTGGTGACACCTTCACTTTCACCAACAAAACCCCACAGATTTAGATTGTAGGATAAATAAAGATGTTTTAAACAAGTGTGTGTGTGTGTGTGTGTGTGTGTGTGTGTGTGTGTGTGTGTGTGTACTAACAGAAAGCTTGTCCACATCTCCTTTGAGCACCCTCTCCAGGTAAAGCTGCTTGAGCTCACGCTCCAGACGGGAAGGGAGACCAGGATACATGGTCGAACCACCGGACAACACGATGTGCTTATAAAACTCAGCCCTGAAAGAGAGAGAGAGAGAGTGGGATAGCGAAAGAGAGAGAAAGAAAGAGAGATAGAGAGAGAGAGAGAGAGAGAAAAAGAGAGAGAGAGAGAAAAAGAGTTATATAAGGGCTATCAGGAAGCTCCAGCAGACTCATTCAGAAAGACGAACGTCTGCGAACACCAGGCTGTAGTTCATGAACAGCCTGTCTGAGCTGCTGTTGTCAAGGAAACCAACCTGGTGTCTATGTCGGCTGCTTGGATGGTGTTAAAGAGCAGCTCGGCCACACCTACCCCCTCCACGTTGATCAGGTGAGGCTGAAACAGAGCCTCGGGAGCCTCGAAACGCTCTCCCCCGACTTTTATTATCCTGCCGTCGGGCAGCTACAGAGAGAGAGAGAGAGAGAGAGAGAGAGAGAGAGAGAGAGAGAGAGAGAGAGAGATTTAAAAATGAGCGAATTTATTTTGCTACTTTACCTCACTTTCTATACTGCAGTATTCAAAGTACTCCAAAAAAAAAAAAAGCCTTAGAGGAAAAACAAGTGAAAATTGAAACCACTCTACTGCCCTCTAGTGGACGCTAAATACAACATCAACATGTGTGCGTGTGTGTCTGTGTGTGGGCTCACAGTGTAAGACTCGACCAGCACGGTGGTCTCCAGAGCAAGTTTCTGCTCCTGTTCAATATTGTAGCCCACGTAGCACAGCTTCTCCTTCATCATCCTCACTGTCTCGAAGTCAGCCGAGTGGTTGAAGGCATAACCTCGTAGCAACAGCAACTACACAAAATAACAACCATACACAAGGGGGAGCTCAAGAGAAGGACTGATTGGGTGGACTTGTACCTTGTGTGTGTGCGTGTCCGTACCTTGATGAGGTAGCGTGTGATATCTCGGCCAGCAATGTCCAGTCGTCTTGTGAGGTGAGGCAGAGAGAAGCCCTCGTACACCGGGCAGATATGAGTCACACCATCACCAGAGTCTACAACCACACCAGTGAGCAGGCCTACACACACACACACACACACACACACACACACACACACACACAAATAAGAGATCTGCATGCCACAACTAACTCAACCCCTATGCTCAACCCTCAACCCCCAATGCTCAAACCTCAACGCTCAACCCTCAACCCCCCAATGCTCAACCCACAACTGTCAACCCCAATGCTCAACCCCAACTCAATGTTCAACCCTCAACCCCCCAATGCTCAACCCTTAACCCCCCAATGCTCAATCCAAAACCCCCCAATGCTCAACCCTCAACCACCCAATGCTCAACCCTCAACCACCCAATGCTCAACCCTCAACCCCCCAATGCTCAACCCTCAACCCCCCAATGCTCAACCCACAACTGTCAACCCCAATGCTCAACCCCAACTCAATGTTCAACCCTCAACCCCTATGCTTAACCCTCAACCCCCCAATGCTCAACCCTCAACCCCCCAATGCTCAACCCTCAACCCCCCAATGCTCAACCCTCAACCGTCAACCCCAATGCTCAACCCAAAACCCCCCAATGCTCAACCCTCAACTGTCAACCCCAATGCTCAACCCAAAACCCAATCCACAACCCCAATGCTGGACCCTTTACCACAGCCTTCAGATCTAACAGTAGTCCCCAACACCTAACTTCAATCTTTAAGCCTAAATATCAACCCAGACCATCGAATCAAACTTTTAACCCCAAACCCAATCTTTTACCCTCATCCAAATCTAAATACACTATCCTACACCCCCAACTACACATTTAACCCTCGACCCTCGAATCGAAATCTACATCTCACACTTCATATACCAGAAAAGGCGTCTATTTATTGCCTGCAGAAGCACAGCTGATTCCACTTGATCTAGACTTTCAATCACCTATTAAATAGAGTTCCAAACAACGTTCCTTTAATAAATCTGGTGACCCCCGAACTTCAGACTTTGAAAATCAATCCTTTACCTCGAATGCAATCCCTCACAATATTTTCAAAACCAGTCCTGTACTTGGACCTTCGACGGCTGCCTGGTTACCTTGAGCGTAGAGTGTGAGGACGGCCTGGATGGCGATGTACACGCCAGCGAACTGGTACGTCTCGAACATCACCTACGAAAAGCGAGGACGCACAAAACTCCAGTGAGCACCGACACAAAAACAAGTCTTTTTGGATAAACTTGTCTGATTACTTGCAGATCATGGAAATGGCCATACCTCGATGATCTTCTCCCGGTTCTTGGTGGGGTTCATCGGGGGCTCGGTGAGGAGAATCTTGCAGTTGCGCGAGTCGATGTTGAGCTTCTCCGAGCCGAAGGTGTAGTCCCACAAGTGCTTCATGTCATCCCAGTTGCGCACGATTCCGTTCTCCATTGGGTAGTTGACCTCCAGCATGGAGCGCAGCTCGCTCGCTTCGTCCCCCACCATCAGATCCTGATGGAGCCAAAGGTCACACGGTCACAAAAAAAAAGCCTTGTGTACGAGTGCGCAAGTGTGTGTGCAAAGAAGTCTGCAGCTATGCAGGGAAGTGAGTGTGTAAGTATTCAAGTATGCAAGTGTGCAACAAAGCGGAGATGAAGATGCACTAGTACACTGGGCAGTGTGCGAGTATGCAAGGGTGCAAGCATGCAAGTATTCAACTTTGCAGGGTTGCATGTGTACGAGAATCGGGTTTTCTTTTTTTCGGGCACCGAGGTATTAAGTACCAGCAAACATCCTGTGAATCTGCAAGTGTTTCAGGATGTATTCCATGCGTGCGATCTAGTGTGTAATGCAACAATGCAAGTGTGAGCAGTATTTGGTTTTTAGTAGAACTATGAGTAGAGTAGCACTATGCGCTTTACAAAAAAGTGCAAGACCAGACCACGCTTTGCCTTCTTCCTCCCGCTTTCAGTTCCTCAATGTGGACGAATGACACGTTAGCGTTTCCGTGTATAACGTTTCTTCAGACAAACCCAACATACACAGCAGCCGTCTGTCTGTGGTCATCTTTATATTTCTCTATACTGTCTGTAGATACACTGTGCAATAAACCTCACATTTACGATTTCCTGCGTTTTCACTGCAGATCTTTAATGTGCATACAGACTTCTTACTGCTATTTACATCAAGGGCTTCTGCACATGTTGCCCACTATTTTAGTGCATCTTCTCAAGGGATAATTCTATAGAAATTAATCTTGGATATACTTGAGAGCATCAATGTGGTTATTAGAGCGGTTAGAATTTGGTGCTTTGAGGACGATTCTCTCATACTGACCACTGGATGTTCAACATGGAACCTCATAGCAAAGAACTCAGGATTAAAGAATTAGAATTGTTGCTCCACACAAAGAAGCAGAGGCTGTAAGAAGATCAGTAACACTGAAACTGAGTTACAGTACAGTGTCCAGGGTCATACAGAGGTTTTCCACACCGTGTTCCACTCAGAACAGACCTCACAAGAGTCCATCAGAGCAGTCGAGTCCTCGTGCGGTGCGTCAGGTGCAGAAGCTGCTTCGAAAATCAGACACATGAGAGCTGCTGCATTGCTTTAGAGGTTGCAGAAGCGAAAGGTGCACTTGTCAGTGCTCAGACACCATGCCAGACACTGCAACAAGTCGGTTTGCATTTCTTCCATCCCAAAAGGAGCCTCGTCTGAAGCTGCTCACAAACAGTTTGCTGAAGACGACATGTCCTGTGGTATGATGAGAATAAGATAATCATGTTTGGCTCAGATGATGTCCAGCATTTGTGGTGCCACCCTGGTGAGGAGAACCAAGAAAATGATATCTTGCCTACAGTCAAGCATGGTGGTGGTAGCATCATGGTCTGGGGCTGCATGAGTGCTACTGGTTCTGTGGAGCTGCGGTTCATTGAGGGCTGGGGTTTTCCAACATGATAACAAACCCAAACACACCACCAACTGCTTTGCTTAGGAAGCTGAAGCTGATTGAGTGACCAAGTATGTCTCCAGACCTGAACCCTTTTGAGCACCTGTGGTGCATCCTCAAGCGGAAGGTGAAGAAACAGAATGTATCTAACATCCAGCAGGTCTGTGATCTCATTATGGAGGAGTTGAAGAGGATCCCAGCAACAACCTGTGCAGCTCTGGTGAATTTTATACCCAGGAGGATTGAGGTGGTGCTGGATATCAATGTGCTCACACAGAACATTGACTCTTTGGGCACAGTTTTAACATGTTCACTTTAGTTGCCAGTTATTTAGACAGTAATGTCTGTATGTTGCATTATTTATAGAGGACAGTAAATCTGTACTGATACACAAGCTGCACACTGACTACTGTAAAATATGTCCACGTTTCATTTCTACAGTATTGACTTATGAGAAGTTCTGATAAAATGGTGTCTGAAATGTGAGGGGTGCACTTACTTTTGTGAGATACTGCCTATATATATTTATCTATATAAAGATTGAGATATAAAGGCAAGTGTGTACTGGTGAGGTTGAGATGGTAAAAGGGGACTAAAGCTCTTTATTTAGCTGCACATCTGCACATCAGTAGGATGAGGAACAATGATGCAATCATCAGTGACTCCATTAAGAGTAGAGAACGGAACAGCAGCCAGCGAGCTCACACACACCCACACACACAATCTGACAGACTGTGACCTTGATATTTAATGCTACACACACACACACACACACACACAGGTATATACACACACAGGTATACACACACTATCAACTCATCACATCTGAATGCATGAATGGGTAATCTAAAATACACAAAGCCACAAACAGGAAGAGCGACAAAGAGAGAGAAAGAGAGAGAGAGAGAGAAGAGAGAGAGAGAGAGAGAACTTCAGTTTCCTCTTTCTGAGGTGTGTCAGCTTCAGTGGTATTTATTCCGACATTGTACTGGATACTGATTAAAACCAGAGCTGTAATAAAACACTGAGCAATCACACATCAGGGTAAAGAGAAAAATAGAGAGAGAGAGAGAGAGAGAGAGAGAGAGAGAGAGAAGAGAGAGAAAGAGAGAGAAAGAGACCTTTCTAATCTGTGTGCTCCACCCATTTAGTAATAACAGAGAGTGTGTGATGATAATATCAGTTCAAAATACTGATTTAACACTCTATTATTATTATTACTACTGTGTTGTGTATATGAAGGTATAAAGGTGTGTGTGTGTGTGTGTGTGTGTGTGTGTGTGTATGTATGGTGGTGTGTGTGAGTGTGCAGGTATGGTGGTGTGTGTGTGCAGGTATGGTGGTGTGTGCGAGTGTGTGTGTGCAGGTATGGTGGTGTGTGTGTGTGTGTGTGCAGGTATGGTGGTGTGTGTGAGTGTGTGTGTGTGTGTGCAAGTATGGTGGTGTGTGTGTGTGTGTGTGCAGGTATGGTGATGTGTGAGAGTGTGTGTGTGTGTGTGTGTGTGTGTGTGTGTGTGTGTGTGTGCAGGTATGGTGGTGTGTGTGAGAGTGTGTGTGTGCGCGCAGGTATGGTGGTGTGTGAGTGTGTGTGTGTAAGTGTGTGTGTGTGAGTGTGCAGGTATGGTGGTGTGTGTGTGTGTGTGTGTGTGTGTGTGTGTGTGCAGGTATGGTGGTGTGTGTGTGTGTGTGTGTGTGTGTGCAGGTATGGTGGTGTGTGTGTGTGTGTGTGTGTGTGTGTGTGCAGGTATGGTGGTGTGTGTGGTGTGTGTGTGTGTGTGTGTGCAGGTATGGTGGTGTGTGTGGTGTGTGTGTGTGTGTGTGTGTTGTGTGTGTGTGTGTGTGTGTGTGCAGGTATGGTGGTGTGTGTGAGTGTGTGTGTGTGTGTGTGTGTGTGTGTGTGTGCAGGTATGGTGGTGTGTGTGAGTGTGTGTGTGTGTGTGTGTGTGTGCAGGTATGGTGGTGTGTGTGAGTGTGAGTGTGTGTGTGTGTGTGTAGGTATGGTGGTGTGTGTGTGTGTGTGTGTGTGTGGTGTGTGTGTGAGGTATGGTGGTGTGTGTGTGTGAGTGTGTGTGTGTGTGTGTGCGTGCAGGTATGGTGGTGTGTGTGAGTGTGTGTGTGTGTGTGTGTGTGTGTGTGCAGGTATGGTGGTGTGTGTGAGTGTGTGTGAGTGTGCAGGTATGGTGGTGTGTGTGAGTGTGTGTGTGTGTGTGTGTGTGTTATTACCTTGATTTCGATGTTGCCCACTTTGGCAGTAGAGCGGATGATTGGTCGCCCCACCAGTGCAGGGAAAATGTGCTCGGGAAAATTGGAGCCGGCATACCCACACTTCACAAACTGAGAGAGGGAGAAAAGAGAAGAAACACAGTCAGGGTCATTACATCCACTTCAAACACTTACATTTTACAAATAAGATGCATTTATTTACTGCGCAGTAAGTCACACACACACACACACACACACACACACACACAGAGCTCTGTTCTATTCTAACTCTCTTATTCAATCAGGTCAATATTCGCCTACTTTTGATCATCACAGAGTACAAAGTGAAGCCCCTGGTAGGGCAGTTGATCTCCTCCTATCTGACCCTGGGCTTCTTACAGCCAGGTTACGGCTTCATGTGCATAAGTAAAAGTTTCTCCCATCAGGTTTTTCCGCCCACCCTCAGACTTCACCCATCCTGACCGCAGGTTCCTACTGCCCAGCCCTAGGCATGTATCACCTGCCCTAATGCTTCACCCTTCCCCATCTCAGGCTTCTCCCATCCTCAGGCCTGCCCAGTCTCAGGCTTGTCTTGCCCAGCAACCAGGTATCTCGTGCCTATGAGAAGTTTCAACCCGCAAAAAGAATTACAGAGGTGTGATCTGAATGGTGCACACAGAACCAACACAAAGTTCCTGAAACAGAAACTACTCCTCCTGAACAAGGTCTGAGGTCGGATTTCTGACCTCCTTCCTGAGACCGAGGCTTCTGACACACATCTGCACAAGGTTCACAAATGAGTCATGCTCGACATCAGAAAAGTGTGAAGCTGACTTCCTGTGTGAACGCTCAGAAGACACACACACACACACACACACACACACACACACACACACACACACACTTTATCTTCAGTAAAAAAAAAGAAGAAACGGTCAAGGTTTGCCGGAGGAACGACTGTTTATAGCTGCTATAACGTAAGTGACAAGAGCGACTTCCTATTACTTGTTTTTATATCCTGGTGGGGACACGTTCGTCTTAACACGTCCCCAGAAGGCAAATGCAATTTATAAATGAATTGAAGACTTGGACGTGTCTGCTTTTGGATCCTGGGGTGGAGAAAGGAGTCAGAGAAAAGGGTTGATTAGACTGTAGATTAGAAAGATTGACTTGACAGGAATAAGGACCTCACCGGGTCCTCACAATGATAGTAAAACTGATGTGTGGTGGTGTTTGTTTATTTTTTTATTTAAAGGAGCATGAGCAGGAAATGAGACGCACCACCAGACCTTCATCATCTCCAGCTCTATGGATCTCAGCCAAGTTCTCACTTATTTATCTGGCTGGGAATCAATGAGCTAGCATGCTGCACTTTTTTCCCCTGATATAAAACACACAATCATGGCTCTGATCGTATCGTGCGTTTTTCATTAAAAAAAATAAACAAACAAACAAACAAACAAACAAACAACGTTAGTGTCTTTTGCTGACTATCACATTCCATCTGACCAGCCCCAAAGCCTCGTCAGACACCCACCTCTTCAAAAATAAAATACACACCCGTTTTCCGCCTCGCATCATCCGATTGGCTGTGCGAGAACCATACGGAGGACTCAGCCAATCAAAACGCGGTAAGTGGATCAATCTAGCCAAGCCTAGAGCCAGAGGCGGGACTTGACGGAATACGAGTGCGCGAACTGACAAACCGACACCCAAACGCTGTAGGTAGGTGATGCATCCGGACTTCCCGTTTCCGTCGGCTGAAAAAATCTGAAGGCGCGTTCACGACATCTTGCCCCCCGAACCCGCGGGAATGAAGAGGGAATACGAGAGCGCGTGCACTTACCCCGGTGCCGTTATCGCACACCACCACTTTCCTGCCCTGAGAGTCCATCTTCTGCCCCAAAGCCCGAGAATCCGCCCTGAACCTGCAGCCCGACTCGCCTCAGCACAGCCGGAAGCCCCGCCCAGCTTCACTTCCGCATTCAACCACACCCGGAAGACTTTGCACAAAAAAAAAAGTTCTCTTTTTTAAGACATTAGAAAAATATCAACAGGCAAAAATACAGTCAAAAAACACACAAATTCAACACTAAAAATCTTTTTCATCTGCAATATAAATAAATACAAATCTAAACAAAACTGTCAAGTCTCCAATAGAAGCCCTCGCTATGCCGGTGTAGCTTCCGCGTCTTTCATTTAAAAGCGTTGTCAAAATAAAAGTCCCATTAGTGTAATACAATTAGTGACGTAACCCTGTCAAATTTAACGTCGCTATACAATTATATAAATCAAACCAAACCCTGGAAACGTTCAACTCCAATAATTGCACTTACCTATAAATATATCTAATAACCGTTTAATAAAATTGTCAATCGTATCCTCCAGGGAACGCAAAAAAATTTCAACACAATTAAAACTACACAAGAAACAAGTTTTTTTTTTTCTTCTTTTTTCATTTCGGTCCACTTGATCAACTACAGGCAAAAAAACGAGAAAAAAGATTAAAAGCGTTCACTTTTACGGTATTTTGGTAGGCGCCTTTACCCAGTGTGACTTAGAATGAATTTATTCATACAACTGAGCAGTTGTGGTTTAAGGGCCTTACTTAAGGGCCCAGGAGCGGCATCTTAACGATGCTGGGATTGAAATTATGATCTGAAGCCGAGTTACATCCCGGAACTTCCCAAATCCTCCCCAAAACATCACAGAACCTTCCAAATTATTGAAACTTTTCAAAACATTTCACAAAAATCTTCCAAAAACATCCCAAACCCCACAAAAAACATCCCAAAAACCTCTTCAAACCTTGCAAAAAGGTTCCAGGGTGAAAACAGAGTCAATTCAGGGAGATATGCAACGAAAGTAAGAGCAAACCCCTGAATTCATTCGGATTAGGATTTCCCCATGTGCTCAGCGATACCGAAACCATTCTATACAAATATTTTTTAGGTTTTTATTAATATTAAACTGGTAACAAAATAGGGTTTCACTTGAAATCAGAGACGTTCACTTAAAAAAACAAAAAAAACAAAAAAAACAAAACAAAAAAAAAAACAAGACTGAGTAAATTATTAGTGTCAATATCATACACACCAAACCTGCAGCTGAGTGTTTAAAGCAGGGATGAGCAGTAAAGGTGAACATCTGCAGTGTATTTCTCAGGCAACACAATAAAAAAAAAAAAAAGACTATCTAATAAACTAATCAGCAGGAACAGCACATCGGTGGTAGCATTACCTTTTCCACATTCAATAACAGCACATACAGAGAAAATGTGATAATAATATTAATCCAGTGTTTCATTTCATCACACATCAGATATTCCTGAGATCCCAGGATGAAGGAAACTATGAATAAAATTGTCCAGGAATGATCACGAGCTCCGTTCACATTCGAGATTCAGAGGATTGTCGATTAAAGACGCAGAGTCCATTATTAATTGTTGTTAATGGGACTGGGATCGGTGAGAGAAGTATCAGCAGCTTGATTTCACCCTCACGCTTCATCACCATAAACTCCCCTTCCTTCATAGAGACAACAAACAATACAGCAGAGAACGAAAATAAAATATGTAAATAAAAATTATAATACAAAAAAAAAAAAAAAAACGACAAACTGTTCCGACATTCATGTGCATAAAACAGCTGCTGTAGAGGATCTTACAGACTGGGCTTCTGAGGAAGAAGATCTTCTGACATTAATTAAACAACAGATGATCTGTTTTTATCTCCTGTAGCAGATTATATTCTATTTAAGGTGAGTCAGCTCTGAATCGTGACTCAGGGAACATGACTCTTCCAGGGATCGTGACTCCAGTATCACGACTGACTCAGGAGTCACGACTGACTCAGGAGTCACGACTGACTCAGGAGTCACGACTGACTCAGGAGTCACGACTCTTCTGTCAAAGAATCGATGTCACTGCACAAATTCATTTGATCCTCACAAAATGTCCACACTACAGAGCTTAGAAATGACTCAGGAATCGTGACTCTTCTGTACAAGAATCGATTTCACTGCATGATTCTTTTTTGTCGTTACAAAATGTCCACACTACAGAGCGAAGGACAAAACACGATTTAAAACACAATTATATGTAGTAATTAAATAATAAAGTTACATTGCAGAAGTTTGTTCTGAGTAAATAAATAAAGGATGAGCTTCATAAAGTGTCAGAATTCTGAATCACGTCGTCTTCAGCGATTCACACACGTAACTACGACAATCAATTTCAATGTTTCGATGTTGTCATGGTAACGGAACAACACCACCGTAGAGGAGGGGGTTCTTAAAAATGTTGATGCTGAAACGAAAATAGAACGACATTTAACAGTGGGAGAGAGAGAGAGGGAGAGGGAGGAGAGGGGAGGGAGAAGGAGAGGGGGAGAAGGGAGGGAGAGGGAGGAAGAGAGGGAGAGGGAGGAAGAGAGAGAAGGAGGAGAAGGGAGGGAGAGAGAGGAAGAGAGAGAGAGAGAGAGCGATAAAAAGATAGATAGATAAACAAAGAAGGAGATAGAGACTTAGAAAGGAGGAAGAGAGGGAGAGAGAGGGGGAAAGATAGAGTTGAAGAGAGGAAAAGGGAGGAGAGAGAAGGAGAAAGAGAGAGAGAGAAGAATAGAGGCAGGAAGAGAGAAAGAGGGGAGAGAGAGAGGGAGAAAGAGAGAGAGAGGAATAGAGGGAGGAAGAGAGAGAGAGAGATACAAAGATAGATAGATAAACAAAGAAAGAGATAAAGACTTAGAAAAGAAAGAATTTTAGAAAGAAAGAAACGCAGTGCAGTGCAGTGTGTCGTGCTCTAGTTCCAGCTGCAGTGTGTGTGTGTGTGTGTGTGTGTGTGTGTGTGTGTGTGTGTGTGTGTATGTGTATGTGTGTGTGTGTGTGTTTTGAAGCTGCTCTGAGCTCCACATGTCCAGGTCCTTCACAGAAACACGAATCCCTCAGCGCTGTTCCTGATTGCGGGGTCGGTGGGCAGGATGTGTGCGCTGGGGTCCGTGCCTCCCCTGCTGTACCCCTCCAGGCCGTAATCCTGCCCCCTGCCCTCCACAATGGTGAAGATCGGGTAGCGCTCTCCAGACAGGGACAGAGCCTGAAGCAGAGAAAACGTTTTTTTGCAGAGAAAACAATCTTCATGAAGACGAGGTCACGACATCTAGTGTGATGTCTACAGGGTTCACAGGACGCGTGTGACGTGAGACTCACCTGAGTGACGGATGAACACAGAGATTCAAAGTCCTTTTGAGTGCGAGCGTAAAAGCCCAGAGTGCAGCTGGGATCCATGCGGTTAAAGTTCATCTTCCTGGGAGAGTTACAGTGAAAGGACTGGACGCGAAAGAGACACAGAGACAAAACGGGATTAACGAGGACACGTCCTTTATACGTCTCCAAGTCAGAACTGTGTAAATATTTGCACGTGGAAGATAACTGTGATTAAATCGCCGAGGGGGAGGGGATGGGTCACGTCAGCATGACGTTTTCAAGCGTAATCAGTTCATCATCGTCTGATCTAGCCTGGTCCATAAGTATTTGGACAGCGAGGCCACCTAGAAGCCACCACTACGGATTTGAACTGAAGCATTCGAGTTGTGATGAAGGTGGAGGAGACCCCTGGCTTTAATTTAAAGAGGCTTATAAAAAAAATATTGCTTCGATAGGAATTACTGCCATTTTATATTTTTATTTTTTTAACATTGTAGTGTACATGCATTTTAACAGGTTCAAAAGTAATTGGACAATCGCCTGCTATACAGCTCAGGTGTGGCCCCGTTTCCTCTTTTCTTCCTTGTATAATTAAAGACATTAAAGGTCTGGATTTTGATTCTAAGGGTTAAATTTGTTTATGCAAAATTAAACAATGTGGATCGAAGGAAATGAGGCTATCAACAGGCTGGAAAAAAAACATCATTAGGATCATCCTTGCACTTTAGGTTGGGGGAAAAAACCCAATCTGATACGTTCTTTAAAAAAATAGGATGCACTAAAAAGCCATAGAATCTGTTCCTTGGTGGAGGAAAAAACTCCTTTATAATCTCTCTATAATCAAGAGATACCTTCATGGATACACAGGGTTCCTACACATTTTCCTTTTCATAAAGGACAGGGACATGAGCGTTTTCAGACATTTCAGTGTGGATGAGCAACTCATTTCTCCAATACTGATCCAGACCTGGAAATCATTCAAATTGTAAACTTTTTCATACTTTTCCAAAATGCTGGCTATAAATGCACAGTGTTTATTATATCTAAACAGAAGTGGTTGCTCACTTCCTTGGTTCCTTCCAAGCTGCCACTTGTGGGCCCTTTCAGCACGGCCCTGTACCCTGTTTAAATGTATAAATGATATAATAGCAAGTGGCTCTGGATAAGAGTGTCTACCACGTGCCATACATATAAAAAGGACAAATGTAACCAAGATTAACTTGTACCACATATATTGGAAGAGAACATTATGGAAAAGGAAAGGAAGGGCTCATGAATCTTATGGACCTGACTACATGCATGTCCTCCTAGACACTGTGGACTGAACTAGGGTTTTGCCAAACTCTCAATGCATTGCGCTGAGCTTGGAAATCAGTACTCGAAAAAACCAAGACTTAATGGCTTGTGACTGTGAACAAAATTTGGACTTCACAGGCTGGGAGTGAGGAACCGACTCAGACTCTACTGCTCTGAAACTGCCACTGTTTGGTACTGAGGACGAAACGCTGACCCAAAAACCAGCAAATTCTGCATAAAGTGGAATTCGGCATACTCAGGATACTGTTAGCCAGTAGTACATCTTCTGATTACAAGCAGAAAAAATGGAGACATCCAGGTTCTCAAAATTGTAATTAGGAAATTTCCACTCAGTTGTAAACATGAAATCTTTACACTCTTTATTCCAGTTATAAAAAATAAAATCTAAATGATGCAGCCCCAAAAAAAATAAATAAATAAATGGCTTTCATTTGCATACCGGAACACGATTGGCTCTTATTTTTAATGATGCAATAACCGTTTGCAATTTTTTTAATGATGCAATAAATGTATTATTTTTTAAAATCATCACATGCTTACCTCCAGCGGGAAGTTCTCTTGCGTGACGTCTACCACCAGCTGACAGTAATGTGGATCTAAATACAAGAGCTGCTCATCTGAAGCAGGCAAAGACACAGGGCAACCAATCAGAACGCAGAAATCTAGGCAAAATCTAGCCAGCCAGTCGTGAAGCTACCGATCGCCTACTACTCACCGTGAAAGCCGATAAAAAAAAGCGAGTGTTTAGGTTTCCCACCGATGATCCCGATACAGAAGTCCGACTTTAGCAGATTCTGGAAAACAGAACACATTTGCCACGGTTACAACATCTGCACAGTGTGCACTCCTCCCACTTTCCCCAATCTCAAGTGATTTGATGTTTTGCGTCTTTGCCCCGAGACTTAAAACCCGGCTTATGATATGCCGAGTTTACCTTGATACATTCAGTGTAGGACTGGTTAAGCGAATCTCCTCCAAGTCGAACCGGGACCAGGATGATGGCAGACTTCCAGCGGGAATCCGGGGACGTCTGCTCACACAGCTGCATCACGTCCCCTTTATACACTGAAATGTGAAAAGGTGAATTATAACACACTATTTAGCCCTGAAATTGTGGTCACCTGACCATTACAACCATATATTTGTCTGAAGCACACATCGAGTTCCAGGAAGGTATGGTGGGTGAGGGTTAATGTGGAAAAACCGTGAGTGTCCTGCACAGAGCCATGACCTCCTCAATATTTTAGAGATCATTTAGGACACCAAATGACCTCCAGACCTACAGTGATTGTGTTGAATAATCTAAAGCCCAGAGGTACATCTCAAAACCTAGTGAAAATCCTTCCCAGAAGAAAGAACACTAAATATACAAGAGAGAATAAGACGGGTCTCTTAAAATTAAGAAGTAACTTCTTTCCTTTGTAGAATCATTCACATTTTTATTGCTGAATTTGCATTCCTACATTATGGACTTTCTGGATAGAAAAGCTGGGTTTTTTTTGTTTTTAAGTCTGTTGAGCTCCAATAATATACGTTTTATGGTCAGATTAGAAGAGTGGAGTTTTTTTCTAAGAGTAAAGAGTAAAGGCACTCATTACCTGTGCAGTCCTGAGCCACATACACGACCAGATCGTCGAACTCCGTGTTCTTATCCACAGCTTTTCTGAAGAAAAAGAAAAAAAAAAAACAAGCAATAAGATAAAAACGTCTTTTTTCGTGATGTGACCGTTTCTTATACGAGGTGATTTTAAAAAGTTTCGAGACTAGTTTTGATGGCAGCACAAGGCTGCTCGCACAGTCACAGGGAGCACCGACCTTTATAAATCAGTGTGCCAAAAGAGATCATCCTGTGTACATCAGGAGCTGTGCAATTCTGACCACGTTCCTTACCACGTCCACACCAAGATCCAGCGCGAATAGCAGAAGATGCTTGACGCGCTTTGAGAAGTAAACCTCCAGGACACGTTCCAGACGTGACAGAACTCTGGAAACGCGTGTAAGAGTACTATTTTTAAGGTGATCGTGTGTGAACGTAGATAAATGAAGTACTTTCTTGTAAACTTTTTGATACCACCTCGTTTGCAACATGAGAGAACGGGAACGCTCGGCTCACCGCAGGATGTGTGCGACGAGCGACGGTCCGTACCAGTCCCCCGCCTTCTTCCCCGAGTCCTTGCCCAGCTCGACCAGTCGGTGAACCCCGAAAGGTGCAGCCGGCTCGTCTCCGAACCACGACACCAGCCTGCGGTGCCGGCTCTCCGTCTGCGAATCGTCTCCTTTTAAATTGCTGGATGACACGCGTTTCTTAGATCCCGATGCGCTCCACGTAGAGCTGAAGGAGGGCATGGAGATTCCGGAGGGACGAGACGGAGAGCGAGGTCTAAGCACCTCGAAATCCACGTCAGTTAGCTGAGGACAGTCGGGCCATCTCCAGTCTGAAAAGAATCACGGGTTAGTAACGGATACCGCGCTACGGACCCGGGGGTGTGAGTGAGCGTCTGGTGCGTACTTCGAGGCAGGTGATGGAGCAAAAGCCCCTGAGCGAGAAGCATCTGTCCGCTGCGCAGCATGCAGCCCCACCCGCAATCCGACGTCAGGTTCGAGCCGTCCAGCTGAGGAAACTCCTTCCTGTAGGTGAGCCACACCCGCGAGCCGAACGCCAGCCGGAAACGCTCCACTTCCTCTGAGGAAACAGGCTTGAAGATTAAAGCGGCAGTTTGTCATTTTATCTTGTCGGCTGAAATGGTATTTGGCAGACAGCGCTGTTAATCAGACGTCATCCCTCTTTAGTCTCTCAATAAAATAATAGTTGCATTTATAGTAAAAGAGGTTGAGTTTGTTTCAGGGCCAGAAAAATGTCAACAGAACTTTTTTTAATAGTTACAGTTATACAGTCTTTAAAAACGTCCGGTTGTTTCTGGTCTGTATAATTTTCACGTTGTTCGTTCAAACGTGCTTACAGACGCTTTAATGAGAAGTATGGAACGGAGATTATTACAGGCGTGAGGCTCACCTTCACTGTTGAGTAAGAAGGACTGTCCCATCAGGATCAGCGGGGACGTTTTGTTGAAGACCGTTTTGCTTTTGACCGACCATCCTTTAGAGGAAAGAAATAAATTGGTGAATTTATGAACACAAAAATATTGACAAAAGTATTCAGACACCTGACTGTTCCAACGGTATGTGGTTCAGAGTGGTATTAGTTGTATCTTTGGACCCGGTACAATGACATTTTCCCTTTACTTGTGCTAGGAGACCCAAACCTGCTCCAGCATGACGATGCCCAAGTGCACAAAGCCAGCTATATGTTTTACATGGGTTGGAGGACGTGAAAGATCTTCCTGTGACCGAATTCAATCCTTTTTACGTGCGGAAGTTACAGTTACAATCCGAGTTGCCTTATGAACATATGGAGTGGTGGACCGCAAGTTTGTGAAGGGAAAAAAAAATATTCCACATATCGAAGGAGTGAAGGAATGAAGACATTTGTTTATCGCACGCACCGTATTTGACGTTGTTCCACGCCGACATCAGCTTCAGCTTGAGCTTATCCACCTCGTCCGGCTCTCCGGCCCCGTCGCCAAGTGACCCATTACCGAAATGCCCCCTTGTCTCCGGGACCTGCGGCGAAGAAGGTGGGGGTGTGAGTCTCCTGCCATCGACGAGGTCGTTGTGAAGAGCCCCGCCCCTCATGTACTGAGCAGCACCGGGGGTGACCGTGTTCATGACTTAGGCCTTGCGCTGACCTTTGTGGAACGACATCAGCATCATCATCATCAGTGTAAGCTGGGAAGGAGAATAAAGTGAAACTGTGATTCTTTTCCTATAAAAGCACACTCCCAACATCATTCACTCGCAGAACCGGATTCCAGACAGACAAACACAGAAGCGGGGAGGCGAGCTGTTGATTTTTTATTTTCTTTTATGAGAGCAGGAAATACAGGAAGAGCAAAGACTCAGAGGATCGGTCACACATGAAGAGTGTTTATTCAGCCCTGAAAAGTTCTTATCACATCTATAAAGCAGACCCAAGTCATTAGACACCTAAAGCCATTGTGTGTGTGGTGTGTGTGTGTGTGTGTGTGTGTGTGTGTGTGTGTGTGTGTGGTGTGTGTGCCAAAAAAAGGCTTCTCGGTTCCTTTTTCCTTTCCAGAAGCAGTAGTGTGTCCAGCTGCACCCCCCCTCCCCCTCCTCCTTTATTAAGTACAGGGCTCACTTCCCTTTTCACAGAAAATGTGTCTTGGGAAAAAGTACAGCAGAGTCATGAACCACAAACAGCATGACAGCCTGATGTGTACAAAAAAATTATATACAGTGGAACCTCGGGTTACGAGTTTAATTCGTTCCGGTACTTTATTCGTAACCTGAAAAGTTCGTATCCCGATACAAATTTCCCCATAATAATGAACAGAAACTTCGGTAATTCGTTCTGGACAACCAAAAATATTACTTAAATAAAAATAAAGCCAATATTCACTAATATTATTTACTTTTAACATGTTATATTAAAATCATACCACATAAAAACATACAAAAGAGGAAAAGATCTTTAGCGGGTACTTTCCCTTTGAGAAGACTCGCTGCAGGAGACGACGTTCGTAGAAGGGGGAGGAGGGAGAGTTATTGTTTGGAAGGAGAATCTTATTATATTATATTATTTATATATTATTATATATTATATTATAGAATATTAAAGACAGTGTTATTAACACGAACGCTGAGACAATTGTTGCATTAGAGGGAAAATGAGAGCTGTTTCTTTAAGGCTACTATCAGTTGGTATTGAAGTCCAGAGTGAAATTCATTATGGGTATTGTACTTGGGAAAAGACTGTAACCCTGTTAATCTATCTTCATAAAAACAAGTCAAGTGGTTATGCATCGGCTAATGTTGTCCATCTCATCATTCCACGAGCATCAACTAACGAGTTGTTACGCTGCCGCCGGGAAAAGTTCAAGCGGATAAGTAACACGATGCTCTCGCTAGGGACACAGGACGCTAACTGATGTGACGAGCTGTGTGGATAGAGCAAAAACAACCAACTTGCCTGCGATTTTTAGGTGAGCGACGTTCGTATCCCGAAATATTGTTCGTAACCAGGGGCAAAAATTTTGATGAACTGCGATTCGTAACCTGAATTATACGTATGCCGGGGCGTTCGTAACCCGAGGTTCCACTGTATATATAAAAAAAAACGACTAATATATATATATATATATTAGACACACACACACACACACACGCACAATATTGCCAAAAGTATTGGGACACCTGCGCTTTCCTGCTATATGTGGTTCTTTTCCAAACTGTTCCCACAAATATGGAGGCAAACAATTGTACAGTGGAAATCAAAAGGTTTCGAGACTCGCTCCGTTTACAAAAAAGTACTTCATTTATCTACGTTCACACACCATCACCTTCAAAACAGTCCCCTTTGCACAGCAACACAGCGCCCCCTGAGTTCCTGCCACTTCTGGAACGTGTCCTCCTGGAAGTCTTTTCGAAGCAAGTCATATTCTGCTGTTCGCGCCGGATCTCCGCAACGGTGCAGAAACGGCGAACTTTAAACAGAATCTTCACATTCAGGAAGAAGTCCGCAAATCGAGATCGTGTGGATCGCTCTTCGGCGATCATCATGCATGAGTTGCCGGTCGGTTTCGACGTCTTCGGGTGTTGAGCTCGTCAAAGGTCTTCCTGATCTCTCGGCGTCTTCCGGCGACGTCCTTCGGCTCTTAAAGCGCGCGTGAAACTCGAACCGCCTCGGACGACTCGTTGCAGCGTCGCCGTATGTCTCCGTGGCAGATTTGTCCAGTTTCATGCAGAATTTCACATTTGCTCTTTGTTTGAATGATCCTGAACACCCCATTTGCCCTTATAATAAACTCCACTCTACTGGGAAGATGTTCCACTGGATTTTTGTGGAGATTTTCACTCACTGAGCTATAAGGGTGTTAGTAAAGTCAGGTACTGATGGAGGGGAGGTGAGGAGGCCTGGGGTACAGTCAGCGTTCAGATTAATTATGTTTAATAGGGCTGGAGTTCTATAGAAGGAGATCTTCCACATCTTCAAACCCAAGTTTGCAGTCACGCTAGAACAAGTTTGGGCCAAACAGTTTGGAGAAGAACCATATATTGTATATATATTACACATCACTGGAACTGAAGACTCCTTGGACAATGAAAAACGAGGCATAAAGAACGTCATACTTTTTATCCGTTTACAGTCACATTCAATGTACAAACCAGAGGTCGGTTCCTATTATATCTTTCTAGCTTTCCTTGACACCGGAGTCTCCTTCCATAAACCCTAAACAACTGGGTTTTTATCCATTTTTAGTTACACGTTCAATTTAATTTCATTATAAGCGGCCCATGCCTCGCAGTGACGTCATATGGCCACGTTTCTAAGCAAGGACAAGGTACTTTCCCCTGAAAAGACGTTGTACAACACAATACACGTTTGTGTGTGTGTGTGTGTGTGTGTGTGTGTGGTGTGTGTGTGTGTGTGTGTGTGTGTGTAAAGTGGGCACTAAGCAGGCATGTGATCTCAGTGTGACTGAATGCATTCATTTATTTTACTAAGAGTTGCAAAAAAACCAACAAAACAAAACAAAAACAAAGATGAAGTATTAGTAACCAGAAAACATATATACATAAATAATACTAGTGAAATAATAATCAGTCAATTACAAAACATGTTATCTATTAAATATTATTACAGAATACACACTTACCTTAATATTAAACCCCTCATTGTGATTGTGTGTGTGTGTGTGTGTGTGTGTGTGTGTGTGTGTGTGTGTTCAGTTGTTAGTAATGTCGGCTCTGCAGTATTAGATGACAGGATAAGGACAGGTGGACCGGTCCCCCTAACCAGCTAGATAACTAGCGAACCGAACCGAACCGAACCGAACCGAACCGGACCTGACCTGACCGTCCATGAAAAGCCTGAGGCGGACTGCCGCTGTCCGCGTCGCCTTCCCGGCCTGACACTCAACAACTACCGCGTACACGTACACACACAAACACACACACACTCTCTCTCCGCCCTGCGGTGTCTATTCACTTCCTGGTTGTGGCCAGGCGCCGTGTTCCAAACCGCCACTTGCGCCCTACGTAAGCGCCCTTAACGGATGCGCTCTACGCAAACACAGCGCTTCCGACGCCGCGCGCGAACGCAAGGGTGCCGTTTGGAACACAGCTCAGGTGGTTGCTATTAATATGTTATTACAAATGGGCGCGTTGTTACATTCCGAGCTCCACCGACACACACCTACACCTGCTTTTCTTGTCTTTCTATCTCTCTATTCATCTATCCGCTGTCTCTCCGTCTGTTGATCTGTCTATCTATCTATCTATCTATCTATCTATCTATCTATCTATCTATCTATCTATCTGTCTGTCTGTCTGTCTGTCTGTCTGTCTGTCTGTCTGTCTGTCTGTCTGTCTGTCTGTCATTTGGGTTTCTGCTAAAGTGTTTTGTGATTATTATTTGTATTATATTTGTGAAAGAAAGCTGCAGAACGGAATTCACCATCCAGCACATGGGATACTGAGAAGAAACTGAAGAAACCAACACGTGATCCTGTAAACATGAAACTTTAAACGTTCAGTAAGCTCAGCTCACGCAACACTGCATACCATCAGCCCCCTGACCTTTACCCCTGACAAACCCCCAAACCTCCCCCGAGCCCATACTTACACCCAAACCTACCCCAAACCCAACCTTAATCCCAAACCTACCCCAAACCCAACCTTAATCCCAAACCTACCCCAAACCCAACCTTAACCCCAAGCCTACCCCAAGCCCAACATTAAACCCAAACCTACCTCTAGCCCAGCATTAAACCTTAAACCTTTACCCCAAGCCCAAACATAAACACATTTACCACTAGTCCAACCTAAGCCCCAAAACCTACTCCTAGCCCAAATGTAAAGCCCAAACCTACCCTTAGTGCAACCTTAAGCCCAAGTCTACCCCTACCACAACCTTTAACACAAAGCTAACCCAAACTAAGTCCAAAACCTTTTCCTTGCACAGGCTTAACCCCAAAAATACCCCTAGCCCTACATTAAACCCAAACCTATGCTTAGCCCAAACTTAAACCCAAACCTCCTTCTATCTAAACCTTCACCCAAACCTAGTCCTAGCCCAACCAAAAGCCCCAAATCTCCCTCAATCCCAGCTATAAAACCCAAACCTCCCTCTTGCCTCACCTAAGACCAAAACCTACCCATAGCCTAATCTTAACCCCAAACAAACCCCTAAAACCAAAAAAACACAGAAAATCCTCTGTTCTGCATGTTTATGTTTAAAATTTTATTAAAATGTGCTTATACCTGAACTAACCTCATTTTATACCAAATCTAAAATCCAACCCAAACCTCACTCTAGCAATCTTAACCTTAGTAATTAAAACCAAATGGGGGGGGGGTTTACCAAACCTTTATTAACTCGTTCAACTGCCGGTCAGAATCATGGAGCATCTGGAGAACGGAATACAGATTTCCATCCAATCAATCAGTTTTATTTATTAATAAACATGAATCAATATCAGTTTATTTATTTGGTTACACAAACAGGTGGCACTTCTGCATCGACTGGTAATCAAAAGTGCTGCAGATAAACAAACAAACAAGCAAACAAATCATGAAATAAAGATAGAAATGTGTTGAGTTATGACTTATGGACGAGCTGAGCGTGCCTGGTACATAACGAACGATTGTTCCTTCATTCTCCTCTCGATGCGAATCCACCTGCATGTCAGTGTACATTTCTCTACGTGTTACATGGATACAGTACAAGTTCATACGTGCTTGTAAAAAAACCCCCAAAAAAACCCCAGTTAAAATAAAGTGCATTCACAGTAGATCACATCATAGAATTAAGAATAAATAAACAAACAAACAAACCCACACAATCGCAAAAAACAATGCACAGGAACGGATTATGTTTCAGGAGTCAGGATCTACTTGGACCGAGCCGGGACGTGCTTCATCAAATCGGTCGTTTCACCTCAGAAACTATTCGATCGAGTGAAACAGAAGGTTTTATAAAATGTTTCGTTTGTATGCTTTTGATATTCTGTAACAGTCACGTGTAAAAGTGACAACAGTCGAAAGAAGTGTGGTTTTTACACAAGTTTTAGGTCTAATAAATAGGAATCTTTCGCCATCACGTGCTTATAAAAGTGTCAAACCTTCTCTGGTGTTATTACTAATATTACTGTTGTACCGATTAGGAAACACTCGTCTCTCTAAATACTGTTTCGAATATTGGATTCCATCATGTCAGGTCAGTTATGCAAGGCAAATTTTACTCTGAAGCTCTGAACGGGACCAAAAAAATGTCCTTTGGCTTGTGGGTTTTCCTGCTGTACCAACTTTCTGTCTCTCTGACATTTTCCATTAGATTCTACTCTATAGACCTAGCTTGAGGATATGTTTACTGTACGCCTAACTGGAGACTTTCAAACACTCTGTAAATGTTAATGAGACTGATTCCATTACATCTTCTCTACGTTGATTGTGGCCGAACTCCAGATGCCAATCACAACTCTGTTCAGAAAGTGAAAAAACTGGGGGTGTTTGCTTCAACCCCTGAGCCCGATGCTGTGCTTTCTGACTAACCGTTTAACATCTTTTAAAAAACCTTTTTGCTTCAGTGCTGTCCTGTACTTCCACTTCGTTCAAATGTGGACGTACGGCGTTTTCTAGATAATATCCAAGATGCCTGATGAACTCCAAGCACCGGATTGTAAATGTGATGCTCACAGATATATCAGGATACGTATAAACCATTACATGCTATAGATCATAGAGTGATGAGAAAATACGTTCCTGATAGTGTAGTAGATGACATCCAGAAACCACTTAAGATCACTTCACTCCAAACCAGCCGGATTGTGAGGGTGGAAAGAGCAGGCTGTTAAATAGCACTCCTGAGCTGACAAGCTTGACAAACTAAGCCCCCCACCCACCAACACACACAACCTTGTGGACTTCAAACTACATATCAGTCCAGCAATCAAGCTCGATCAATACCTCAATCTCGATTTTGTCACTGTTATAGATGTTGTTTGAAATGTTCTGCATGTGGTGTTAGGTCTGGAATGATTGATTGATTTTAAAGATATTTTAAAACAAGTGTCGTTATCCAAAGTGACATTAATGCAATTAGTTATGGGGTTAAGAGCCTTGCTCTGGGGGCCCCAGCAGTGGCAGCTTAGTGTGGCTGGGATTTGAGAACACGACCTTCGGATCCAAGGTCCAATGACTTAACCACTAGGCTACCATCCCCCAACATTGTTCTCTTTAAATCTGCCCCTTGGTAAAGCAGAACTGCTCAGTCCTGTCGCTTTTCTTTATGGCGCAACAGTTACAACAGGGCAAATAGTGATGATTTACGGAAGTCCTAAGAGGCCATGCATCATAAATTCTTTTCTATCGTTTTCTCACGATCACGACTTTTAGCATACACTCGTATGCTGAAACAATGTTTGTTATGTAAAGATCCCAAGAAAATGAAGCCGTGATAACAAGCAAACTTGTTTTTTCCAGAAAATTATGTCGTGATCACGAGAAAACAATATAATGCATGGCCTTTCAGGACTTCCATAAATCACCACTTTTTGCCCTGTTCTAACTGTTGCACCATAAAGAGAAGCGACAGGACTGAGCAGTTCTGCTTTAACAAGGGGCAGATTTGAATAAAACAAATAGTTGTCCTTCAACCGAGAGCTTGAAAAAGCATGTTCTAGAGACAGCATCATCGCCACATCATGGACAATAGCCATAGCAATTTGTGGCAGCGGGGCATGTGGAGGAGCACCAGCACCACAAATAGTTATGGTTATTGTCCATGATGCTGCCTCTAGAACATGCTCTTATACAAAATACACAGAAAACAATTTTATGTCGTGAACAATAAAGAAAATGATAATGCATGGCCTTTTAGGACATCCGTAGTAACTGAAGGCCATGGAGAAGCATGTGGGGTTTTCTTTCCATTGCACTCACAGTTCATCTCCAAGGCAGCAGAGGGACCAGTTACCAAGATGCTTTCATAAAACTCTAATAACACCAAGGTGCTATTCAGCCACTAGATGGCAGCATTACTATGTAATTCTGGAAACCTTAAGGGCTGGCTCCGTACTGTAGTGACGAATCTCCAGCCGGCTAATATACCAAACAGCACAGCGAATGACTAAATCAACTAATGTAATCAATGAAACGTGTTAATGTTCAGGCTTCTCTTTACTACGACAACACAAAATACAAAGACGGACCCAGACAGAAACGACACAGCTAGATCCACTGCCGTACTTGTAGCACATTAATAATTCGAACGTGTTCTCCGTAGGCGAAGGCCAAACGTTATTGTCATAGATCTATACATCGTAGCTCTAGCCACTGAACAACAAAGACATACCATTGCTGTATATTTTACCACCAAGTACCATCATTATATTAAAAGATAAAGCTATAACATTGTGAATGTTTTCTTTTAAATATGATACACCCTAAATCAAAGGATTCAATGGGATATTACAGTTCACCCATAAAGTGTGTTCGGAAGGAAAAGCTAAGTTCTACATTCTATTGAAATGGGTTGCAATTCATCAACTATATAAGAATTAGCAAAAAAGCCTCTAAAATCGATTTCAGCTAAATGTATTTTGGCCAGTTTGACCCTCTACACCAAATACATTACAAACCACTCACGCTTCCTAACAGGGCATGTGCAAAATGTTGCTTTATCGCTAATACCAATCCTCTTTATCCATCCTGACAGCGCTCATAAATGCCAACCCAGCTGAAAGGCACCTGTTTAACAGAGCGGATACAAAGCACACAAACACTATTAAAATAAACCCATAGTCAGCGATATTATCAGCGCTGTTGAAGCTCTGATGGAGGAAGCTGTCACTGGGCTACTATACTGGGCCTCCTGTTGTCACCTGATAAGCAGGATAAGCTAATTGTCTGAATTGGTGGCTTTCACCCTTAAAAATGTTCCACTGGTTTGTCGGCTGACGGAAAATGAAAATCTTTCTGCGTAATCACTGGGGCAGCATGCTAATTACACATAGAGGAAGTGAACTTAAAGAAAAATAAGTCTAAAGATGTATACTAAATCAGATCCTTGCAATGTTGTTTTGTTTATTTCTCAGGTAAAAGAGAAAAAAAAACCCATTTTGTTTAAGCAATGAATTGGCATTCACAGTTTTCAGCATCGTTTGATCTGTTAAAGCACTTGGCGCTTTCGTTTTAACCTTACCATTTAAGCAACACACGGTCATTCTCTACACACATACCTGTAATACATCAATCTTTTTTATATACAATAAATAAAACCATCACTTTTAGGACCTTTGCACAATTGTTTTCTCTCCTCGTTATGTCTCTCCCACTCGATCTTAATATTTACCACTTGGGATGTCCTGATTTGTTTAAGTGCATAATCTCCAATAAAGGCAAAAACCAAACTGTGCTGAAACGTCACAAGCCGTTCTTTGTGCTCTCGTTCTTTTTCGGTGGTATTGCGGCGCCAGGGCTCGGTGTTGCTACTTTTAGGTTTGTGCTAGTCTTGTCTTGTGCGATAGCCTTGGTCTCCTCGGCTGATTTAACAGCTTCCTTGCTCTTAGCCACCTCCTGGATTAACCCTTTGGCTAGTTCTTGCCCAAGTTTAGATGCACTAGTCGGGTCTCTTTTGTCCCCTGTGGACAAAGACTGAGTAGCAATGGGTTGGAGAGGTGGTTTTGACACGCTAGGAGTGGATCCAGTAGGAGACGGAGTAGGAGATGGAGAATGCTCCTCAACAACCTCTAAAAGACACTTGTCTTCCCAATCCAAAGTGCCTCGGTAGCAGTTGACCGGAGAAAGACCCTTGTCCGGTCTTGGCTTGCCCAGAGCAGGAGACTGGACCTGGTGTGGGAAGGATGGAACAACCCCCTTGGATTGAGGTAAGCCAGGCCTCGCCCTCATGTCTGAAGTTCTACTATGGGTCTCGGGACTAGACTTTTTAAGTGCGTCTACATCTGATGGTCCTTTTTGAACTTTGTCAGAGAGTGGCATTGCCTTTACATTGCCACTGCATGGTACGACAGACTTGGCAGTCTTTCCTTGGTCTTGTTTAACTTCCTTCATTTCTGATTTATTTTCCGACTCTTTACCTTGCAGGTCTTTGATGGAAACCTGGTGAGCTTTGGCATTTCCTGATATCTGGGTTTGGACGATTATGCTTGTGTCACTAAATTGATTCCTGCCTGCTGCACTAAAACTTGTCAAGGAAAGATCTGTGGCTTTTGTAGCAGTGGTGAGAGGTGATGGAATTAAAGGAACCACACTAATTCTAGACTCTGGTGCAACGGGTGAAGGTTTGGTCACAACAGGCTGACTAGTTTCAGGCTTCACTATGCTAGAATCTCTTGGTGTGGATGGTGACTGCTGAGATACATCAACAACTTGAGATCTTATGTGACTTGACTTATCATCTAAAACCCTCTTGCTCATGAGATCCTGACGAGCCTCAGAGGCAGGGGGTGACTTCTCCAACACTATTTCCAGTTTACTCTCACCTCCCTGGCTTAAATCACCAGACTTCACCTTACCGTTGTCCTTTTCCTTCACTCTTCCAGCAAGTAAAGCATCTCTACTCAGTGGAGATTCCTGCCTGCCCAGCTTCCGTACGGGCTTAAAAACTGTCTCCATGGGTGATGGAACTGTAGGCTTGGTTGGTGATGGGGTTGTTGCAGAAGTTGAGGCTAGATTCTCTCCTTCGGTTTCCAACAAGCTTTGGAGCCCCAGCTCACAATGGAAGCCCTCTTTCCGATAATCTGAATGTCCAACTTCCAGGCTATGCTTCCTCATTGCCCCAATTCCACCTTTCTTGTCTCCAGGAGACGAAGTAGAAGACAGAGGTGACCCAAGCTTTTCTGCTGACTGCACCCGCTTGAGAAGAGGAGACCGAGGTGGTTCAGCACTCTTGGGTCTGGGCCTTGTAATAGGAGGAGATGAGTGAAGCTTGACAGGGAAGCTCTGGGTCATATTGGAACTTCCAACAGTGTGACCCGACAAGGATGGGGGAGAAGACTGAGTTGGGGATGGCGTATGCGCAAGAGGTGAGAGAGGGATGTTGCCAGCGGATTTGCACCGAGCTGAGCGGTACTGACGGTGCAGTTTGGGCGAAAGGCCATGCAGGGAGCTGGGGCGCATATGCTGGGAGGCAGCAGGAGAATTCGGAGTGCTGGAGGCTGGAGAGCTGCTCTGAGAAGAGGCACCTGAAATGAGCAAGCAACCAGGATAATTCTGCAACTGTTGTTATCGTGCTCGATTTAGCTTCGTTAATGAAGACATCCTGATTTATACGGGTAACCTTCTCACCTAAATAAGAGGATTCAGGACTGGAACGGTAGCTTTGAGTGGGTGATCGGGCAGACAGGCTGTGTGTAGGAGAACCCGGCAGACTCTCGCTAGAGGACAGCGAGCGGTTTAAAGATGATAGACTACGGCTGGTGTGCAGAAGGTTAGACTGCTTGGTTATTTGGCGGAACAGCGAGCTTCGCTTCTTGCTGTCAAGTCAAAGTAAAAGCAATTAGCAACAATACTTTATTTCAAATACCATTTAAATTTTCCCCTATAAGATCTGTCACCCGACTTTTTGGTTACCTTTCCTGTCCTTCTTTGACTGTTCTTTTGCTGCGCCTGGCCATCTTGGATTTGTAGCTGGATCTGCGAGCAGGACCCACTTTGATCGACGTGTTCTCAAAGGGAGTGGTGGTCACAGTAACCTTATTGCCACTCTGAAGTCATATAAAAAAACAATTAAACAACTTGTAAAACATCTCATAAGGTCATGGATTCTATTTGAGTAATTCTTCTGTAGACAATTATCGTTAACTCAAATGCGTTATTGCTCTATGGAAGTGGATGCCCTAAAAAGTTGTCTAGATTAAACTTGTTTTAGTAATCTTAGACATCAGACATTGTCCTTACTTTAAGAATAAGCTCTACCACTTCTGTATGGACCAATCCATGAACCGACTCTCCATTGACATGTGTGATGAGGTCACCAGCACACACCCCAGCCTCCTGAGCCGGGCCACCATCTTCTACATGCTATGAATGTATAGAACAGGGTAGTTAGTGCTTTTCATTTCATCAGCAGCAGTTGAGACTAGGGATGGGTACTCGAGAACTAGTATTTTTTTTGAACAGGTACATTATTTGTTTGAAAAACCAAACTGCATGGCAAACGGTACTGTTATCGATACTTGCATGGTTTTATCTCTGTGTACTTCGGTGTTAATGGCGAATTAGAAGCTGCTTGTCATTTTCCATACCTAAATGATGTCATCTGACTGCAATATATGCAATAGTTTAATGGTCAACAAAGGAGGCAACACTAGCAATATAATTAAACATTTACAAACACAATATATTTCTAACTCAAGCAATGTGCTGTATTTACTACATCTCCTTCGTCTCGCGGCTCTAAATGCAATTCCCTGCCTAAGCCCCTCGTGGATGCAACATTCAATATATGATGATAAGTCTTTAGTTAGTACTAGTAGTCTTTGGGGACACCGTCACCGTCAGTAAGGAATGAGACAGAGACCCGGATAAGTGGAGAGTTTTTTCTTGCCACATTTGCCATTTGCTACTGGCTTGCTCATCAGGGACAAACTAACACTTATAAAGAACATATTCATTTTTTTATCACCCCATTATCTGTGTAAAGCTGCTTTAAAACAATGTTCATTGTTAAAAGCGCTATACAAAAAAAAATGAATTGAATTGAAGATGATCCCTGAAAACATGGCATTATGTCATAGAGCTGTCATTGCCCTTCACTACAAGCTGTAGTCATGGTGGTTCAAGTAGAGTGGGCAAGACACTATATAGCTAAAAGTTTGCTGACATCTGGTCATAAGTGTGGTATGTACTTTTTACGCGTTGCATTCCACATTTAGTCTTAATTTGCTCTTATAATTCCCTTCACTCTTCTGGGAAGATGTTCCAATAGATTTTGGAGTGTGCTTGTGGACATCATCAGCCATAAGGGTGTTAGTAAAGTTAGGTACTGATGTAGGTGAGGATGCCTGAGGTGCAGTCAGGGTTCCAATTAATCCCAACGGTGTTTAGTAGAGTTGAGCTTTATAGCAGGCCATTCAAGACCACCCTCTTCCTCTCCAAACTATGTAAACCATACCTTTATAGAGCTGGCTTTGTGCACAGGGACATTGCCATGCTGGAACAGGTTTGGGTTTAAAGTTCAAGTGAACGCTTAATTTTATTATCCAAAAACATATTCCTTTTTCTGTTTGCTTAGTGGAATTTGTAAATTGCAGTCAGCAGTATTAAAGCACTTGACATTTTCAACCTCTATTCATATCATGTCTTTTTGCACAGTATCGATAACAGTCTCGGTTTCGGTACTGTATAAAATGTAAACAATACCCATCCCTAGTTGAGACACAGTAGGGCAAGATAAAAGTGGGAATTGCCTATGAGTAAAATGGGGATTTTATTATTTTTTTTACAAAGAATCATTCCTACATAATCTCAGATCCGTACCCAGATCATGTGGTGTACACTGTAGATGTCGCTGTCCCCCATGTAGACACGGATGGCTCGTAGCGTGAAGCCATACTTCTTGCCTGAGCGCAGGATGGTAATGGGTGAGCGGAGTACGCTAACCGCAGGGCCGTAGTCTCGGCTTGGGGAAGAATCTCGCGAAGATGGGTTGGAAGAGACCGATCGAGGGGACATTGGGCTGGCCAGGGGAGAGCTAGCATGCTGCTCAACTACAGACAAGAATACCAGTGTATCAAGAAATCATACCTATTATTACCATTGGATATTAATTCAACCTTAGACATGTAATTTACCTGCTGGAATAATGACAGAGAGTGCCGTAGCTGAGGCAGATTTGATGACCTTGTTGCCTGGACGCGTGGTTCGCTTCTCCCCATCTCCTGAGAGCTGCTGGTGCCGCGCTCGTCTGAGGACAAGATCATTGGTGGCCCGCTGGCTTTGCGAGTCACCCATCACTACGGTGTCTCGGAAAACCGGTACTGATGCTGTGGGCGCTAATGGAATGGGTTGTGGTGCTGATACCTCTCCGTGTCTGGTGGGCTTATCTGCAAATAAAAAAAATAATAATAATTCTCTTATACTATGATACATCATGATAATAGCCAATATTAATGGCAGTACAGTCATTTTCCTTTCCCTCACCTCCTGCACACACTGCTGGTGCCTCCTTTACAGACCCTTTACTCTGTTCACTAGCGCTGGGTGATGAGGGCGCAGTGGTGCCCTCTACTGACGACCCCCTGCTTTTAGCCCCGCTTTGTTGGGGCTGAGTTTCTGTGTCACCCTCTAAAGGCGAGGCAAATCGGTGCGTGTCCATCAATGCAGAAAAGCGGCGCCTGGCACCTAGAGGAGGACTGGCATCGCCTTCCATGTACAGGGACTCAGAACATGACAAACGCTTCCTACAAAGAGAAAGCAGGAAGAACCAGAGTGTGTCAGTTATTGTCATTTCAAATGCAGGCTTTTCCCCCAAGTATAGCCTAACACACATAATCAAGTACGTACATCTCTGGTGAGCCAGTCCTCCAGCTCTTGCTAAAGCTCCCAAAGCTCTCTCTTTTAGACATTTTGTCTTCACGGCGTCCCTTATGCTCTCGCCGGGTGACCACTGGTGTTTTTTGCTCCAGTTGGGACAGATGCTCCATGCTGCTGTACACCTGAGAAACAAAACATTCACATGCGAGTGTCGACCTGCCGCTTTGTCACAGCTTATGTAACTCTGTGCGAGCAAATATACAAATATACAAAATTATAAATGCAACACTTTTGTTTTTGCCCCCATTTTTCATGAGCTGAACACTAAGTCTTTTTCTATGTACACAAAAGGCCTATTTCTCTCAAATATTGTTAACAAATCTGTTTAAATGTAAGTGAGCATTTCTCCTTTGCCGAGATAATCCATCCACCTCACAGGTGTGGCAGATCAAGATGCTGATTAGACAGCATGATTATTGCACAGGTGTGCTTTAGGCTGGCCACAATAAAAGGCTACTCTAAAATGTGCAGTTTAACTGTATTGGGGGTCTGAAAACCAGTAACTGGTGTGACAATTTGCCTCACGCATTTTGCCCTGTACGGTGAAAACCGGGATTCATCTGTAAAGAGAACACCTCTCCAAAGTGCCAGACGAAGTGCCATTGAATGTGATAATTTGCCCACTCAAGACGGTTAAGACAACGAACTGCAGTCAGGTCGAGACCCCAGCGAGGACAAAGAGCATGCAGATGAGCTTCCGTGAGATGATTTCTGACAGTTTGAGCAGAAATTCTTTAGTTATGCAAACTGATTGTTGCAGCAGCTGTCTGGGTGGCTGGTCTCAGACAATCTTGGAGGTGAAGATGCTGGATGTGGAGGTCCTGGGCTGGTGTGGTTACACGTGGTCTGCGGTTTTGAGGCCAGTTGTATGTACTGTCAAATTCTCTGAAACGCTTTTTGGAGATGGCTTATGGTGAAGAAATAAACATTCAATTCAACAGCTCTGGTGGACATTCCTGCAGTCAGCATGCCAAATACACACTCCCTCAAAACTTGCAACATCTGTGGCATTGTGCTGTGTGATAAAACTGCACATTTTAGAGTGGCCTTTTATTGTGGCAAGCCTAAAGCACACCTGTGCAATAATCATGCATCTTGATATGGCACACCTGTAGGGTGGATGAATTCTCTCTGCAAAGGAGAAGTGCTCACTAACACAGATTTAGACAGATGTGTGAACAATATTTAAGAGAAATAGGCCTTTTGTGTACATAGAAAAAGACTTAGACCTTTGAGTTCAGCTCATGAAAATGGGGCAAAAACAAAAGTGTTGCGTTTATAATTTCATTCAGTATAGTTGACTACGCAAACTCTAAAATGACTGTATTTCAATTTAGAAGTGGCAAATGGAAGCAAATGCTTTTAGTAACTTCCATGGTTTTGTTTCTGCACTTAAATGAGTCGTGCCACACAAAGCTCTTTATCCTCGCAGGAGCTCTTTTATTTTGTAATCTAACTGCATCTGGAGTGACTGGCAAATGTGAGAGTGATTTGAGGCGAGGATTGTTTGCTAAAGCACAAGTGTGTGTGTGTGTGTGTGTGTGTGTGTGTGTGTGTGTGTGTGTGTGTGTGTGTGTGTGTGTGTGAGAAAGTTTGTGAGAAAGTGTGTGGGAGTGTGCTCTAGCAACCAGGATATAAATTATAGTCACTGGCCTGAGCTCACACAGCATGCAGAGTGCATGTAGTCCATATCATCACGTTGTCTCTGCTAGCACTGCTGCCTTACCTGCTCTGATCTCAGGCAGTGTGAGGACACGGTGTGTGCATTTAGCAAAACACTTTTTCATCTAACTTCAATAGATTGGAATTGTAAGCAAACATCTGTTCTTGTCTGCATAGATTTCATTTAAGAGCATTTTCCATATAAATGGTGACTGTACATAAATTTTTTTAATGAAAAATAATAACGCCACAAAATGATCAAAAAATAAATAAAGATACTATGTAATTATACAAAATATAATAACAATAAGTTCAAGTTCACTTATTATGTACAAAAATGTAAAAAATATAAAACCAATTTTTAATTACAAAAAATTTATTCAAGACTCCACGAAGTCTAAAAAAAACCAACTCGACTCCACCAAGTCTAGACCTTCTTGTTACTTATTTACATTTGCGCTTTAACCTTGCTGTGACCTTGATTCCTGTTTAAACCCAAATTTTTTAATCTAATCAGTACATTTGCAGGGTAAAATGTATTCATCCATTCACCCTCTTCATCCATTTACCCATCCCTTATTCAAACATATTATTTATCTGGCATCCACCGACCCATGCATCATGGCATTCAGTCCTCCATCATCATTTCATCCTCCTTCCACCTATTATTTTTCTCATGCATCCATCCTCCATCCATCTACATAGACTTATAAAGCATTTCACAGATTTCCTTATCCAGAACGTAAAAAAAGTGCCTCTATCCATCCATCATTTGTCCAATCTGCCCATCTATCATAGATTCATCCATCTATTAATCCAGTCATCTAACTGTCAATCCATCCATCCATCTATCCATCCATCCATCTATCCATCCATCCATCCATCCATCCATCCATCCATCCAGTCATCCATCCATCCATCATCCATCTGTCCATCCATCTACATATATTTATAAAGCTTTTAACAGATTCCCTTATACAGAACATACAAAACTGCCTTTATCCACCCATCCATCCATCCATCCATTGATCCATCCCTCCATCATCCATCCATCCATCCATCCATCCATACATCCAGTCATCCATCCAGTCATCCATCCGTCCGTCCATCCATCCATTATCCATCTGTCCATCCATCTACATATATGTATAAAGCTTTTAACAGATTCCCTTATACAGAACATACAAAACTGCCTTTATCCACCCATCCATCCATTGATCCATCCCTCCATCATCCATCCATCCATCCATCCATCCATCCAGCCATCCATCCATCAACCATATAATTTATTTATCCAGCATTCACCTATCCATGCATCATGGCATTCATTCCTCTATAATCATTTTATCCATCCTTCTACCTATTATCTATTACCCATTCTCCCATCCATCCATCTATGATTCCATCCATCTATATATACTTATAAAGTTGTAAACTGCTGTAAATATAAACATGTGAGGATCTGAGACTGATTAAACTAAAAACGTGTAATGCCTAAAGTGTGAATGTTCACCAGTATTGCATTAGTCACACTATTGCATTTTACAGTAATGCAACATTCTAATAAAAAATAAAAACGTCTTATTTAAGATGCAAAGCAACACAATTTCCTCCGATTCTTTTCCCCTCTGAGTGCTTTTTTTAATGCAGTTCAGTGAGGATTGCTTTTCTTTTTTTGCTTTATGTTGAGCACTGTTTAAGTGACTGTGTGTGTGTGTGTGTGTGTGTGTGTGTGTGTGTGTGTGTGTGTGTGTGTGTGTGTGTGTGTGTGTGTGTGTGTGTGTGTGTGTGTTTGTGTGTGCCTCACACAAGGTCTCTTAATTGCTGCCACTCTACTTGTCTCATAAGACCCTCTTCACATTTGGAGCGAGAGAATATGCAGGAGAGATGTTATGAAAGAGGAGATAAAAGCGGCGTGTTGGTAAAAAAAAAAAAAAGAGAGGTATTTGAGTAAAAAAAAGCAATCAAGTGCTGGGAGAAAACCATCTGCAGGAAATTTGCTCAGCCTGATAACGACAGCAGAGAGCATCACAAGTCGGAGAAGAAGAGCAAGATGGAGAAGAGGAGATTGGAGTGATGGAACGGTTCAGGGCTGACCTTGCTGAAACGTGGTGAGCAAGAGGAAAACTGTCGGATCTCCACCGGCTCGTCGTCATTCGTGTCGTCCTCGTCGTAGGAGTTGACGTGGTGATAACGCTCTGAGCGCGCTGAGAAACACAGAGGGTCAGAGATAAGCTCCGCCCCTAGCATTAGATATGAACAAGGCATTTGCATATCTGCATGTGTCTTTGTATAATTTATTTACTATATTATAGAATAATTTGTCTGAATAAACTGTATAGATATTAATTAAGTTTTACTCTTCTTATACCACCAGCAGCCACATTTTGTGCAGCAGTGGAAACTCACTGTCAAAGTAGCTGGTGTCCTCCTCAGACTCCAGGTGAGGGACAAACTCCGCCTTCTGTCTCAGCAGACTGTTCCAGTCCAGATCGGCAAAGAATGAGTGCTGCTTCACCTCATAGGCTCCTCCTGTTTACGGAGCATTTTAGCATAAATATAAACACAAATATGTAAACATCAGTAATTAATATGTTAATTGTAGTAATCTGTCATCATTCCATCCATTTTAATTTGAATACTTCTATATATCCATATTCATCTACTGATCTGTCACATCATCCATTCATTTATCTATCCATCCATCTGTCCATCCAGCTGTCCATCCATTAATCCAGCTGTCCATCTGTCCATTTATCTAATCAGTCATCCATCCATCCATCCATCCATCCATCCATCCATCCATCCATCCATCCATCCATCAATCCATCCAATCATCCATCCATCCACATATTCTAATAAAGCATTTAACCGATTTCCTTATCCAGAAAGTACAATAAAGCCTCTATCCATACATCATTTCTCCCATTTGCCCACCCATCCATCTGTCCATCCATCCATCCATCTATCCATCCATCCATCCATCCATCCATCCATCCATCCTTCCATCCATTCATCCAATCATCCATCCATCCACATATTCTTATAAAGCATTTAACAGATTCCCTTATCCAGGAAGTACCATAGTGCCTCTATCCATCCATTATTTCTCCCATCTGCCTGCTCATCCATCTGTTCATCCATCCATCCATCCAGCCATCAATCTATCCATCCATCCATCCATCCATCCATCTGAATATACTTATTAAGCATTTAACAAATTGCCTTATCCATAACATACAAAATTGCCTCTATTCATCCATCATTTCTCACATCTGTCCATCTGTCCATTCATCCAGTCATCCATCCATCCACCCATCCATCCATTTACCGGTCACATTTTCAACCGTATCATTCATTCATTCAGCATCCATGTACCCATGCATCATGGCATTCATTCTTCCATTATCAGTTCATCCCTCCTTCCACCTATTTTATTCCTCATCCATCTATAAATCCATCCATCCATCAATATATACTTATAAAGCATTTAACAGATTCCCTTATCCAGAACGTACAAAAGTTTCCATAAATTTCTCCCCTCCACACGTCCATCATAGCATTTATACTTCCATCCATCATCAGAATCAATCATCAGAATCAGAATACTTGATTGATCCTATAAGGAATTTGTTTGGTTGCATTTACTATCCATTACTATCCATACCATCCATTCTTCCATCCTTCATATCCCCTACCTATCCATTTTATCCAATTATTCACCTGTGCCTTATTCAAACATATCATTCATTTATTCATTCATCCAGCATTCACCTACCCATGCATCATGGCATCCACCCATCCATCCATTCCTCAATTCCATCCGTTTATCTATCTTTCCTTCTATCATGTCAGTCGTTGATATATATCTCTATATCAGAGCATCTATCTTCATTCATTCATTCATTCATTCATTCATACATTCATTCTCATTCATTCATTCATTCATCAGCTTTTATAGCATTATACAGTCCATCCATCCATCCATTCATCAATCAATCCATCCTTTAAGAGAAGTTCAGCCTACCGGTCCCTAATCGCACCAGTGGGTTTGTCTGCAACAAGGTGGAAATCAGGTTCTGGGCGTCGCTAGGCAACGCTTCATCTCCCTCAGGCCAGGCAATGTCATCTACTCACAAACACACACATACACACACACACACACACACACACACACACATAGATATCACCTCTATTGAGAAGCCTAGCACATGCTATATTTGGCACATCTCCTCTAAGACACAGTTTGTAAGAGCTGGGAAAGTTGCTGTTCTTGTTAGCAAACTTGCAGCTAAATTTAGCATTGTTGTTGCTTGCATAACATTAAACAGTTCAGTGTGGACACAATGTGCAATTCAGTTTCCAATGAGACAAAGGGACTAGAAGACAAATCCTATTTCCATTACCATGATTTTTTTAAGACAAATGAAATTTTCATTAATTATAAATTGGAATTTTTGTTTTTAATGAGAGAGACGCCACTGGCATGGATGGATTACTTCAGCAGCTAACTAGCTAGCTGTTTTGTTGGTCTTCGTATCGTCTTTGGAAGGAGATACACACCTCTACTTACCTGAGATCACCTGGCCAAACAGCTCCTCAGGTGTGTCCCCGAAGAAGGGCACACATCCTACCAGGAACTCATAAAGGATGATTCCCATGGCCCACCAGTCCACGGGTTTTCCGTAACCCTGCCGCAGTATCACCTCCGGGGCGATGTACTCCGGCGTGCCACACACCTACCCGAGAGAGAAAAAAAAAACGTTCTCTTCAGGGGTGATGTTTCCTTCCATATAATGTGTTCCAAATCTTTAACATTCACTTTGTAATACAATTTAAAGATTCTTAAAATTTCGAATTTTCAGCATTAATATTTAACTCATGTGTGTCTCATACCTGTTTGTCCAGGAACTCACGAGTGTCTTTCTCAATGTGGCCCTCATACAGGTTCGTGGTGAGGCTCATAAGACCCATCTTGGAAAGGCCAAAGTCAGTCAGTTTAATGTGCCCCATAGACGTAATTAACAGACTGAGGACAGACAGATACAACGATCAGTTATACAGCGTAATAGGAACTGGTACAGGTGATCTACTGAAGGAAGTGTGGCCTTAATGGGTGTCAGTTCTAATGAAGGAGGCATGGCTTTTGCGTGTACGTGTGTGTGTGTGTGTGTGTGTGTGTGTGTGTGTGTGTGTGTGTGTGTGTGTGTGTGTGTGTGTGAGTGTGAGTGTATATATATATAAATTAACCAAGCCTTATAAAGTAGGTGAGTTTTTTTAAGGCTTAATGAATTGAAGGAGGTGTGGCTTTTATATGCATCAGTCCTAATGAAGGAGTTGTGTTCTCTGTGTGTGTGTGTGTGTGTGTGTGTGTGTGTGTGTGTGTGTGTGTGTGTGTGTGTGTGTGTGAGAGAGAGTCCTAATGAAGGCGGTGTGGCCTCTGTGTGTGTGTTAGACCTAAAGAATGAAGTGTGCCCTGCGTGTGTGTGTGTGTGTGTGTGTGTGTGTCAGTCCTAGTTATGGAGGCGTGTCTTCTATATCCATCAGCCTTAATGAAGAAGGCATGTCTTCTATATCCATCAGTGTTAATGAAGGAGGCGTGTATTCTATATGTGTCAGTCCTAATGAAGGAGGTGTAGCTTTTATGTCTGATGGCTCACATAACACAGGTGAAGTTTTTAAAATAAAACTTTCCAGTGTTTACATTGAAACCTCCTGCCCAGTAGAGGGCGCTCACTCACTTGTCTGGTTTGAGATCCCGGTGTACAATGCCGTAGTTGTGAATGTACTCCAGAGCCAGGACGGTCTCAGCAAAGTACATTCGAGCCATTTCCACTGGCAGGGCACCGATGTTCTTTAACAGGGTGGCGCAGTCTCCTCCTAGTGACCAAAGTAAAAAGACATAAAAATGCAGAGGGATCCTTGGTGCTGTGTAATCACTAAATAAAATGTGCATTAGTGAATCAGCAGATGCTGGGTGAGAACTAATGCCTATTTAGGCTGCAGTCACAGTAGACTTGTGAAACTTCTATCGAAAGGAGTGACACCTGGATATGACATCATGCTTCAGTGTTAAAAAATACAATACACAATATACAATGGTTTTGTATGAAGAAACACCACAAACTAGGTATCTTTTTTCAGCTATCCATTAAAGCCGCATAACAAAATAAGACAGTGGGACATGAGCTATAGGGTGTAAAGTATAAATATTTGGTCCCACGTCCTAAAGGAATTCAAGATCCAAACTGAGTTCACCAAATATGAGCTCTGAAATGGAGCTACAAACCTCTTGCATTTCCACTCTCATAGAAAGCCAATCGAATAAAAAGTGTCACATGACTTTACGTGCAAGGTAACTACCTAAATACCCACGACTATGTGGCTGTATTTTAACCTTCAAGGTACAATAAACAGTGTGAAAGAAAATCCCTTTGAACATGACTTCCAGTGTGGTGCTGAACGGACAGCACCAATTCAGCAACCGCATTGTGGAAAGCCGACGAATGAACGAAGTAGCTCCTCACCGCAGGCTTGACCATCGGGGGATAAATACACATAATTCACTTATATTTACATTTTTGTTCTATCATTCCTGCATTCTGTAAAGCTGCTTTGAGACAATGTCCATGGTGAAAAGCACTTTAGAAATAAACTTGAATTGGCAGAGTTCATAAGGAAAGACAAAGAGGCTGCACTGGGGGAATGAAAACATCTCTACTAATGTCATGTCTTTGTCTCTCTATAGATGACAGCATGCCAGCGAGAAGGATGCCACACTTCAAATTCGATCCTGGCATCACCACAAATCAGCCCAGCCACGATCCGTAGGCGAAGGCATTTGATCACTTTGGACTAAAGCTCACAACTCATTCTTCTGCATACAAGTTCCCAGAAATTATCAGTCCCTTCCCCTGCACTTTATTACATAAAAGAGCACAATCTTTGGAGTTCAGTTGTTTGTGTTCGACCAGTTGCAGAGGCGTATCGCCACAGCAGCGTAAATAGAGGCACTGAGCTGATGATGTAGTGATTGGTGAACAACAGAAGTGAGCTCAGTTGTGTTGGTCTGTCTATCACACACACACACACACACACACACACACACAGACACACACACACACTGACAAGTCATCATAACATGCTGTGGATCAATAGAAAGAGCAAAAGAGAGGAGCGTGGTACTCTGCTGTGCAAAGGTCTGAATTTGGAAAGCTGTATACACATAGGATCACAACGACACATATGTATGTAGTATATATGTGTGTGTGTGTGTGTGTGTGTGTGTGTGTGTGTGTGTGTGTGTGTGGGTGGGTGTGTGTGGGTGTGTCTCACCCTCTACATACTCCATGACCATGCAGAGGTGTCTACGAGTCTCGAAAGAGCAGAACATGCTGACGACAAACGGGTTCTCTGCAAAGGTCAGGATGTCTCGCTCCACAAATGCCTGCTGGATCTGGTTCCTCAGGATCAGGTTCTGCTTGTTGATCTTTTTCATCGCGAAACGCTGCCGAGTCTCTCTGTGCCTCACCAGGTACACTGCCCTGCAGAGAGTGAGAGACAGAGAGAGAGAGAGTGTGATAGAGAGAGAGAGAGAGAGAGAAAGAGAGAGAGAGAGAGAGAGAAAGCAAAGAAGTCAAACTGTTATTATATAATATTAATATAGCTTTAAATTAGAAAGAAAGAAAAGTGTTTCTTACTTCTCACATGTACTGTAAACCAAGGAGAATGTTTTCTTCACTGCATATCCCAGTGATGTTAGAAAACAGGGGTCTGCCATGATACAGCACTGGGTGTTAGGGCCTTGCTCAGGGGCCCCATAAAGTGGCAAATTGCAATTCTTGGGCTTGAACCCCTGACATTCTGATCAGTAGCCCAGAGCCTTAACCACTGAGCTACCACTTCCCCTAGAGCTGGCTTTTACTTTGCACCTCCCCTAGAAGGGGCTTTTAAAGTCACATATAAAGTCACAAAAGAGGCTTTTAGTTGACACATATACACTACAGGACATGAGAAATCCTTTCTTTGCATGTTCCAGCAGGGGTCAGAGCACCGGGTCACCTAAGAAACAGCACCCCTGAAGTAGAGAGGGTTAAGAGCCTAGCTAAAGGGCCCCACAGTTGCAGCTTGGCTAAGCTGAGGCTCAAACCACTAACTTTTTAATCAGTTTCACAGAGCCTGAACTATTAAGCAAATGTGTTCACTGCATGCCTTTTTTTTTTAGAAAGCATGGTGTATCCTTTTTTTGTCTCTGTCTGCTATAATAATTGGTGCTTGGACCCCTAAAACTAACCACCAATAAGTCCAATTATAATTTCAGCACAAATAACTGTGTGTGTGGGTGTGTGTGTTGGCGCCCCTGTGCAGACTCACCCGTACGCTCCGTTGCTAATCAGCTTGATGGTCTGGAAGTCAGATTCGCAGGGCGGCTTCATGACCTTCATCTTTCCCTTCAGAACGCACCCATTGGAGGCATTTAAAATGAGGAAGCAGAGCAATATAACCCTCATTATAACCTCTCCCCAACACACACACGCACACTCTCACACACTTGTGTTTATTACATGAGCCGAAGAGCTTACATAACACACTTTCATAATAGTAACGCACCGGTTAACTGTATTGCTAATTGGTGCCCATTCGGAAGAAATACAATCGCACTCAGACACACATGCACACACACACACACACACACACACACACACACACACACACACACACACACACACACACACACACATGACCCACCTCAGCTGAGTCGTCTGTCTCAGGTGTGTGTGGCCCCTCGCTGTCATAGCTTTCCAGGTTCACCATTTCTATATGAAAAAAAACTCCTTATGAACACACATACGAACTCTGGAGTAAGTACATTAAGAGCGACCCCACATGGTCCAGACTCTACTATCACATTAACCCCATTGCAGTAAACAACCCCCAAGAGAACCAATAGGACAAATCAGATGCTTTTGTTTTTCTTTTGTTGATTCCTAAAGGGTCTAATATGTGGGAATCATACCCTGTCTTCCCTGTCAATCACAGTAACAGTGGCTGAGAATCAGAATCGGAATCAGAATCAAAATCATAGTAAAATCAAATCAGAATCAAAATCAAAACAGGAGAAGAATCAAAATCAAATCCAAATCAGAATCAAACAGAATCAGAATCAGAACAATCGTAATTGTCAAGTATCATGTGTTGCTTGAACAAGTAATTTGTCATTGTGTGCTGGTGCTAAACAAATCTATAAAAAACTATTTTTGTCTAAGACCTTAAGTATGTAGAGACCGGAAGTGTCTTACGCCTCCCTGAGGAGCATCTATAAAAGACGTGGAGGCAAGAACATATCCTGATCTACAGACCAGAGATAGTAAGATGGAAGGTGCACTCGAGAAACACTGAAGAGGACACGGAGAGGCCAAAACAACCTCCAATGATCAAGTTCGCCCAATTATGTACATTAATAGAATGATATTAATAGAAATTCTCCATATTGTTTTAACAATAAACACATATTACATATTTCCGAATGAGAAATTTTATCCTCGAATCACAAAATAATTCTCTTGATATGCCTCCATTGTCTAACTTAGAAAAAGAAGTGACAAGAAATTGTTTTAAGTTTTTATTTCATCAGTTTTTATAAGTTAATACGTTTAATCAGGATCAACGGACTCGAAGCTTGAAGATCGGATATTAAGGAGGATATTCAGATGGAGGTCTGGATAGAAGCATGCAAAGAAGCTCAATCACAAACAATGAAAACACGTCTGAAGCTGCTACAAGTAGTTAATGTGGATATACATAACTCCAGTTGAATTGCATAAATATAATGAAGATGTTCCTGGAACTTGCAGTAAGTTTAAAGAAATGCTTTATTATTGTATATGGGAATGTGATGAAGTCAAGAATTTCTGTGTGAAAGGAATGATAGAGAAAATCCTTGGTGATAACATTCCATTGTCACCTTTACCCCTTTTATTCCATTAATATCTTAAGGAGATCAAGATATGAAAGACGGAATATATATTTATGAATATTATATACGTATATATACATTGTTGTTTTTTTACGTATGGAAACGTAAATGTGCAACAAAGACAGGACATTGGTTGAAAGAAATGTAACAAATATGTCAATAAAAAAAAAGAACGTATTACAAGATAAAAATTCGAATTATTTTTTTTCAAGTTTTGGGACCTTTAAAATGATTATTAAAATGTAGTGGAGCTGGAAATGGTTCCCTGTTGGTCTGGTGGTTAGGATGCGGCGCTCTCACCGCTGCGGCCCGGGTTCGATCCCCGGTCAGGGAACCAACCCCAAATGGGAGAAGCCGAAAGAAAGTTTTAGTGGCGCTGGAAATGTGTTAAGAAAACTGAAAAACTCGCACTAATCAGAATGTTCAGAAACTCAATCCATTTGCTATCTGTGTGTTTGACAGGCAGGAAAATAAAAGAGAGTCATTTCAGGATCAAATCTCTCTAATACAAGTGGCAAAATGCTCTACTACTTCATGCTTGTGTATTCATTCACTGTGATTCGTTGTACATCACTGCGTCTGTCTCCATCCCCCACACGTCTTTCTCTCTCTCTCTCTCGTTCCCTCACTTCACAGATTTCTCTTCTCAGCTTCTTGTTTTCATCTCTGACTATCGTTTAGCCAATTTCTGTTGACTGTCATGTGTGTGTGTCATACCTTCAAGCGGATCCCGTGTCAGACCCAGTTGGCTGATGATGTATCGCGGGGATATCCGTCTTCATCAGGTGTCCCTCTTTAGCGTGATCCTCCGCCGCCTCCAGCAGGTGATAGAACTCCTCCGGGTTAAACTCCTGTGCAGTGTAAAAAAAAGTTTCACTCAAAAACCTGCGAAAACCTGATTGCACATCTGAGTTACACATCTCTTACACAGTCTCGACTTACACATCCGTTTTCGAGCCGTATTGACTCTCACGTCTAAGCCGCCTCGACTCACGGCTCACACATCCGAGCCGTCTGGACTCACACGTCCAAGCTGTCTGGACTCACACGTCCAAGCTGTCTGGACTCACACGTCCAAGCTGTCTGGACTCACACATCCGAGCCGTCTGGACTCACACGTCCAAGCTGTCTGGACTCACACGTCCAAGCTGTCTGGACTCACAAGTTCAAGCCTTCTTGACTCACACGTCCAAGTCGTCTGGACTCACACATCCGAGCCGTCTCGACTCACACGTCCAAGTCGTCTCGACTCACACGTCCAAGTCGTCTCGACTCACACGTCCAAGTCGTCTCTACTCACGACTTACATGCCCAAACCAACTCGACTCACGGCTCACACATCCGAGCCGTCTGGACTCACACGTCCAAGCTGTCTGGACTCACACGTCCAAGCCGTCTGGACTCACACGTCCAAGCCGTCTGGACTCACACGTCCAAGCCGTCTCGACTCACACGTCCAAGCCGTCTCGACTCACACGTCCAAGCCGTCTCGACTTACTCGTCCAAGCCATTTCGACTCACACGTCCCAGTCGTCTCAACTAACGACTCACATGTCCAAACCAACTCGACTCATGGCTCACACATCCGAACCGTCTCAACTCAGGACTCATACTTCCAAGCCGTCTGGACTCACACCTTCAGACAGTCTTATTTTTAGTTGACTTTTTACAAGACCTCAAACCTTGTGACAATAAGCTGTCCTGTCTCCTCAAGCTAATGATTTTGGTTATGATTAGTGATATTAAGACAATCAAAGCCACCCAAAGCTGTTCTAGCATGACAACACCCCTGTGCACAAAAGCCAGCTTCATGAAGACATGCTTTCTTTGGGTTGCAAGATGTGGAAGATCGAAGAGCACTAATGCTATTGAACACCTTTATTGAACACAAAATCTAGTGAAGCATCTTCCCAGAAGAGTGAAGGAGGCAGCAAATACAGACTAATAGGGATTAATGAACTCTTCTGTACTGTAATTGTGCCACAAAAGTCTAGAAAATCTAATAATACAACAATTATTATATAATATAGACTAAAAACATTATAAATATCATATATCTCACATCAGGGTGATTGTGATATGTACTGTCTGAAAACGATTTTCCGCATCCGCATGCACTTCCAGGGTTTAAAATATCGCCTGTGTTTACGAGCCCCTCTGCCATTTCTCCTTTTGAAAAAGAACAGAAGCATGTTTTGGAGATGAATTGGGAGAATGTTTCTGTCTTTTCGATGGAAAAGGTCAGAACGGAAATCTGGCCACGAGACTACAGACCACTCGTGCTGCTAATATACCTGGAGATCTCGAAATGCAACATCTGACCCCAATGTTAGCGTGATGGTGAGGTCGCCGTGGCAACCGTGAGGCACCATGACAACAGGGGATGCCTCAGGTTTACTTGCCGTCGATAGAACGGCAAGTAAACAGTCGATGAGCGTGAAAAGGGCGGCAGGGATGGGAAGATTCAGCGTTAACAGTTTAGAGAGGAGAAATCAAACTTCATATAAATATTGGTCACAAATTATTGGTTACATTTTAAATAATAAAAGTAGAGCGCATCTACTAAAAATGATACAAAAAAATGTATTATTTTTTCCTGGCGATTCACGTCGGTGCATCGGCATAAATGTTCCTGCGATGCGGCAGGAAAAAACAATATTCTTTTTTTTTTTTTTTTTTTAGTAGATGCGCTCTACTTTTATTATTTAAAAAGTAACCGATAATTTGTGAATTTATATGAAGTTTTATTTTTTCCTCTCTAAACTGTTTCTCTCAGCACCGCTGCTGCTAAATATATGAGGTATCACAACACTACGGAGACCGAGGCGTGTCCTGAGAGTCACATAGAATACAGATTAACATGGTAGAGGTAGAGCTGTAACTTCCTAAAATAGAACTGAATGGAAATCGGATTGTACTGAATCTTAACAGGGCTGAATCGTATTGTATTGCAACGATAGCTGAGTCATATCCATAATATATACTGTATATTAATTCATATTTGTGTGTGTGTGTGTGTGTGTGTGTGTGTGTGTGTGTGCGTTCTCACCAAACACTCCAGGAGTCGTGCGGGTCGAGAAATAATGATGAGCAGTTTCTTGACCAGCTCTGTGATAATGGTCAACTCAGAACTCTCGGATCGCTCGTATGCCTGCCGGAAAGAGAGATCGTGAATCTGGCGTACACGTGATAGCGATTAGTAAAACGCGACCGGACACTCACATCGTGCAGAAGCCTGTCCAGGTTCTCCTGCAGTTCATAGAAGTAGACAGTGGTGATAAGGCCCTCGCGTGATTTGGTCAGGCAGTCGCGGGAGAGTTCGGCGATCTGGTGGTGGATGAAGCTGAGGACTCCGTCGGCCAGCAGGAGCACATTCTCCGGCGAGTAGGAATGGATAAAGTCCGCCAAGCGCTCCTCCATCTGAGCCGTGGCCTGGACACGTGAAGAGGAACAGGTGTGAACTGGAAGAACCAGCAAACTGGACAATGGCACATGAGTTAATGATCCAAAGTACAGAGCTGCAGATGTGCCGTGTATTCTAGAAATACTGATCAGAAGATCGGGGGTTCAAGCCCTACTACCACCAAGCTGCCACTCTTGTGGGCCCCTGAGCAAGGTCCTTAGTTCTCTGTGCTCTGGGGGCGCTGTCCTAACATCTCTGAGATATGCAAAGAAAGAATTTCTTTGAGCTGTAAAGTACATGTGACAAGTATAAAGCCCTTTTCTTTCAATGCTCGGGCTATTTTGTGATTTATATGTGAACTTTCAAACATTGGTCTCAGTCCAGGCTTTTCATGTCTCATCTGATGATGAGTAGAAGAGCTTTTTATGAGGACACCTTCAGGACACTTCTGTTTGACTGATTTAATGATTTGCAGTGTGAAAAGCGAAATCAGAGCCAATTTCAGTTGGATTCAGATTTAAAAAATAGACGACTGGGTGAGAAAGGACTCTAGATAAATCCTCCAAGACGTAGATGTTCTACAAAGATCCCTGAGATATTAGATTTTATTGTGACTATGGTACACATTGGTGATGTTGCACAATATTTTTCACATAGCAAAAATGTTTTTAACATATCTATTCTTTTTTTATAATTCTGTTATATTATTGTTATATAATATTTTTTTTTTTGTGGCATTTTGTGTGTGGGGGGTGTATGTGGGTGCGTCTGACCTTTGGGAATCTCTCCTTATACACATGGTTCATCATTACGATTTCGTTGTCGTAGCAGGAGGGTGAGCGTCCCGGACTGGACACAGAGAAGGAGAGAGAGAGAGAGAGAGAGAGAGAGAGAGAGAGAGAGGGTGAAAGAGGGTAAAAGAAAGAAAGAGAGAGAGACAAATAAAAAGAGAAGCCAAGAAAAAGAGAAGAAGAACAAGAAAAAGAGAGAGAGAGAGAAAGAAAGAGAGACAGGCATAGAGAAAGAGTAAAAGAAAACAAGAGAGAGAGACAGATACAAAGAGAAAAAAAGAAAAAAAAGACAGAAGGAGATAATAAGAGACAGAGAGAAACAGAGACAATGAGAAAAAAAAGAAGAAAAAAAAAGAGAGAGCGAGCCAGAGACAGAGAGAAAAAAGCAAAAAGAGACAGAGAAAAAAAGAAAAGAGAGAGAGAGAGAGAGAGAGAGAAAGAGGGAGAGAGAGAGAGAGAGAGAGAGAGAGAGAGAGAGAGGAGAGAGAGAGAGAGAGAGAGAGAGAGAGAGAGAGAGAGAGAGAGAGAGAGAGAGAGAGAGAGAGAGAGAGAGAGAGAGAGAGAGAAAGAGAGAGCGAGAGAGAGCGAGAGAGAGAGAGAAAGAGAGAAAGGTACGAAAAAATGAGAGAGAGAGAATCAGTCAGTCCTAAAGCTGGGAAGCTGCATTATTCTGGAGACCAGCTGGATGGATATTAAACATTAAACGCTAACGGAGCAATCAGGACTCGCAATCACACTTGTGTGTGTGTGTGTGTGTGTGTGTGTGTGTGTGTGTGTGTGTGTGTGCGGACTGATGCACAATAACTCATCATGGCTGTCATGAGGTCCCACAGGAGCTGCCAATAGACTGAAGAAGCTTCCAGAAAACTGTCTAAACAAACAGAGGATGAGTGTGTGTGTGTGTGTGTGTGTGTGTGTGTGTGTGTGTGTGTGTGTGTGTGTGTGTGTGTGTGTGTGTGTGTGATGTCTGTAAAAACTGAATGTCCCCATGATTAGAGAATAATCTAATACATAGCTCTGATATTACAGAATATACATTTCAGAATATCATATATCAAGCCAGAATATTGTATATTATGTCTTTGGATGTGTAGCATGAAATTTTCCCTTCACTCGACTTCACTAGGAGACACAAACCCCTTCCAGCATGATAATGATCCTGTGCACAAAGCTCCATGAAGATATGCTTTACATGGGGTTGGAGGATGTGGAAGATCTCCAGATATAGAGCTCCAGCCCTTTTGAACACCTTTGGGACACTGACTGCACCCCAGGCCTCCTCACCTCACCTACATCAATACCTGACTTAACTAACACCATTGTGGGTACCTGAGGCTCCTGGAGCGTGGCCGTACGTGCGGCGACCTCCGTCCGTCGTCGTCCGTCATGCTCTCCGTGCTACCGAAGTGTTTAGACAGGAAGTGCAGCTCGTCCATGGTGGGCTGGAAGGGCAGCTGGTGCAGACGCTCCTGAGACGAGCTCGATGACTGGACGTGAACAAAAGAGCAGAAGAGAACGTGTAAGGAGGCAGACTCTGAATAATGTGACCATGTAAAATTGTGAGTCTCTGAGAGGTTAAGCAGTGTTCAGCCCTGTATTTCAGGTCTTCAGTGGTGTCTGAAATCAATCCACCTTTTACTAGCATCATTATGACACCACGGCTATAGAAAGCATCAGTATTATAGAGAAACGCAGTAGAACAGAGCGTTGCATCACACACAGGAACCTCATGATGAACTTCATCACCAAAGCAAGAAACAAAATTAACACAATTCAACAAGTCTCCTTTCACTGGAGCCACAACTGCACCAACTGCATACACTATCTCTAACAGAAGCATCGCTATTAACCTCATCAAATCAGAGTTTTCCCTGAATTTCTGAGCATTTTCCACTGCATTATGGTTTTTCTGAGAATTTTTAAAAAAGTTGTATAAAAAATATATAAAAAATAATAGTCTGGCACAAAAAAGTTGTATTACATAAAAAAAGTCATTTAAAAAGTGATATTGCGCAAAAAATATAAATAAGTAAAAAAGTGTTATTGAACAAAAAAAAGTGGCATTGCACAAATATTTTTTTTGATAAAAAAAATGGTACTGCACAAAGAAAAAAAGTGATATTGTACATATTTCATAATTTTTTTTTTTTTAAATTAGTGCTGCACAAAAAAAAAAAAATACAAATTAGTAAAAAAAAAAGTAGTGCACCAAAATACATTTATAAAGTGCTATTGGAGAAAAAAAAAGTAAAAAAAAAAAAAGTGATATTGCACAAAGAAAATTAAAAAGAAATGTTAAAGTGGTATTCCACATATTCAATAAAAAATGGTGGTATTACACAAAATATTAACAAAAAAATAAAAATAAGTAAAAAGTTATATTGCACAAAAAACAAAGTGGTATTGCACATATTCATAAAAAAACAAAACAAGAAAGAGGTGCTTTTGCACAAACAATTTATAAAAAAAACCAAAAAAAACAATAAAATACAAAAACTTGAAAAGTGGTATTGCACAAATTTCTATTGCGCGTTTAACTATTCAAGCCATAAACACACAACAGTGTTGTGCTGCTATTACAAAAACAATCAGCTGTTACCATAGAAACAACAGCCTATTAGGACAAATGTATTAATATAAACCTGTCGTTTGCAGCTGCGCTACTCTCTGAGTTTCCGTTGAAACAACTCGACACTCTTCTGACCAATCCGAATCCAGGCTTTAGCAGTGCTGGTGTTTGATGATTTCCGTTAGGACTGGTGTTTCACCAAACCGAGTCAGCCTCAATCACTGTGGTGTTTACGTCTGGAGTGTGTGTGAGCTGTTCCCTGATCTTTATTCTCGCCAGACTAAACCCCGCCAGTCTGAGAGGTGAGTCAGAGGCGGAATAAAAAGCTTGGTGCCTGTGGGGAACTGCTGAGTCTTATAAAGTCTCCATCATGGTGTCCTGTCTCCGTCTCTCCGTCTCTCTGAATAAATGTCTCACATAATTCTGTTGCAGTCGCCAAAGAGACTCTGCTGCTAAATACTGCTGAATGACTGGGTTAGCATCGAGGCGTGTGGTGTGTGTGTGTGTGTGTGTGTGTGTGTGTGTGTGTGTGTGTGTGTGTGTGTGTGTGTGTGTGTGAGAGGGATGAAAGGGATCTCCTGTGCTCATCAGCCTTGTTGGCTATGACATTATGAGTCTAAGCCCTCAGAGTGACTCCTCGTCTGTTCATCCTGTCTTCCTGTCATTAGTTTACTCGTCCCGATCCTGCCGCTGCTAATAGGCTACCTAATGGAGCATGAGAATGGCAAATAAAGGGAAGAGAAAGAAAGAGAGAGAAAGAGAGAGAGAGAGAGAGAGAGAGAGAGAGAGAGAGAGAGAGAGAGAGCTAGAGCCCACACACAGGTTTTAATATACAGTGGATTTAAAGGTCTACACAGCTCTATTAAAGGCTATGAGGATTTTCTGAGGTAAAATATAAATAAATAAATATCTAAAGAAAGAAGATGTTGAGGTTTTCGTTGGGAGTGATGACGATTGACAGGATTAGAAATGAGTTTATTAGAGGGACAGCACATGTAGGACGTTTTGGGGACAAGGTGAGGGAGGTGAGGAAGATTGAGATGGTTTGGACATGTGCAGAGGAGGGACATGGGGTATATCAGTAGAAGAATGATGAGGATGGAGCTTCCAGGAAGGAGGAAAAGAGGAAGACCAAGGAGGAGGTTTATGGATGTGGTGAAGGAAGACATGCAGGTAGTTGGGGTGAAACAGGCAGATGTAGAGGACAGGGGGGTATGGAGTCGGACGATCCGCTGTGGCGCCCCCTAATGGGAGCAGCCGAAAGAAGAAGAAGAAGAAGAAGTAATATCTAAATAAATTAAAAAAATTTAAAAATTATAAATAGTATCAGATATTTTTCCAACTTTCATTTGATACTGCAAATACAAATGTTTTATGTTGTACAAAAAAAATACAAAATTGCAAAGTGGTATTGAACAAAAATAACTTTTAAAATGGTAATTAAAAAGAAATAAGACAAGAAACCTAAAAGGAATCTGGAGCTCTTCATGATTCCATCTACACTATATTGCCAAAAGTATTGGGTCACCTGGTATGTGATTTTTGAACATTGCATACCACATTTAGTCCCAATTCACTCTTATAATTCCCTTCACTCTTCTTGGAAGATGTTCCACTAGATTTTGGAGTGTGTTTATGGATATTTGTGTTCAGCCACAAGAGTATTATAAAAGGCAGGTACTGATGTAGGTGAGGAGTCCTGGGGTGCAGTCAGCGTTTACATTCATCCCAAAGGTGTTCAGTAGGGATGACATCAGAGCTCTATAGCAGGCAAATCAAGCTCTTCCTCTCCAAAGCATGTAAACCAGATCTTCAAGGAGCTTACTTTGTGCGCAGGGGCATCGCCATGCTGAAACAGGTTTTGGGTTTCCAAGTTCAAGTCATTGCAAAATTGTATTATTATTTGTGCCTCCAGATTTGTGGTAACAGTTTGGAAAAAAAACACATAGAGGAGGAAGGATCAGGTGACACAATACTTTTGGAAATATAGTGTATCCCTAGACCAAAATCTCATTTGCAGTTAAAAAGAAGTAACATAATAGCATGATGCTGCCACCACCATGCTTTACTCTAGGTGTTATATTCTTTAAGCAATAAGCTTCAGGGGAAAAAAAGATTGGTGTAAACAAGGTGAGCATAGAGTTTTCAGAGAGAGAGAGAGAGAGCGAGAGAGAAAGAGAGACACCGACCCCATTGCCCAGCTGACGGTCTCTTGGTAGTTCCCCATATATGTTGTGCTTTTGTCAAATTTCAAAGAATGTCCTGTTCTTGGTGCTTAATTTTGTGCTTCTCTGACGAGCTAAACATGATCCTGCGCATGCTTTGCGAGGTCTTTTAGGACCATGGCTCCATTCATCAGATGAACTCAAGATGGGGTCAAGAAACAGCTGATGGTTATTTGGGGTTTGAATTTAAATCGACGTCAATTACTTTTTCTTGTCAGTTTCAATTGTGATTGTTTTTAATGGTAAATCCATCCTGACATCTACTTCTAGATGAAGTTGTCTTCAATTGGAGACTTCTCGCTGCTGATTCCACATGAAAAGATTCATGAGATTACTGTATAGGATCCAACTTGGATTGTATTTTATATAACCACATTGCTACAATGGCTCAGGGTTGAAATTTCCATGAACTGTTTTGCACTCTCTAATCAGTCACAGCTGATAGAATGGCAATGACTGAACTGTAATTAATGGACATTCGGTGACACCCAGATGAAGATGGATTCCCTTTAGAGTCTGTTTGCTCTTGAAGTATCTCATGAAGTCTCAGGGTGTTTTTTCTTTACCCCAAGCACCAATGGAGGTAAACATATTCGGACTGATTTATACATTTTATTGATAATTGTTGTCTATTTACTTCTATAAAGCTGCGTTGTAACAATATCCTTCGTTAAAAGTGCTCTACGAATAAAATAGAATTGAATGGAATTAAATGAAGACCATTTGCTGGTGCTAAGGATAGATGGAAGGTTCAACTCAAGAACTTTGAGGATGGATTAGGGCTGTAACTAATATACATTACACAGTCTACTACAATGGTTCAGGACCACAGTTTCTATGAAAAACTTCTGTATTAAAGCACCCATCCATGATAAGTACACATTAATGATGGAAGTGTAATGAATGGATATTCGGTGTTTCCCTTTAGAGTCCTCTCGAAGTTTCTTCCTCATGAGATCTCAGGGAGTTTTTCCTCACCACAGTCACCACTGGCTCATTCATTAGGGACTAATGAACATTATCTTGACTCCTTCAAGATGCTAATTTTATATTCACAGTCTATTTCTGTAAACCTGTTTTTGGACATAATGTCTATTTTTAAAAGTGCTACGCAAATAAAACTGACTTGTACTGAATTGAATCGAATACATTTTGTTTTCTAAGACGAGGTTTGCGAAAGTGCGTGAGATCGTTAATTAAATGAACACAGATATGGTGAGATTAGACACGCACAAGCTTTAACTAACCGTGTGTAAAAAGACCAAATTTATATGCAAATACATGCTAATTGCATTTTGAGATCCCCCTATGAGACACCCATATTCATGGCATGCAAATGTGGCATAATCTCATTATCTTCAGTGAGATTTACTTCATATAAAATCTGATCCTCCAGCTGCTCAAGCCTTCTTTCAGCTTAGTCAAAAAGATCATAGGAAACGAACATGTACACACACACACACACACACACACACACACACACACACACACACACACACACACACACACACACACACACAATTTACATACAACTTTTCAGTTTAAGTGTGTGTGAGTGTGTACCGTGGAGCTGGGGGTGTTGGTGCCGTATCCTGAAGACGGCAGTGAAGCCAGAGACCAGCGGCGTCCATCAGCCCTGATGAGACACAACACAAACACACACACACACACACACACACACACACACACACACACACACACACACAAACACGTTTTCTATTGGAAGGTTTGTTCAAAGTCAACCCAATTCATCATAACACCTTATGCTAGTTTTATTGTGTGAATTTCCCACTATGATGAGGAAAGCCATTCATTCATCCATCCATCCATCCATCCATCCATCCATCCATCCATCCATCCATCCATCCATCCATCCATTTTCAGTTTACCCCTAAATGTAACTAGGACTCAGACCATTATAACTTATGACTTTCATGACACTGCACATATGTAAAAAACTGAGCATGTAGTACAGTTTAACGAACAATACTGGGATTTAATATGGTTTTACTGGAAAATATTGGAATAGAGCATGGTTTACTGAAGTATACTGGGGTTTAATGTGGTTTTACTATTTATTGGGATGTAGTATGGTTTACTGGAATTTTTTTTACTGGAGACTATTTGGATATAATATGGTTTTACTGGAGAAGACTTGTATGTAGTATGGTTTACTGGAGAATACTGAGACGTAGTGTGGTTTTCCTGGAGAATACTGGGACGTAGTATGGTTTACTGGAGACTATTCAGATATAATATACCGGTAGTTTTACTGGAGAATACTGGGATATACAGAAAATATGGTTTTACTGGAAAATACTGGGATGTAGTATGGTTTTACTGGAGAATATTGGGATGTAGTATGGTTTTACTGGAGAATACTGGGATGTAGTATGGTTTTACTAGAGAATATTTGTATGTAGTATGGTGTTACTGGGGAATACTGGGATGTAGTATGGTGTTACTGGGGAATACTGGGATGTAGTATGGTTTTACTGGGGAATACTGGAATGTAGTATGGTTTTACTGGGGAATATAGAGATGTAGCATAGATTCCTGGTAATATCACTTGCGCAAAAGATACAGTTCCACGAGAGTTGCTTTCAACTGATTAATGGGAACCGACCAGATAAATGCATTAGGGTGAAGAGTGTTTGAGGAAAAGCTATTAAAGCCGAGAAAACAACCTATTTAGTGCAGCGTACTTCGCCAAATAAACAAGCACGCTGCATTTGAGATGGACTGTCAGGTACAGATCAGATAACACAAATAATTGTCATGTTATATGAGCTGCACTGTTGGGAAATCTTAAGTCTGTAGCACGTGGAAAGCAGAGCTGATGAGACTTCCAGCTACTGCAAACAAAACAGTTCACTTAGCATTTGAGTTGGTTGCTGAGCAACTGTTCCATGATGACAGCCTTTCATGGGCATTGTAAACATGAGAGAGAAAGCAAGTCTTCCAAACACAGGAGCATTGTCCTGAGACTTGTAGTGTTAGTGTAGTCACCTATCACATCTAATATTAACACCCTAACCTGATTGTGAAGTGCCCAGTTAGCATAATTTGGATGAACCCTCACCAAGCTGCATGCACTTCTCTACAATAGCGCTGCCCTGATTTGGTCCATCAGAAAGGAAATAATGTGCTCCCCACAAGCCTGGTCGTATCGATCGATCGTCTCTCTGACTTCCTCCCTTCCTATGCCTGCACTCATCTTTCAGATTAACGACGGACCCAATAGCTATCTATGCATCCCCTCCCTGTCCATGCTGAGATCTGAGGTACTTCAAAGGCTTGTTTGTTTTCGCATGACCCCGGGACGCTGGCAGCAGCATAGCTTGTAAAGATGCTGCCGTCGTGTTGGGGATTCTTTCCGTGCAACCTAGCAGCCTGGCTGACTAAAACCTACATCTCTTCATCAGGCCAACTAACCTGAACAATGTTACAGCAAGTCTATCATCAGATTCTGGTCCGCAGAAGTGTTTTTGGGCATTCTAACACAAAATAAATCCTGAAATGTATTTGAGCTTGCAGTGATATACCAATATAGTATTATATAGTAGCCCTTTCCAAAATCTGGAACGGCTCATTGCTTTTCCACTGCAAGAGTCCACATTTGTGAACAGAGGACAAAAATACACTAAGAAGCTCTGGTTTAATTGACGATTGATTTCCACGTCGACACCAAAATGCTGCTGGTCGAGATCTGGGAGTCGGTTGCGATCACTGAACAATAATTAATACTTTATAGTTAATGCTTTTTTACTTTATATATATATAATTTATTTAAATTATATATTTTTTATATTATATATTTTTTTTTACATGCACATTCTTCAGTACTGAACAGTCATATTGTGTATGAATGCACGTGTGCCAAATAAAATTGTATTTGTTTATCCATATTCAAAATCTCTTTAACAGAAGATTTCTGTTTTTTATGGTCTCCCATGAAGGTATTATATTAAAAAATATAAATTGGATGAGAAATTACAGAGCACAAACTAGCAACCTGGTCCTACCACACTTATACCATGAGAAAAACCACAAGGTTGATGCTCGAACATTGGAGTATTATTTAGCTAGAAAACCGTAGGTAGAAGGTGGTGTCTCTGCTTGTATGAGAGCCGTGTAGACACTAAGTCTCCTCAATACTCAGTTCGTAGGCTCCTGCCATGTGACTGATTGAACAGTGCTAAAGTGATATACGAGCGGGAAAAGCCAGTACATCCATTCCTGTGTCGGACCTCATGTCAGAGTTGTTGTTCCCTTCTCAGTCAACCTGAGGGATTGAATTAATGATGGATCTGTCGGATGTGGTCGCCATGGCGATACTAAACTATTAATACTCGTGAGACAAATGAATCATCGCCTCGGAACTCATGAGGTGGGTAAACACATGCAAAATTCCTCAGCCTGCTGAATGACTAATGATAAACATTATCATAATTAATGGACGACCTTGGCAACGTTACACCATTAAGAACCGCTTGAGGCGCCGTTCATGATCTCGAACTGTGTTTACACACACTGTAAAAAATTTAATGAATCAAATATTCATAACTTTGGGCAAGTTTGCTTTTTTTTATCCGTCCTGGTGCATGTTGAAAAACGAGTTAGACTGTGTTTATCTTATCGACGTTACCTGTGTCTCGATCAAATGTTCACAGTCTTTACCAGCCGTATAATTATTCATGTAAATCCTTAAAGTATTGAATGTTCTTCACTAATGAACACAACCTCAATTTCAGAGCCATGTTTACATGCCCATATACTGTACAACTGGGAACTGAGGAGACCAGTTGCTGAGGTTTTGGGAGAGGAATGTTGTCCAATTTGTGTTCAACAGTTCTGGGTGTCCTTTGTTGTGTTTTTCATTTTATGATGCACCAAATATTTTAAATGGTGGAAAATCTAGACTGCAGGCAGGCCAGTTCAGCACGCAGACTCTTCTATTACAAATTCATGCTATCGTAATAGAGGCTGTATGTATTTCTCCAGACTCTTTAAGACATTTAATGATATATCATATATCATAATGATATATGATATATACACACACACACACACACACACACACACATATATATATATATATGTGTGTGTGATATACAGGGCTATTCAAAAAGTTCAGGGCTATTCAAAAAGTTCTGAAGCATCATCATGGAATGAGTCAGTGACTATTTGAAAAAGAAGTTATCTAAGTTGATTGTGAGTATAATACTTGTGACTTGGCTGGAGTTTTGTATTACTTTTCCTAAAATATTGCGTAATGAAATCGGTTCATTCTTTTTATAAATAACCCTGTATATACTGTATTTATTATATAAAACTTTATTTCGGCTTCTCCCATTAGGGGTCGCCACAGCGGACCATTCGCATGTTTGATTTGGCACATGTTTTTACGCTGGATGCCCTTCCTAACGTAACCCTCCCCATTTATCCGGGCTTGGGACCAGCACTATGGCTGGGGTTGGTTCCCTGACCGGGGATCGAACCCGGATAAATAGGGGGGTTGTGTTAGGAAGGGCATCCAGCGTAAAAACATGTACTGTAAATAATGAGATATTCAACTGTTTTGTAATTTGATGTTATTATTCTGAAATTCTTCCATAATTTCCAATGTTTTTATTTACATTTTACACAGTATCCAACTTTTTTGGCAATGGGGTTGTATTAAAATGGATATTATAATGCCTATTTGTTCATACTATCCTATTTTTACCTAAAAAGAGAAAATTTTCTATAAAAAAGACCCACCATTTAGTTAGACTCATTAAAGCGACTTATAATGATTTATAGTATATTCTTACCTTCTAGCAGGGGTGAAAGAGAAGTGGGCAGGGCCGCTGGGTGAAAAGGTGCGAGGACTGTCCAATGGACTGCTTCCTGTTTACAGAAAAAAGGGCAGAGCACAACAAAAGAAATGAATAAATTCAACATTTTCTAACCTCAGTTTCCTAATCAATTCAGAATCATGCACTGGAGGAGTGTAATATGAGTGGAATTGGAAATCTGTGAAATCCAGATGAAGTAAAGACCAGTGGTATTTGCTACACATAAACAAAGAAGACGTGTTTCTCACCTATATGTCCAGGAAGAGGTGAATGGGGTCGGGGCAGGGTCGGAGACGTACTGGTGAGGATCAGACTCTTGCGGTTACTGGTGCGACAGCTGCAACATGAGAGAGAATAAAGTGTTAGTGTGGGTGCGTGTTTCCTCTAATAATATGCGATTCATTGGTATAATACTTGCACAACATTTTTGAGAAAATCCTACTTACAATCTCACGATAAAACCCAAAGAGATCACATTAAATCAACACACTATAATCATTAATACGCATCAGTTCTATTGACTTAGGCATAAAGAGTATGTATTCATAAGCAAGCTCAAAGGAAGTCAATAACACATGCTGGCCCTGGTTGAAAAGGTTTCCTGCACCGAGCAACATCACGGTTAAAGCTGGGCAAAAAAAAATATGCGATCAATTCGATATTTATTCCCCAAAGCCCTGAATCAATCTTGTATTTATTTCTGCAAAAACCTTTCTCATGAAATACTCCAGGATCTGAATAACCGTCGAACCGAAATAAGTTCGTAAGGAGGTTTTAGGTGCTGATATACACCTCATACCCAGTCATCCAACAACCATCATATTGAAACATCCATAGGTGTAAATAGTAGCTAAAAATCCTCCTTGAGTAAAAGTGTAATCACCATCCTGCTAAACTTACTCCATTACAAGTCACCAATTCTAATATGACTTGAGTAAAAGTCTTAGAGTATCTGATTTAAACATTACTTTTTTATTCTGACTTTTTCATCCTTTTTTATTTATCTCATTTCATTTCATTACTTTTTTTTTATCTATCTTTCATAAACAATGTGCAACTGGAAGCTCCTGTCACCAATTCCTTGTATATAAAAACATTCGGATTCAGACCTGTATTGAACGAAGGCTCGAAGATGCACTAGTCCTCAACACCAAGACACGTGTGAGCGAAAAGACAAAAACAGTTGATTTGTGAGCCCTGATTTGTGTGAGGTTTCATTTTCCTAAAGTACAAATCAAATTGTACACCTCAAAACTGCGTTAAGCAAAGATCAACACAACAACCTCTTCAACCCGCCTCTTCAAAAAGGGATCTTCATTTACAAATAAAATGACAGAATCGTGTGGCAAAGTAGAAAAAAACATTAGTATTCAATAGGCAAATAAAATAAAAGCAAATCATTTGAGATAAAGTAAAACCAAATATTTAGAGCTGACTGTCTAATTTGTAACGGTGATTGTCAATGGAAATATCGTGGAATAAAATCATAAATGCAGTTGTGTAGTGAAATGCAGAGTCAAAGTTGCTTATACTGAACATTTTATGGACAAAAGTATTGGGACCCCTGACCATATGTGGCTTTTCTCCAAACTGTTACCACAAAGCTGCAGGCACACAATTGTACAGGATGTGTGGTATAATAAATAACCATATTTGAGTAAAAGTAGAGTAAAATGTGACTCCAGTAAAAGTAAAAGTGTCCCTTTAAACGTTCACTTGAGTAAAAGTACAAAAGTTTTTTCCTTCAAATGTACTTAAGTATCCAAAATATTATGATTTATTATAATACAGTGGAACCCGGTTATGTCGATGTTCCAGGGGGGGTCGCCAAAAAGCATCGAGGTAACCGATAATCGAGATAAACGAAAATCAAAATGGCGGCAGTATATTAATGTGCTTGAAATTTCTTTATGTACATGATGTGCGTTAATAAATGAGAATGTGCATGCACGTGGTTTTGGAGGGTTTTTTACACAACAGCGTTGCCGCGATTTGTTTGATGAAGGCATGCTATAAAAATACATACAGTACATGTTTATCTGTCAGGAATCCACCTGCCACGCCCCCTTCGGCCCCCTTCAGCGTGTCAGGTGTTTTCTCGGCCGCTTTCTCTGAAGCTCCCGGCTTTAATCGCGCACATATGCTGCTCGTTTATCATCATCACCAGCTCCTATTTAAACTTCCACACTCTCACTGTCCGTTATTGGTGGTATATGTTGGTTCACGGCGGTCGTTGTTATCGCTCATGCGTATCCCGGTACGTGCCTTCCCACCGGCACTCTCTCACCGGCTGCGCTTTTCTTCCCAAAGCCGCGCCGCACCCCTACTAACACTACGAACACTAGCACTAACTAACAGCAGAGATTCACCAGTATACAATACAACACCTGGAGCAGGTAACATAAAAAAAGACATAACCGATAAAAAATGCTTAGAAAAAGCGAGAATTTGGCGGTTCGATTGGCGGTTGGCGGTTCGATTGGCAGTTCGATTGTCGTACCCTGTATGTATGTGTATGTGACAAATAAAATTTGATTTGATATGATTTGATTTGATTTGGTTCCACTTCAAAAACGTCGACTTAATAGGGTTGTCGAGGTAACCGAGGGCAAGATAACCGGGTTCCACTGTATAATGTTCCTATTATAATTTTTATCACAAGACTCTTTACTTTATCAACTCAGTTTATGTGAAAAGACTCGAATGTGACTCCCAGCACACTGATCTATTAATAGATTGATATTATTGACTCAAACACTGATTGATTTCTATTATAATGATCATGAGCCCAAAACCTTCTTTTTAACCTTGTTTCTACTTCAAAAAACTCATGTGTTGTGTTGAGTTCGAGTCTCTAGTTTCCTCCATCATTTATTCCTCTCTAAATGTTCTGCATGCTGTTGAACTGAGGCTAAACTGTATATTCAGAGTATACAGTAGGGTTACTGGTCAGCTCTATCTTGTGTTATGCGTATTGTCTCACGCTGTATTTCGTCTGCACTGTTTGCATTAGGTTGCACTTCGATTGCACAGCTTATAATAAAAGCTGACAATAAAAGCCTTTGACTTGACTTGACTTGATGTTGGTGATTAGTAAATGCCACCAAGTGCCAGTAAAAACAAGTTGAAAACAGAGCATGCGCTCGACCCTGATTGGTGGCTTCCTGTGTGTCAAGTTATCTTGGATTTTTGCATGTCAATTGTTCCTCTAACTCGAAAAAAAGGACTCAGTCAACCACAGACACAGGAGTCAACTCAAACATTGCTTTACTTCAGACTTCAATAAATTCATTGCATTCCTGATTGACTCGTCATGTTGATTGTACATGCATTTACAGCCAGTTTTCCAACAGATGAACTTCAATCACTCTAAACAATGCTAGATGATGAACCTGAGTTAATCACTTAAGTTGTCCAACCAGCATCACATAGCACCGTAGTTTGGCTTATCCTAGCTTAGTTTAGCTTAGCTTAGGTTAGCATATGTTAGCTTAGCTTGGGTTAGCTTAGCTTGGGTTAAGTTAGCTTCGGTTAGATTAAGTTAGGTTGATAACCTTTAAAGAAAACAGAAAGATACACATAATTACAAACAAATCTCATCCTGCGCATTAACACAAATATACACACATTATTGACCAGTTTAGTTTTTTTATCCACATAAATAAAAAGGAACGACTGATTTCACAAAATGTAGTTGAGTTAAAAAGGAAGATATTTGACTTCGAAATGTAGTGAAGTTAAAGTAAAAGTTTACGCAAATGGAAATATTTCAGTAAAGTTACTTAAGTACTGGAACAAATTGCATTTATTTCACTCCTGTCCACCGCTGCTAACACCCTTTTGGCTGATGAACACAAATATCCACTACCACACTTAATCTAGTGGAACATCTTCCCAGTAGAGAGGAAGAGGAAATTATAAGTGCAAATTGAGACTAAATGTGGAATGTGTGATGCTCAGAAAACACATACATACCATACAAACTACAACATTTTTGCCAATATAATATTTCTTTGATATTCAGTATTTATAACTTTAAAGTCAAAAAATTACTTAAATAAAGTATTGAAGTACATTAACTCAAATACTTTACACCACTGGTCGGGTGAGCTGATGAATATTTATTTGTTATTCTAGAACCCACAGGTTTAAAACGTGCTGGTTGCCTCATGAACCCTGCCACAAGACATGATTGGATGGATTTTGTAAACGACATCTATATAATGGAAAAGATTACTTTCAGTCTACGTCTTCAGAAAAATGTGTTTATTAAATTCTGGATTAAGTGGATTAAATATATAAATATATAAAACAATGTCTGGGCAAACCCAGAGTTTGTGGAGGTAAAGAACAAATGTTTACTTGTTCCTTTACTTTTTGAATGGAAATTGTTATTGTAAATTCCCTTGCACACTTCTCCGTTATAACACAATGAAAATTAATATGCTTTTTCCTACATCCTCTACTTTATACTGGTAGTCCCTGAGTCCCAATGGCTCAATTTACAGTTTTTTTTAATTTACGTTGACGATAGTGATATGACAAAATGTTAAATTTCTTACGTTTTGAATGGCAGGCAAACGTAGCAGCATATATGGGGTACGATACGTTGGGATGCTGCCAGGATGTATGCATCTCCTTGTGTACAGATGCCTTACTCTCACCAGCAGTCGACAGAGTTCAGTTGTCTTGGTGTTGCAGAGTGCGTATTTTTTTCTGGTTTTAGTGTTTTAAAGCCCAGTCTTAGTTCTTGTCTCTTTCCTTTAATATTATTGTCACTGGACACTAAAACAGAGCGCGTCCGACTCCGCCCTCCACTCACGAACTCAGAACCTCAGAACCCACAATGAACTTTTATTAAGGAGAATTATAAAACATATACCTCCCCATGGAACTATTATTTTAAAATGTATTTATTTTATTAATTTATATTATTTTGATTTGTTTCTTTTTTTACTCATTTGTTTGTAGTTTGTATTATGTCCTAGAATAAAATAAAAAACAACAACAATAAGAATAGTAGCTATTCTTGTTTTGGAGTAAGAACTGCAGTTTACAACATTTCACCACACAACATTTCACAGCCAGATCCCAGACTAATAATAAAGGAGGAAAGAGCAAAGCAGTTCAACCTTACTATGGAGAACAGATTCAGGACAACCTGAAAGCAGTAGAAAAAACAAGGACAGCAGTATACCTGAGCAATAAGTCAGTGTTTATAGAGGGTCCCCAGAAAACACACTATCAGAAACAAACACTCAATTACAAACACAAAGTCCTTTAAAACCTAGGTTTGGTTTTTGATTAGCATGTGTCATTTCCATGACTACAACAGAGTAACACAGATTTAGTTCTGGTCCCTCTCCCCAATGCCACTTTAGGTTTGCCTTTACCTTACACATGTTTTGCACATACAAAACAATGCAAAACAAGTTCCAGCACATATTCATCAACAGGCAACAAATCATTTTATTCCAAAAAGCAGTATGCAATAAATAAATAAATAAATACATACATACATAATGTACTAACAATGCAGCTTGTTTGTTATGAAATTAAGAATATGATGCTGTGACGGCAACCTGATGGGCACCAAGCACCGTGAATCTTTAGCTGATCTTTCATCAGCCAATCAAATGTCCTCTGAGAGTTGCCAAGTCAATGTAATCTAAGTGGCCCAAAGAGATTGTGCAATTATTGGAAAGTTCGTTTGCATAATAAGCTTGGATAAGAGCTGGTAAACAACACCTGTGTGTGTATATATATATATATATATATATATATATATATATATATATTGGTTTCTCCTCCACTTATATAGATTGGCTCACTGATTTGAATGATCTTTACTCCAATCTATATAAGTGGAGGAGAAACCAATATATATATATAAAAAAAAAATATATTATATATATATATATATATATTGGTTTCTCCTCCACTTATATAGATTGGCTCACTGATTTGAATGATCTTTGCTCCTGTGTATGAACTGACCTACTGGTAATCTACATATCCACAACACACTTGTAATTGTGAGGTCCAAGGAAAGCGACAGGGCAGTGTAATGAATCGAAATCGCAATCTCAGCTGGGTTTTTAATTCCTCTCACTCCACAATTATCTCAAATGTCTGGTGTATAAAGAACGACACGTTCTAGCAGCTACAAACAATCTTTTTTTTTACACATTCCAGCTTTGTAAGGCAACAATATTTAGGATATTTTGCAATACGAGGTGGTATCAAAAAGTTTCAAGACTCGCTTTGTTCACATGAAAGGACTTTATTTATCTATGTTTACACACTACCACCTTCAAAATAGTCCCCTTGCACAGCAATTAGGCGCTCCTTGCGTTCTTCTGGAATGTATCTTGGAAATCTTCTTTTTGAAGCGTGTGAAGCACCTTCTGAGATTCCCGTCGGATCTCTGCGATTATGTCGGATCCTTATCTTTGAGAAGACAGCGGAGTCCGAGGGAGCCAAATCTGGGGATTGAGGTGGGTGCGGAAGTGAGATCATGTTGTTTCTGGCAAGAAACTCATGTGTGAGAAGAGCGCGGTGGGGGGGTTGCTCATGTGGTCCGAATAACACCAGTTGCACAGCTACTGATGTACATAGGATGATGTCTTTTGGTATACTGACTCAAAGTTTTGTGCTCCCTGTGACAGTGCATGCAGTCTTTTGCACTACAAGGGTGTTAGTAAAGTCAGGTAATGATGGCGGTGAGGTGAGGAGGTCTGGGGTGAAGTCAGCTTGAAAAATCATCCCAAAGGTCTTCCCGAAGGGGTTGAATACACAGCTCAATAGAAGATCTTCCATGTAAATATCCAATATCTTCATGGAGCTGGCTTTGTGCACAGGTTTGGGTCAGGTGAGGAACCACATATAGCTGAAAAAGTCAGGAGGCCCAATACTTTCATCCATATAGTATTTACATTTCCAAGGGTACAACACTTGAGGCATGTACTCAGTCTCCTTTCAATCACATCCACAATAGCCAATCAAAATGCTTGAGGAAGAGGGTGGAGACATGAGGCAATCATGTGTGAGTAAAAAGGAAGAGCGTTTCCTTCGAGTGCGTTATGCTGCCCTAAAGGTCTAAACACCAGGACGTTGTAGCCATCATGATCCTTTGTAAATAGCTGTACACTATAGGGTCAAAAGTTTGTGGACACCTGAGCATCTTATGTATTTCCTCTCATTCCACACTGAGTCTTAGAATAACCTCCACTCTTCTGGGAAGATGTTTCACCAGATTTTGTAGTGTACTTGTGCAGTTTTGTGCTCATTCAGACACAAGGGTGTTGGAAAAGTCAGTTACTGACACACTCACTCACACACTCACTCACTTACACACATACACACACACAAAGAAAGAAAGAAAGAATAGTAAAAGAAAAAGAGAGCAAGTGCATTGAAATGTAACAAGCTATTCGTCTGTGATCTTTCCCTCCAGTGAGCTGCTCCAGTTCCGGAGACTCTACACACACACACACACACACACACACACACACACACACACACACACACACACACACACACACACACACACACACACTCACACACACAGAGAGCAGTGAAATATTTAGAGAAAATGCATTAAAACTGGCGAATGAATCTGACAGGAGGTTGAATATCATTATTCACTAATGTTCCTCTACAAAAGAGAGAGAGAGAGAGAGAGAGAGAGAGAGAGAGAGAGAGAGAAAGAGAGAGAGAGAGAGAGAAAGAGAGAGAGGAAGAGAAAGAGAGAGAGGGATGAGAGAGAATAAAGAGTGAGGGAGAGAAAGAGAGAGGAAAGAGAAAAAAAGAGAAGACAGCAATGATGGAGAAAAGAGGAAAGAGAGAAAAGAGAGGTGTGTGTTCGCTCTGACTGGAAGAGGCTATAAATTATGGTTGGCTTTGACAGTTAAGCTTTGTACATGTGAGTGAAAACGCACACACGCACGCACACACACACACACACACACACACACACACACACACACACACACACACACACAGACACACACACACTTTCACATCTGTTGCCGTGGGGAACAGCCTTTGCCAAGTAGTAATTATCGCACACATCTCTTCATGCAGGCAACACTTGCTGATACCTAAACGTCATGAACATTCCTTACTCCCTAATCAATAATCACTACTCCCCAATCACTACTGCCTACTCACTAATCACTTAATACTACTGCCTAATCCCTACTCACTATACCCTACTTAATACTCCCTACTCACTAATCCCTACTCACTTCTCCAAAATCATTAATCTCTACTCACTAATTACTACTCATTATTCAATATACTACTCCTTACTGACTGCCCCCTAATCACTACTCCTTACTGACTGCTCCCAAATCACTACTCCCTACTGACTGCCCCCTAATCACTACTACTTACTGACTACTCCCTAATCACTACTCCTTACTGACTCCTCCCTAATCACTACTCCTTACTGACTGCCCCCTAATCACTACTACTTACTGACTACTCCCTAATTACTACTCCTTACTGACTACTCCCTAATCACTACTCCTTACTGACTACTCCCTAATCACTACTCCTTACTAATTACTCCCTAATCACTACTCCTTACTGACTACTCCCTAATCACTACTCCTTACTGACTACTCCCTAATCACTACTCCTTACTGACTCCTCCCTAATCACTACTCCTTACTGACTGCCCCCTAATCACTACTACTTACTGACTACTCCCTAATCACTACTCCTTACTGACTGTTCCCTAATCACTACCTCTTACTGACTGTTCCCTAATCACTACTCCTTACTGACTACTCCCTAATCACTACTCCTTACTAATTACTCCCTAATCACTACTCCTTACTGACTGTTCCCTAATCACTACTCATTACTGACTGCTCCCTAATCACTACTCCTTACTGACTACTCCCTAATCACTACTCCTTACTGACTACTCCCTAATCACTACTCCTTACTGACTACTCCCTAATCACTACTCCTTACTGACTACTCCCTAATCACTACTCCCTACTGACTGTTCCCTAATCACTACTCCTTACTGACTACTCCCTAATCACTACTACTTACTGACTACTCCCTAATCACTACTCCCTACTGACTGTTCCCTAATCACTACTCCTTACTGACTACTCCCTAATCACTACTACTTACTGACTACTCCCTAATCACTACTCCTTACTGACTGCTCCCTAATCACTACTCCTTACTGACTGTTCCCTAATCACTACTCCTTACTGACTGCTCCCTAATCACTACTCCTTACTGACTGCTCCCTAATCACTACTCCTTACTGACTGCTCCCTAATCACTACTCCTTACTGACTGCTCCCTAATCACTACTCCCTACTGACTGTTCCCTAATCACTACTCCTTACTGACTACTCCCTAATCACTACTCCTTACTGACTACTCCCTAATCACTACTCCTTACTGACTACTCCCTAATCACTACTCCTTACTGACTACTCCCTAATCACTACTCCTTACTGACTACTCCCTAATCACTACTCCTTATTGACTGCTCCCTAATCACTACTCCCTACTGACTACTCCCTAATCACTACTCCTGACTGACTGTTCCCTAATCACTACTCCCTACTGACTGTTCCCTAATCACTACTCCTTACTGACTACTCCCTAATCACTACTCCTTACTGACTACTCCCTAATCACTACTCCTTACTGACTGTTCCCTAATCACTACTCCTTACTGACTACTCCCTAATCACTACTCCTTACTGACTACTCCCTAATCACTACTCCTTACTGACTACTCCCTTATCACTACTCCTTACTGACTACTCCCTAATCACTACTCCTTACTGACTACTCCCTAATCACTACTCCTTACTGACTACTCCCTTATCACTACTCCTTACTGACTACTCCCTAATCACTACTCCTTACTGACTACTCCCTAATCACTACTCCTTACTGACTGCTCCCTAATCACTACTCCTTACTGACTACTCCCTAATCACTACTCCTTACTGACTACTCCCTAATCACTACTCCTTACTGACTACTCCCTAATCACTACTCCTTACTGACTACTCCCTAATCACTACTCCTTACTGACTACTCCCTAATCACTACTCCTTACTGACTACTCCCTAATCACTACTCCTTACTGACTGCTCCCTAATCACTACTCCCTACTGACTACTCCCTAATCACTACTCCTGACTGACTGTTTCCTAATCACTACTCAATTCAATTCAATTCAATTCATTTTTATTTGTATAGCGCTTTTAACAATGAACATTGTCTCAAAGCAGCTTTACACAGATAATGTGGTGATCAGATGTAAATATGTTCTTTGTAAGTATGTTTGTCCCTGATGAGCAACTGTGACAAGGAAAAACTCCCCGAGATGGCATAAGGAAGAAACCTTGAGAGAAACCAGACTCAAGAGGGAACCCATCCTCATCTGGGTTGCACCAAATGTCCATTTGAAGCATATATACAAAGTTGCAGGGTGCAGTGATGATGATCAGAAGCAAACTGCACTCCTGAGTCAGTGCAGCAGACCGCCGACACCAACTACAGTCCAATCCGTCCTCAAAGCACCCGTTCTAAACTCCTTACTCCTTACTCCTTACTGACTGCCCCCTAATCACTACTCCTTACTGACTGCCCCCTAATCACTACTCCTTACTGACTACTCCCTAATCACTACTCCTTACTGACTACTCCCTAATCACTACTCCCTACTGACTACTCCCTAATCACTACTCCTTACTGACTGTTCCCTAATCACTACTCCTTACTGACTGCCCCCTAATCACTACTCCTTACTGACTACTCCCTAATCACTACTCCTTACTGACTACTCCCTAATCACTACTCCCTACTGACTACTCCCTAATCACTACTCCTTACTGACTGTTCCCTAATCACTACTCCTTACTGACTGCTCCCTAATCACTACTCCTTACTGACTGCTCCCTAATCACTACTCCTTACTGACTGCCCCCTAATCACTACTCCTTACTGTCTACTCCCTAATCACTACTCCCTACTGACTGTTCCCTAATCACTACCTCTTACTGACTGTTCCCTAATCACTACTCCTAACTGACTACTCCCTAATCACTACTCCTTACTGACTACTCCCTAATCACTACTCCCTACTGACTGCCCCCTAATCACTACTCCTTACTGTCTACTCCCTAATCACTACTCCCTACTGACTGTTCCCTAATCACTACTCCCTACTGACTGTTCCCTAATCACTACTCCTTACTGACTACTCCCTAATCACTACTCCTTACTGACTGCTCCCTAATCACTACTCCTTACTGACTGCCCCCTAATCACTACTCCTTACTGTCTACTCCCTAATCACTACTCCCTACTGACTGTTCCCTAATCACTACTACTTACTGACT
>JBCEWE010000322.1:1889300-2090925 GCA_039877035.1 Silurus lanzhouensis
GATCAAGCAAGATAGACAGAGCGATTGAAAGAGACAGAACGAGTGTACTTTTGAAAAAAGAAAACCCATGCAAATGCCCCCTGCTGGTGTAGTAAGGACTTGCGCCGGGGGAGGTTGACCTCACCTGCCGTGGCTCGCTTTGATGACATTGTCTGGCGCCACCGGGCAGCTAATAGAGGATTATGTGCTCAAATGTCCTTTGTGTGTGTGTGTGTGTGTGTGTGTGTGTGTGTGTGTGTGTGTGTGTGTGTGTGTGTGTGTGTGTGTGTTTGTATAAGTGCCAAAATGTTGCCTAAAACCTTCGCAATTACAGAAACTTTACACTCTAGACACTGTTACCATGGTATCCTGAAAACTAACACTATAAACCTCTTACTAATAAAACAATTAATACTCTCTGTATTTACTAACCCAAACTGAATAACCCAGTTTTAAACATTGAATCATCTGGATGTACAAAAAAGTGGATTAAATAATGTGGATTTAATCATTTGGATTTTATAATATTTTCCAGATTGCAGCCGCCTCTTTAACGAGCTATCGGAACATTACATGACAGATTTAATAAAGTGAATTTAATAATCCTGATGTATTAACTTGTGTTTAATAATTTTCTATTTAATAAATAGGATTTAATCATCAGAATCTCATAAAATGGAGTTAATAATGTGGATTTAATATTCTGAATTTACTAACCTGATTTTAATAACCGGGATTTAATAATCGAATAAACTGGAATCAATCGATTTTATGCTAATTTTAATAATAAAGTGGATTTCCTGACCTGGATTTAATCATTTGCCCAGTAAAAAGTGGATTAAATAATATGGAATGAATAATCTGAATCTTATCATTTGGATTTTGTCTGGATGCCTCTTCAGCACATTACATGACTGTTTTTTGCATTTAATAATCTGAATTCATTTGAATGCAATAATCTTGATTAATTACCTTGGATTAAATTATCTGCAGTTAATAATCTAGATTTAGTGGTTAGGATGTGGTGCTCTCACCGCTGCGACCCGGGTTCGTTTCCCGGCCAGGGAACCAACCCCAGCCACTCTCAGTGCCGGTCCCAAGCCCGGATAAATTGGGGAGGGTTGCATTAGGAAGGGCATCCAGCGTAAATACATGTGCCAAATCAAACGTGCGGAGGATCCGCTGTGGCGACCCCTAACGGGAGAAGCCGAAAGAAAGTTTTAATAATCTAGAATTAATAATCTGGAGTTAATATAATGGAGTATGATTTTAGTGGATTTATTATTCTGGATTTGGTAACCTCAATTGATTAACCTGGATTTAATAATCTGGATCTAATAAACTGATTTTAAGTATATATTTAATCAGGTGGAGTTTAATAAAGTCGATTTGCTAACCCTCATGTAATAACCTGGATGTAATAAAGTAGATTAAATAATATGGATTTAATAATCTGGATTTTTATCCAGATTGCAGCCACCTCTACAGTGAGCTATTATCATATTACATGATAGATTTAATAAAATAGACTGGATAATCTGGATTAATTTAACAGGATGTAATAATCCTTCTTTATTAACGAAGATTTAATCATCTAAATTGAATAATCTAGATTTACTAAAATGAATTGAATAACCTAGATTCAAAAATCTAGATCTAATAAACTGGAATTAATGATTTATTCAATAAATTTGAATAATATGTATTCAATTAAGTGGATTTACTAACCTAGATTTAATCATCTAAATTTAACCATCTGGATTTTATCTGGATTGCAGCAGCCACCTCTAATAAGATATCAACACATTACATGACAGAATTAATAAATCAGATTTGATCATCTGAAATAACTTAACTGGATGTAATAATCCTGATTTATTATCTTGGATTTAATTTTTATATAAATGTAATATTCTGGATTTGCTAATCTGAGTTTAATCATCTAGATCCAATAAACTGGAATTAATTATTTCTTTAATACATTTTAATAATATGGATTCAATAAAGTGGTTTTACTAACCAAGATTTATTATTCTTGATTTAATCATCTGGATTTTTTAAATCTGGATTTTATAATCTGGATTTTATCTGGATTGCACCCACCTCCCCAGTAAGATATCGGCACATTACATGACAGATTTAATAAACCAGATTTGATCATCTGGAATAATTTAACTGGATGTTATAATCCTGATTTATTATCTCGGATTTAATTATCTATATTTAATATTCGGGATTTGCTAATCTGAATTTAATAATATAAATGAAATAAACTGGAATTGACTTTTAAATAAAATTTTTAATAATATAGATTTTAATAAAGTGGATCTGTTAACTTGGATTTAATCTTCTGAATCTAATAAGATGGATTTACAGAAATCTTCACCATATCATTGATACGTTATTTCCCTCAAATAATGATAGAGGTTTAATTAGTTTAATTAGCCATCCGTGAGTCTATCAAATCTACGTCCATTACTGTCTGGTTTGTCTCAGCTTCCAGATCAGACTTTAGAAAACTACAGAAGACTGCTGAGAAGATTAATGGTGCTCTTTGGCCCACTCTTCACAAACTGTACACCACTCCAGGGAGGAAACAATCATCCAAAAATAACAAATGGTCATCGCACACCAGACCACAACCTGTTTGTACTACTGCTGCCCTCTGGATGGTGCTACGGAGCCCCAAGCACCAGAACCTCAAGGCACAACAACTGTTTTTTCCAAGCAATCTCTATCATGAAGACTTCAACTCATACCAGTAACCAACCTATTTAAGTGCTATATGTAACTCGTCCAAAAAATATTTATTTACGATTTATTGCTTATTGAAATTTCATTGCATATGCTTCCACTATTTCCTGCACATATTTGTATATAAAATCTTTTCATGTCAACCAGACTGAACCATTTTTTTACATTAATTTTATATTGTATTCAGAAGCTTCAGTCGAAAGACAAGACAAATTCCTGATGCGTGTGAGCACACTGGGAAATAAATCTCCATTCTGATGTACTATCGTGTAAGTTGTTGCTATAGAAACTCTATACCTACTTCCGCCCTTGCTGAAATCCTCTAGCTATTTTTATTTTTTTGGAAGAATTCCCGTTTAATGAGGTTTTATCTTGAGGTTTGGAAGTCGAACATTTGACAAGGCAGAGGCGGAATCAGTGTTGATTTGAAGCAAATCTCATCCGTACTTCATTGTGACCTTAAAAAAAACGAAACCCTGAGCGGTAAGAATGATGATCGTTCTCGGGTTGGCCTAAATATAACCACTCTGATACAGTCTCTGCACTACACACAGGACATAGAGAGAGAGAAAGAGAGAGACAATATCAGGATGCATCAATCAGTCCTTTATCTACTGGATTTCTGTCTCATTCGCACGTGCTGCAAGAATATAAGCGAGCAGCGGCGGCAGCTTCACCAGGATGAAGCTTTATAGACGCCACGGTTAGCATTGGACGTCAACACGCTATGGACGCCTGCATATTCGTCAAGGCCAAACCAGACAAGGTCCATGTGGAAACCCGACCTGCTGTCTTTGGTTCTTTGTTTTGACGGTCGTCGGCTGGGGAGCGGTCCGAGATCGGATCGATACGGGAAAATAAAGGAAATGCGAGCAGCGGCAGCATGGATAAACTTCCTCACGCCACAGACCTACAGACTGCCAGGAAGCAACGCTAGCCGACTAATGAATTAGCACTAGAGAGAGAGAGAGAGAGAGAGAGAGAGAAGAGAGAGAGAGAGAGAGAGAGAGAGAGAGAGAGAGAGAGAGGGGGCCTGATTGTTTATGGCAGGATTAAAATAAAAGATGCAACACAGAAGGGTCAATAAAGGAGAAGCGTGTTTGGGCCGTCACTCGTTAACCGAACGTACAGGAAATGACTAAGCAGGTCTGCATTTCACACTCAGACATTCAGCCAGTGGATCAATAATCGTCTGATATGTTTTCTGCACTTCTTTCTGGCTAGGAGATTTAGAATTCAGTGTTTTCTAGATAATCATCCATCCTTGTGATATTTATCATCTATATTCTATGGTACACTAATCCTTTTTCCATCAAAACACCTCACAACATGATGCTCCCACCCCCATGCTTTACAGCTGAGATGATGCTCTTCAGACAAGCCCTCTGTGTTTTTGTTTCATTTCATACACAACGGGTTCCTGTATTCAGCAACACTGAAACCCAGGCAGGTTCTCTTCTTATGCTGATTTTCTATTCTTTTTCAGATGTGGGGTATAAAATGGGATTGGGTTACACATTTTTAAGTAGTGTTTCTTCTACACTCGGTTTTCTGAAGAGGTCAAACGTTCAAGAGTTCACCAGGCGAAATTATGTTGCATTTCTGGTCAACAGCTTTCACGTGCGTATAAATAGAAGTCAATGAAAAGAAAAGTGACATGTCACCACCCCATTATGATGGGTTTGGAGTAGAAGCTTCAACCTTGCATGACAGTCTTTCGTGTACAGACTTGGAAAAGTCGTTTGGGCCCAGTTGAACCAAAGTTGGTTTTCAGACCATAGTTATTCATTCAACAATTTGTAAAAATGTACATTTATTTGTTTGTACTGGTGTTAATGATACTGGAAATCACCCCTAAGGAAGAACCGGATTTGCTGAAGTCGGTTAAAGTCCGTTTGACAATACTTACAGGAAACCCTGTGAAAATGTTCTGTACATCATGTATATTCATGCACTTCACAATTCACCGTACAACACGACGATGAGCCGAAACGACGGATACGTCTGAACTCTGTAAGAGTTATTTTGAAGAGCAAACAGTTGTCTGGACTGACATCTATCATGGAATCACCTGCTCAGTCACTGCACCTAAATCCTATTGTACTGCTTTGAGATATCAAGAAATCTTTAACTAGTAAAGAACAACTTTGACTTTGAAAGAGTGTGTAAAACTGTTCTTCGTGCTAAGGGAGGATTTTTTCAAATGAAAACAAAGTGGAAAATCTATCCATTTTTGAAGAAATCGTTTGTGACGGCCTCTTCGCTCTGAGATTTATGTCAGTGTGCGAATTTTCTCACTCATTAAATAGTGAACTCGACCGCTCTGCAGTCTAAAGTAAATGATTTCAGACACGGCTATGTTGACATTAAGATGATATACGATAGCGTAACACATTTTTCCCTCACATGATCACTGATGTTTGTGAAACATCCTACCTCTACCATATGTTAATTAGTAGACAGCACCCAGAATTAGCCCCTCCCACCATCTCAAATGATTGCTAATTAGCACTTCTTGTAGTAACTATTCCCTGCAACTTCGTTATTCTGTAATCCGAGCCATGTTTCAGCAGATGGATCCTTCCATCTAAGCCCTACTTATGGGAAATAGCCCTGTTAGCCATATTGTAACCTCCGTGCTCCTCGTTCTGTGCCCTAAACCCCACTGCTCTCTCTTCTCCGCCTCGGTGGGCTGTCAGACTCTCATTACTCTCCTAATGGGCCATAAAGAGCATCTGCGGACGGTCCCAGGAAAGAACCCTGAGTTACACCGTGCATCGATCGGCACTGAGGAACGCGCATAAAAGCGTCCATAGAGCCGATGTTATAGATACGCGAGGGAGGATTAATGTGTATGGTATACAAGTGTGGGCAATCCACGGTTGCCATAGTTGTCGTGCTGGAACACATGAGTGGGAAGGAGATCGCACATCATCCCTCAAGAATGATCCTGAGATCAGAGTAACAGGGCGAAGCATTACAGTATCTTCCCACAAGCCCACTGTTCTCAGATTGTTTTAAATATACAGAAAATAAATTATTTGGATGATATTTGTTGAACTGAACCACCCGTCCCGTAGGGGTGTATGAAAATATTGATGCACGTAAGTATCATGATATTTTGTTTGACGATACTGTATCAGTTCTCTAAAAATGCTATATTTTACACTAATAATCATACAAGATTCTTGGATTTCGTTTCGTTTTGAGTTTCTATACCGACAGCTAGATACACTAAAGGTTTGTGGACACCTAGTCATATGTATGGTATGTCCACATTTAGTCCCAAATTTGCTCTTAAAATTTCCTCCACTCTTCTGGGAAGATGTTCCACTAGATTTCGGAGTGTGATAATTGACATTTGTGTTCATCAGCCACAATGGTTGTTAGTAAAGGCAGGTACTGGTGTAGGTGAAGTGAGGAGGCCTGGGGTGCAGTCAGCATTCACATTCATCCCAAAGGTGTCCAGTAGGGTTGGTGCTCTATAGCAGGAGAACTCACTCCAAACCATGTAAAGTATATCTTCATGGAGTTAGCTTTGTGCACAGGGGCATCGCCATGCTGGAACAGGTCTGGGTCTCCAAGTTCAAGTGAATGCAAAATCTTATTATACAAATATTATGATATCATATTATTATATGATATAATTAAATTTAGTGAAATTAAGTACCTCCAACTTTAAGGTAACAGTTTGGAAAGGAACCACATATAGCAGGAAAGGTCAGGTGTCTGGATACTTTTGGCAAATAAGTGTACATAGAAGTCTTTATATCTTTAAAGTTAAACAGAGACAGGAAGTACCAGTATAAGGCCACGCCACCGATATTAGCTTTAATATCCACCTGTTTCCTGGATGCTGCAGCTCAACGATTATGGGTAAAAATTCAGTCGGAAGATATAACAGTGTTGACTGACGTTGAAATGGCGTTAAAAATCTCAGGAACAACACGTGGTGTACGTGCTGCACTTCTAACCAGACGAAGCTCAGTTTGTGGCAGTGCTACATACACAAACCTAAAGTTAGAGCAAGAATAAAACTGAAACTAAAGCAAGATGAAAAACTAAAAGTTAAGAACTTGTGGCAGGAGGGAAAGTCAGGAATAATTGCACGTATCGATTGTTTTGTATGAAGATAGAAGTGTGTCCGATTCTCAGAAGTGAGTTATTGCCTGGAAACTCAGGGAAATCGAGCACTGAGCAAAATCTAATACATTTAAAAACAAATAACATCTGAAACACTGCTGTGTTTTTGGGGGGGAGTTTAATTACTCAATTGTTGTGAGGAGAGAGAGAGAGAGAGAGAGAGAGAGAGAGAGAGAGAGAGAGAGAGAGCAAAACAGGAAGAGAGATAAAGATGGATAGTGAGACAGAAAGAGGGAGGAATAGAAAGAAAGAAAGAAAGAAAGAAAGAAAGAAAGAAAGAAAGAAAGAAAGAAAGAAAGAAAGAAAGAAAAAAAGAAAAAAAGAAAGAAGGATGGATGGATGGATAGATAGATAGATAGATAGATAGATAGATAGATAGATAGATAGATAGATAGATAGATAGATAGAAAGAAAGAAAGAAAGAAAGAAAGAAAGAAAGAAAGAAAGAAAGAAAGAAAGAAAGAAATGAGAGAGACAGAGATAGAGGTGGATAGAGAGACATGAATAGAGAAAGATAAAAAGAGAACAGGTTAGAAAGAGAGAATGGAGAACAATACAGAGAGAGAGAGAGAGAGAGAGAGAGAGAGAGAGAGAGAGAGAGAAATGCAGAGAGAAAGACAGGAAGAAAGAGACAGAAAATGACTTGAAGAGAGAAAGAGGGATGAAGAGGGAGAGATAGTTAAAAAAGAGAGATAGAGATAGATCAACAGAGTAAGAAAGACAGAGAGAGAGAGAAATGGAAAGAGAAAGATATAGAGATTGACAGACAGACATGAAGAGATGGAGGGAGAAAGAGAGAGAGAGAGAGAGAGAGAGAGAGAGAGAGAGAGAGAGAGAGAGAGAGAGAGAGAGAGGGAAATAGGTGATTTCTGAATATATAAGTAAATGATGGATGTTAAAAACATTTTGGTTGTACAGACTTCATGTGCAGATTATGGGCTGGTGTGTGTGTGTGTGTGTGTGTGTGTGTGTGTGTGTGTGTGTGTGTGTGTGTGTGTGTGTTTGCTTTGTGTTAAACAATGCTACGTGCTTCCTGCACGCCACACAATCGCTCACACAATCAAGCACCCAAGAAAAACAGGAAGTTGGCTGCGTGGTTATGCCTGATGAAGGCCAGCTGAGTTTCTCAGTTAGAACCGGTTTATTTCTGCTCGATAATGCAGGCACTTGGGAAAGACAGTGTGTGTAATACGAGGATTAATAAATGGCGGTCACATGGGAAGAAAGCTCAGTGAAGTGAAGAAAAAAAACGCAAAAATAAAAAAAAATCCCTGATATCAGCAGAGACGTGTTTAGTGTCTGTAGGTCAGTGCTGTAGGTCAGATCGTGACCATGAGTAGGTCACATGACCACAGGATTATTCAATATATCTATTGTATGGAGGCGGAAACCTGCAGAAGGAAGGCAAAAAACTTTTGGAACATCTTCTTTGTAATGTTTTACTTTTTGTTTAGTTTTTTACTGTTTTTGCATATAAAAAAAAGAATAGTGAGATCTTCCTGGAGTGGGTTTATACCAGAAAATGTTTTTTTGACCATCCTGTCAATTCAGGTGGGATAGAGTGTATCAGCTGGGGTACGAGGGTACAAGGGTACGAGGGTTACTCCAGGAATGTCAAATATGGTACGATCTTTCCAGGTGAATACACACGTAAAAAAAAAATTTTAATTTAATTTAATTTAAAAAATATACAAATATATATAGATATATTGGAAAAAATGCTAAAAAAAAAAAAAAGAAAGAAAGAAAGAAAGAAAGAAAGAAAGAAAGAAAGAATAGCAAGCTTATCCTGTAGTGTATATTTATACAGAAAAAAAAGCTACAAATGTTTTTCCTGGATGATAAAACACGTTTTTTTTTTGGTTTTTTTTACTATTCTGTCCATTCGGGTGCTATAGAGTGTATGATTTGGGGTTATTTAGACATTTGAAAAAAGATTTTATATTTTCAGGTGCATACACGTAAAAAAAAAAAAAAAAAGAAGAAAGAAATAGCTAGCTATCTAGCTAGTTAGCTAACTAGATAGATAGATAGATAGATAGATAGATAGATAGATAGATAGATAGATAGATAGATAGATAGATAGATAGATAGATAGAAAGAAAGAAAGAATGAAAAACTAGCAAGCTTGTCTATAGAAATTTGAAATACAGTACGATCTTTCCAGATGCATACACGTCACAAAAATGTAATAAAACAAAATTAATAAATGAAAAAGGAGATACTCAGGTAATAATCTCTCATATAAAAGAATATCTGAACAGAATATACAAAAACAGACCCGAAGCCAGAGTCCTTTTGAGGCGAGTCTGTGTTCATTTATACAAAGTTCAGTTCGCACAATATTATTGCATCTTAAAACGTATGCAAATGGTATGCAAATTCACCCACATTTTTTTATTACATTTCAGGCAGATGCCCTTATCTCTTAGTCATCTCAGTTAGCAATATATATATATATATATGAAGGTGAGTTCAAATCCCAGCCACACTATGCTGCCACTATTTGGCCCCTGAGCAAGGCCCCTTAAACCCAATAATGCTCAGTTGTATGAATGAGATAAATGCAAGTTGCTCTGGATGAGGGCGTCACCCCTAAATGTAAATATAAATATAGGTTTCTAGTTCAATCTTCTGAGATGTTTCATTAGATCAGGTTCATCACTTGAGTCTGAGAGCTGAAGATGATCTGATGAAGCACTGTGAACGGGAGATCTCTATAATAATCTCATCTACTAGTACTTTTCCACCAAAATGTAAGGATAGACCTGTCTCATGTGTGGACGCGTTCCTGCCGGGTTCCTCGGTGAACAACCGGAAGATCGCGCGCTCGGCTCACCTGCATCCTCCTCCGGCGGATGATCCCGGAGTCGTCCGCGGCGCTACTCCCACCTGGCCTGTCGGTCATCTTCGGTCGCTTTGCGTGGAAAACAGAGGCATGGAGGAAGAGGAAGAGGAGGAGATGGAGAAAGAGGAGGAGGACACCTAGAGAGCCGCGTCTCTTCAGCTCCGTAACCAGACGACAAACCCATCGGCTTGTTTATGGCGACCGGCACCTTCTTTATCTCCGCGTCTCCATGGCGACTAATTTCCTCCGCTCGTTCCGCGCAGCCTGGTCTTTTCCTCCCACTTCCCTGTTAGATCGAACCACTCTCGAGACCTCTGTAGGGGGCGCCCAAATATCCTAATAACACACCGAACAGGCATCACATTATGAACACCTGCATAATATTGTGATGTTCCCCATTTGCTGCTGAAACTGTTCTGACTCGTTGAGCATTAACAGCATGAACTTCTTCAGCAGTCTGAGCTACAGGAGCTCATCTGTTGGATCGGATCACACGGACCAGCTTTCGCTCCTCCTGTGCATCAGTGAGCTGCAGATGCTTGGAGATGCTTTGACACAGTCGTCACAATTTGTCAAACTTGCTCAAATCCTTATTCCCCTTGTGGCCCAATCCCATAGTGCCCATTTTTCCTGCTTCTAACACGTCAACTTTGACGACAAAATATTTACTGCCTAATAAATAAATCCCCCACTAACAAGTGCCATGATGAAGAGATAATCAGCGTTATTTACTTCACCACTCATAATATTATAATATCATAATGTTATTCTTAATGGTGTAAATAAAGACCTTGGAATGAAATTTGGAATAACCGATCCAAACTACGGAAGTCCTGAGAATCCATGCAATATAATATTATTTTCGTTCTTGTTTTCTCACGATCATGACTTCATTTTCTTGCGATCTCGAACATAAAACAATTATTTCCTAATGATCAGTACTTTTCTTTTTATTCGGCATAAGAGCATGTTCTAGAGGCAACATCATAGCAGCATCATGGGTAATAGCATAACAATTTGTAGCAGCGAGCGCATGGATGATCAAGATCACGAGAAACCAAATCTATGGCTAAAAACATATTTATCCTTCAGTCAAGCCTTTTTCTCAATAGGTTTCAGGTCTTAAAGAGCAGATCTAGAGATATCATGGATAAGTGTCAAACGTATCCATGTCTGAATCGATCCACCCTTTAATACTATCTTATAAAATCCATCAATGTGGTAGAGAAACGCAGTAGAACAGAGCGCTGCATCACAGACAGGAAACTCATACAGCGAGAATGAAAGTCGTTACTACCGCAAGAAAACCAATGAACACAATTGAAGTCTCCTTTCACTGTAGCCACAACTGCACCGCCCGCATACATCATCTGTAGCAGAACCATCGATATTCACCTCATAAAAAGTGTGTTTTAATGCCTGCTAGATGAACAGCCAACTCGCAATCTGAATGGACCAGAAGATTCTTCAGATGCTTCAGATTGAAGCAACATAGAGTTCAAACAAAAGAAATCTGCAGTGCTTACATGAAGTAAGGGCTGAAAACTGCCTAGCGGATAAAGCAAAAGATTACACGAGACAATGTCGGATCTCACCATGTGCCAAGAACGACTGAAAGCAGCGCGCCAAACGTGTTAGATGAAATCACACCTCCTTCGTGTTTCTCCTCTCTGATGGAGGTCCTCGGAAAAGGTTGTACAGGAACACTCGTGTTAACGTGTTAGTCGGATAAAGCGTTCACAAAGTGTGTGTGTGGAGGTTAGGGTGTACGCCAGCTGTGGTTCTACCAAAAATGTTCCTTCCTAAATAGATAGATGCAGTTTTGTTGTCATTGCATAGCGTAGACACACAGCAACGAACTGTGGCCATGTGCAAATACAGTGAACATGCACAGAAGCTCTTGAGCAAATAACAGTAAGAATATAAATGTATAGAAAGATCTATAGGTCACAAGGAACATTTAGAATATGTGAAAAATCATTCATCATACCAGTGGTGGACCATCAGGTCTAGTGAGGCCTTCACTGCTATCCTAAACTTTATCAGAATCACTGAATTACTTTTTAATATGATTTTTTTTCCATGACAACTTATTAACTTCTTCCCAATAATCTATTTTCATCATTTCGTAGTGTTTCTTTTGTATATGCTGCTTCCTGTAGTGTCTGTTTAGGTTGGAGTTTCTATCCAATCAGATTTCAGCCATCACATCACATGTTACTAGGGTCAAAGTAATCTATTCATGTTGTTGAAGCTGTTGCTCGAACTAATCAGAGTGCAAGTTGGCGACACCAGGGCCATCTAGCAGGCATACGATCATGTCAGCACTTCCTTTGACTGGAGAGCGCACTAGTCAGAGCTCACATACCGCATCTGTAGTGAACTTTACAAGCTCAAATATATTTGTTGGAATTATATGTCTTTTCATTCTGTAATGTCTGACAGAGGAGGAGAAATCAATTTGGGCACAGATACAAGAACATTCAACGCACAAGACAAACTTTCCAAGAAAAGATTGACATGGTAAAAAAAAAAAGGTTGGACATAACAGTTCAATACAGTTGTTGAGCTTCTTCATGGACCATTTATACTTCAGTGTTTTTTTTTTCCTGTAGTATATGCACAAAAACACAATTTGCCTTTTTTTTTTAAATCCTCAGGAAATCTGTAATGCACGAAAAAAAATGCGACCCGTGGTGATTTTATGAGGTTAATATCGACGCTCCTGCTAGAGATGATGCATGTGGGTGGTGCAGTTGTGGCTACAGTGAAAGGAGACTTGTTCAATTGTGTTCATTGGGTTTCTTGCTTTAGGAACGACTTTCATTCTCGCTAGAGATTCTTGTGTGTGATGCAGCGACTGTTAAACTGCATCTCACTATAATACTGCTATAGCTGTGGCATTGTAATGATGGTGTGTGTATTGATTCAGGCAGAACACCACTGAAGGCCTGGGTCTGAAATGCACTATAAGATATATAAGTGTACAATATAAATAATATATGTATTGGATGCACAGGACCAAGACTATACACTGTGTGCATACAGATACAGTATATAAGATAAACTAGGATGATCTGTTTAAACAATTTATATATATATATATATATATATATATATATATATATATATATATATATATATATATATATATATATATATATATTTATATATATACACACACAACGCTGGGAGCGCTGTATTGCTGTGTAATGGAACTCGTTTGTAGGTGATAGTGTGTAAACATAGATAAATAAATTATTTTCTTGTTAACAGAGCAAGTCTAAAAACTTTTTGATACCACTGCATAAGTGCCAGTGATGCATTGAGCGGTTTTCACCACTCTTTGCAAATCTCGGATCCGGCTGATGAACTAATTACCAAGCAGTCCGGAGGTTGGAGTAAGTGTGTTGGCACCTTTAAATTGCACAGGACAGTGGGGACTGGAAATGAGTAGCCATGTGCTTAAAGGATTACAGGGACAAAAACCATGCTGAAATGTACCACGGCCACCCACCTCCAACATGCTCCATCAGCCAATATGCATCCTGAGCCAACACAGTGCACCTTTTGTAGTCATTTCGTCTTGATTCCCAAAAATCTCTGTCTAAAGGGTATTTTTAAAAGCTCTAATTATCAGCAGGGTGTGGTGGGCCAAAACACCCCCCTAAAACACACACACACACACACACACACACACACACACACACACAATTTCCAAGCTAGTGGTATTATTCATAGGAATGATATTGATTTTCTTGTCTAGGCTGCAAGCCAGAGTGGTATTATGACCTTCTCCATACTATAATGATTCGATAATCAATGCTCTCTCTCTTTCTCTCTTTCTCTCTCTCTCTCTCTCTCTCTCTCTCTCTCTCTCTCTCTCTCTCTCTTCTCATCCACAAAGATAGACCCTTTTAGACTATATTTATCCGAAGAGCGCCCAATCAGAACTGTGTTTCGAAACACATTTACCTTCCACGATCACTTTCTGTGAGGTGTTGTTATTAATGTGGCATCCCACACACCCACAGGAGCAGATTGTCATCAGCTAACACACACACACACACACACACACACACACACACACACACACACACACACACACAGAGAACAAGACCGCCTACGAAGCATCTGATAAAAAAAGTGCACTGTGACAGGATGTGAAGTCAGGCGTAAGAGCAAAACAATAATGGAGACGTGACATCCAACTGAGAACCACTATCATCCCATACATGTTTTATTTGACATGTTCTCTCACACACACACACACCACACACACACACACACACACACACACACACACACACACACACACACTTGGCACAGACTCTATCCAAATACCAGAACTGTGTGGCTATGAATACAAATACAAATCACAGTGAGCTAGCATGAGTTAGCGTTTTTTCTCCCTGACTAGCCATGACGAGTTAGCCATGTTCTCATGTGAAGTCATTCGCTCATAATGGTTTGTTGTAATGAATAATAACACAAACAATGAGTCAGCACATTTTTTCCCAAATAGAAAGATATAATCATACTAACATGGAACATGATCTTATGCAGATTTCAGATTAAGTAGGCCATAATGAATTTATCCACGATATTCTTCATATTATATGCTATCTGTATATGCTTTTAGATCTTTGTAGGGACCTAGTGTCCTTATAAGGATATGGATATCTGACAGATTTGACCTTGTAAGGACATTTCACCAGGCTAGGTATATGTTGACCTGTCTGTCTGTCTGTCTATCTATCTATCTATCTATCTATCTATCTATCTATCTATCTATCTATCTATCTATCTATCTATCTATCTATCTATCTATCTGCTTCATAGCATATCCTATCTGTGTATGCTTTTATCTCTTGATGGGGACCTAATGTTCTTTTAAGCATATGAATATCTGACAAGTTTTTGACCAGTCCTATATATTGTATCTGTCTGTCTGTCTGTCTGTCTGTCTATCTATCTATCTATCTATCTATCTATCTATCTATCTATCTATCTATCTATCTATCTATTCATCATGAAATAGTATAATCATCTATCTATCTATCTATCTATCTATCTATCTATCTATCTATCTATCTATCTATCTATCTATCTATCTATCTATCTATCTATCTGCTATCTTCATAGCATATCCTATCTGTGTATGCTTTTATCTCTTAATGGGGACCTAATGTTCTTTTAAGCATATGAATATATGACAAGTTTTTGACCGGTCCTATATATTGTATCTGTCTGTCTGTCTGTCTGTCTGTCTGTCTGTCTGTCTGTCTGTCTATCTATCTATCTATCTATCTATCTATCTATCTATCTATCTATCTATCTATCTATCATATGCTTCATATAATGCGTATGCTTTTATTGACAGGTTTGACTTTGAGACATTTGACTGGTCCCTGTAAAAAAAAATTATCTTCTACTTTTTTATTGAAAAATTATTTCAAGTATGTTTACAATTTAATAATAATAATAATTTAAAAAATGTGCTCAAAGTGGGAGGCGGAGACTAAACAAACTTGCAGTCCACTGTTTACTACGTTCCTGAGGAAACTCATATTTTGACTTTGTTCCGCATGTAAAAAGGATCGCATTCGGTACACATGTGACCAAAACAAAAATCCCTTTACCGAAAAATGTCTGTACGAATGCGTGTATCGTTACACCTCTACCACATTGTATAGACTATACAGTATAAATGTATGTGCTTGTGCCGGTTTGCGAGTGGATGGTGGATCATACGCTGCTACGTTTGTTTGCCGCACAAAACCTAAAATATTTTCGATCTTACGACAAAACTGTAAAGATCATCGTAAGATCGAAAAATCGGAAGTCAAACTATCGTAACTCGGACCATCTGTATATACAGGTAGCCCCCGATTTACAAAATAGATAGAGACTGGAAAAGTGTTCAGAAGTCGATTATTCGTAAGTGGAGAAGAGTGAGACTTACGAGTCTCGTTCCGTGTCTCGCTTCCGTGTCTTTTTTTACGTAAAAGTCATTAGCAGGGCTGATGCACAGGAGTCTCGATCCGGCAAAAGAACTAAAAGACATGACTCACAAGATTAAGGTCTTAACAGCCCCGGTGTTGCCGTAGTGACAATGTTTCCAGGGTCACTCGGTTATTTACAGCACAAAGCCAGAGTCGTGATGTCACAATATTGACGTGGCCCCGGTGTCCCACAAGGGTCGTAAAGATTTAGGATCAGGTTAACGGGGAAAAAGATAGATGTGAGGATCAGTCAACCGGTTTAATGCAAGCTGACACAGAGAAATGATATATAAATCATATTCCAGTTTGGTGCCTATAGGCAGAGATACAATATCTAGACAAAAGTGTGTTGACACCTTACCATAAGATTGGTTTGTGCTTCCTGAACATCTCATTTAGTCCCTATAATTTAACCATTATATGCAATCTCCCCGGAATGTTCCATGTTTCATGAATTAGTTGAGGTGAGGAGGCCTATGGTGCAGTCAGTGTTTCAGTTTATGGTTTAAAAGGGTTGGAGCTCTATAGCAGGAGATCTTCCACATCTTCTTCAGCTCTTGATGGAGCTGTACAGTTGCATTGTCATGGTGGAACAGGTTTTGGTCTTCTAGTTCAAGAAAAAGGAATAATACTTATATGCTATTATATTAAATACTAGCGTACTTAAATACTACCAAACTTGGATACTATAATACTTTAATATTAGCATACTTATATACTAGCATATTTAAATACTTCCAAACTTGGATACTATAATACTTATATACTAGCGTACTTTAATACTAGCATATTTAAATACTAACAATCTTGGATACTTCAATATTTAAATACTACTGTACATAAATACTAGAATATTCGCATACTAGCATACTTAATAGCATACTTAAATACTACTGTACTGATATACTAACATACTTGGACACTATAATATTTATATACTAGCGTACTTAAATACTGCCATACTTGGAGAGTAGCATACTTAAATACTAGCAAACTTGGACACTTGCAAAATTAAATACTAACGTACTTAAATACTACCGAACCTTGATACTATAATATTGGCATAATAGCATACTTATATACTATCATACTTAAACACTTTTAATTTAATTGTCTGTTTGTTTATTTCTTTAAAAATAAAAGTCCACAAGACTCTTATTGGTGTTGTATGTGGCTTCACGCGGGACCGGAAGTGGGAAGCCGGTAGTCATGGCGCCTATAATTGGCGCCTCGTATTAGCCGTGTAAACTTCAACACGTTTTTTATACTGTTTTCCATCAGTTTGTTTTTTCTCTTTGGCCTCAGCGGGAGACGCGGACAGAGTGAGTGTCAGGTCTCTCACACGCCAGCCTTCAAAACACCGACATGTTTTTATAAAGGGACGTCGAAGCGCCGAGCTTAATGACTAGCTGGGGCATTATGGGGGCAGAGTCTCAAATAGTTCTGCACTTCCTATATCGGTGCACTAACTAGGGGATGAGTATAACAGGCGTGTGTACACTACCTAGTGCGGGTTATGTGTAATAGGGGACCATTTGGGATACGGGCATGGAAAGTGTCCTAGATAGAAAAATGATATGATTTATTGAGTTTGTTTGCAGGAATTGTATCCATTTCGAACAGTTTCCGTTCTGCTAGGTACATCTACACACTCGTGAAGGAACATTGCAGTTCCATTCACATCTTGGAGAAATAACCATAGATAGATGATCTCCATCCAACCATTTTGGAGAAATAACCATAGATAGATGATCTCCATCCAACCCTCTTGGAGAAATAACCACCTTGGTGTTGTTTGAACCTTTTTAGAGAACTAACCACAAATGAATAATCTCCATCCAACCATCTTGGTGTTCCAACCCTCTTGGAGAACTAACCACAGATGGATGATCTTGTTCCAAACATCGTGGAAATTAACCACAAAGATAATTTCCATCCAAACATCTTGGATTTCTAAACACCTCAAATCCTTTTGTCTTTTCATATAATCCCAGACAGACTCGTCTGTCTGGGATTATATGATCTGTGATTATATGATCTGTGGGAACGATCACTTCCAAGACTCCTTGTTCTTCTCTACACTGAAGGCGGCACCTAATTACATTAACTGTGTGTTTGGGCTCATTGTCCTGCTGCAAAATAAATTTGAGGCCAATCAGATTCCTCCCTGATGGTATCTCATGACGGATAAATAATCTGCCTGTATTTCTCAGCATTGATGACACCATAAATCCAACTCCATTTCAGCCCCAAACTTGCAGGAAACCTCCACTATGCTTCACTGTTGCCTGCTGATGCTAATTATTGTGTCGCTGTCCAGCACTTCAGCAAACATTTAAATCCAAATAGATCCGATTTTGACCCATCAGTCCAGAACATCTACCGCCACTTTTCTGCTCCACATTTCCAATATTTCAGGGCATATGAAGACCACTTCTGGTCAGACTTCTCCAGACACTAAATGGGTGCAACAGAGTCCCACTGGTATTCTCAAGTTCTTTGCTGATGGCACTGCTTGATATCTTCTGATGTTGAAGGGAAGAAGCGTGATGTCTTTCATCTGCCGTAGTAAGTTTCCTTGGTTGACCACTTCGTCTGCGCTCCTCAACATTGTCTGATTTGTTTGTTCTTCTTGAAAATAGATTAAAGAGCAGATCTGCTTTGAGATCTTTGCCTGGGAAAGACCCTGCTGATGCAGTAGAACCCCTTTGTGTCTTGTTGCTGTGTTCAGTCCTGCCACTGTGTAGGACCCATGAGATGAAACTAATGATGTGAAGATCGGATCATTTTACTGACTCGGTTATTTGAATCTTTTTCTTGAGTCATTTAGATAATTTGATTTAAAACGTTAAATTTTCAATAAGCAAATCCCAAACATCTACATACACCAAGTGTGACTAGAGTTACAATAATTAAAATATGATTTATCCATAGCTGTATGGCCTTAAACACGATAAGTAGTTCTGGTTCGTATCGTTGCTTCTTTTGTCACATGACTCCCATAGTTGTTGTAACAATAATGTCAAGATTCGGCCCCCAAAAAAAACGATCTCCTGCATTGTGAAGCATCTTTGGGAGTCACACAACAAAAGAACAAACGACTTGAACTAGAAGAGTCGTGAGGGAAACTACTCAATTCTGTTTTGCGATTCTTTGTTCTCATGTGCGTCTAGTAGAAAATGAACGAATCGCTCTTTGAAACGACTCATTCAGAATGAATTAATTGTTCTGAGACGACGTGTTCTTCTGAGTCGCATTAAAGACTCGTCCAGAATGAAGGAATCGCTCTTTGAGACGACTCGTTCTTCTGAGTCGCATTAAAGACTCGTCCAGAATGAAGGAATCGCTCTTTGAGACGACTCGTTCTTCTGAGTCGCATTAAAGACTCGTTCAGAATGAAGGAATCGCTCTTTGAGACGACTCGTTCTTCTGAGTCGCATTAAAGACTCGTTCAGAATGAAGGAATCGCTCTTTGAGACGACTCGTTCTTCTGAGTCGCATTAAACTTACTTGCACAATTAAGACCTGAAGGCTGAAGAGTGGTCACACCAAATACTGTTTTTACCCAGATTTCTTTTGTTTGCTTGTTTACCATTTTGTTTATTTATTTATTTTTTTTTTTTTTACTTTCTCAATTTACAGCATTTTTTCCCTGGCTGAAACTTTTCCATGGTGCTCGGTATTATATATATATTTCTTCCTTTCGCCAGGTGATGAAGCGCGGCCGGACGGAGCAGATCCAGCACGCCGTGGCGCTGTACCTGAAGAGACGCCAGTATGCCGACGTGGACGGTTCGCTGAAAGGGACCAAGTTGTCTCAGTCTACAGAGGATATGGCAGCGCACCTCATGGGTACTGTACCGCGTTATTGTGCGTGTGAAACAGTGCAGCCGGGCCTCATGCCAATAAACCCCACCCAAAAAAACACTACTGAATCATGAAAAAGTGCTAAATAAAGTCAATATATTAATTATAATACAAATAAGAGATACATTTAAACTGAAGCCGTAAGTTACACTCCAAATAAAACCACTTGCATCCAAAAAGAATAAAAGACAAATAAACAGCATGTAGCATCAGTGATTCGCCTGTAGAGGCCGCTCTCGTGCTGTATAACGCAACCCGGAAAAACTATTGTCGTGGAAATCCACCTTTTAAAATAAAATGAGGCCAGTCCTAGTAAAATTTTATACGCTTTATCGAAATCGCAATTTTAGGAAGCTTTGTATGTCATGTCAAATCTCAAAGAAACATGAAATTCCATTTCATCCAAGGGATTTATTAGACACAATCATGCTTATTTATTTTTTATTGAACAAAAGAAGAGAAGGTTGATTGGATAAACAAATTAATCGATCTGAGATTGTCTCACACAGTTAATGTCTTGCGTCTGTTGTTCTTCTAGTACAGAAGGTTACAGGAGGAGAAACCGTAAAAATGGCAATCAAAGCGATCTATAATTGTGTCCACTACAGTGAACAGATATTTGGAAGCCATTTTGAAGCATTTAGGTTGCCGTATCGTGTCCCAACCACCCCGTGAACTCTCAAAGCGTTGTTCACCCTTCCATTTAACTTTTGTCTTTGTATCTCTTTGTTGTTCTGAAAGATTGTGGCATACATTTAAAAATGGAGGAGAGAAGAGAGAGAATAAACGTTAAGTCCTTATATTCTCCGGACAAAAAAAAAAAAGATTCAGTTAAAAATGTAAAAAAATACTTTTATCCAAATTCTAATTGAATTTTTTTCCCGTGTAATAAAATACGCCTGTTTTGCACCTTAAAAACAGGTCTTAATGACTGATGTTTATGTAACGTTTCCTCTCATCGAAATGCTCCTGCGGCACTTGAGAAGGTTTTTGGTTTGTTAGTTTCCGTGGTCGTTGTCGTTCGTTCTTCTGTTCGAACAAATACAATTCGCTGTATTACGACTACTAATGAAATCAACAGCCAATCAGATTTCTGTTGTTGGAGCGAAGTTCTCTCAGATCGTACCGCAGACGTAAAACGGATTTTATTTTTCAGCTACGTGAAAAACAGCTGAAGTTTTAAATTGAATTCTTTATGGTCTTATGAAGGTTCTAAATTTGACTTGAATTGACCCTGATATTTAGATTCTGCCTTATTTTGTGTTCTAGTTCAATTACGATATAGTTTACACTCCTGGTTTTTATAAAACAGCAAATGAGCCTTCAGATTGTATCAATAATTTCAATGCTTCTAGTCTATATTTATTAAATAGGTCATATAAAATTGTAGGCATATATACGAGGACAGGGATGGATTATATATCACAGCCAATCTTAAAATTAACAACATTAATTACATCGGCAAAACTTATTTTAAACATACATAACAGGAATAATCCAGATTTTTCCCTCAGCATCATCAGTGTGGATTTTTGCTGATAGTTTCCTGCAGTCAACTATCGGTGACAATTGATCGCCAAAACCGATAAATCGGTCGACCTCTAGTCCACACACACTGATCTCGCACTTCTAGATGCAGGACAAACACCCCAGATGAACCTTGTCTGTAGAAGTGATCACCTGCTTCAGAAAACCTTCACCAAACTGGTAAAAACTGGTCGTTCTCTGTGCATGATAAATTTCTGTTTCTCTCTTTCTGCAGTTCAGACAGAGTCCAGCTGCGGGAACGTGGTTTCTGCAGCTCCGTGCCAGTCAGACCCTCAGCAGTACGAGACTCAGTTCTCCAGGTTACGCAGCTTCCTGCTGGGTAAGTTTGGTGTCGCTGTTGGAATGACGAGAGCTAACTTGCCAATTTGTGGTCTTGGGTTCATGGTTAAAAGCTGAGGGATGGAGCAGTGGATGCTGTGTTAATGCTGTGTGTGTGTGTGTGTGTGTGTGTGTGTGTGTGTGTGTGTGTGTGTGTGTGTGTGTGTGTGTGTGTGTGTGTGTGTGTGTGTGTGTGTGTGTGTGTGTGTGTGTGTGTGTCAGAGGCCGAGGTGCCATTGGGCAGGGAGGCGAGCGCCATACTTTTCCCTCTCTTTCTCTACTTGCACCTGGACATGGCGCGCTGTGGCCTGAAGGGGGCGGTAGACTCCTTCTTCAGCCGCTTTCACTCCTCCTTCCAACAGGAGGCCGAGCAGAGAGCCATGGTGGAGCATCTCAGAGGAATCGTCACTCCGCAGGTCAGTCACGGCAACATCGACACCACACATCAGGGCAGGGGACAGAGGGGGTTGCGCGGTCATAGTGGCTCGGGACAAAAAAAGATGCCTTCACGTCAGATTCTCACGGCTCTGTGCAGTTGTCATGACGACAAGACACCTGATACACATGGGTCATATTTCCAAAATAATAAAGACAGAACAACAGACCAGACGAACACTGTGGTCCAGTCGCCACGACAACAACGATGTGCATTTCGGATTGGTTGACATGTTGGCACTGATATGTACCTCAGGGCAGTTACCATGACAACAGTGAAGTGGATGCACTTTGCCTGTGCTGTCCTGACATATGGGCGTCACCTTCATGGTAACTGACCTGAGGAATGGGCGTCCTAAAGGTGACCTATACAATAAATCGGTCACCATGACGACAGCAACCCATACCACAGGTCCTGATGGTTATCCATACAACAGGTCGGTCACTGTCACGACAGCGACCCAAACCACAGGTCGATCACCATGACAACAGCGGCCGTAACAACATGCCGCTCACCATGACGACAGTCACCCATACAACGGGTCGGTCACCACGAAGATATTGACCCATAACACAGGTCGACCACCATGACAGTGACCAGTTTGTCCCCATGATAAAAGGTGATCTATACTATAGCTCAGTCACCATGACAACAGTGACCACAAATTGGTCACTTCAGCTTTACAACAGTGACCCATACCACAGGTTCGTCACCATGACGACATTGACCCATACCACAGGTAAGTTACCATGGCGATAGCGACCCATACCACAGGTCGTTTACCATGACCGTGACCTCAGCTCAGTCACATGATGACAGTGGTGCCTCCAGTGAAAGTGTTAAACAGCACTGGCTTGTACCTCAGGTCCCTCACTAACCCATAACACAGTGCAGTTCAGCACAAATCCTGACAAACACGTCACCATCACAATAACAAACATTATCATTATTATTCAATATTGGACTTCACTTCTATCTGCGTTCCCCTGCGTTCCTCCTCAATCCTGTGTGGTGTGTGTGTATGTGTGTGTGTGTGTGTGTGTGTGTTTGTGTAGGACGTGGCCTCCAACTCCAAACTGAGCTCTTTGTTGGAGCACAAGTACGTGGTGCAGCTGACCGATGAGGCCTACACCTACTTATTGCGCTACCTCCAGAGTGACGACAATAGCGCCCTCTGCAGGGTGCTCAGCACACACCTACAGGTCACAGCGCCTCTCCTGGAAATCTGGTTTCATAATTTTAATGAAAACCGGCTGATGATGTTTATAATTATTATTAATAAATTCTCAGGTGTACGAATGAAAATCTGCTTCACAGGTGGAAGTTTCTGCTGTGCGCCGCACCGACTACCAGCTCAACGGGACGGGGCTGACGACAGGAAACTCCACTTCCACTTCCTGTTCCAGCGGGTGGTTGGGCGTCGACGGGTCAGACTTGGCAGAGTCAGTGGATGTCCCGGCAGGGTTACCGCCTCAGAATGAGGCCGCCCTGGAGGCACTCCAGGACAGCATCAGGAGGGTTCGCGAGGGTCCTCCGTCCCTCACCACCGTCTGCTTCTACGCCTTCGAAAACACTGAGCAGCTTCTGAATGCTGCAGAGGTGTCGCCCGATAGCCGCCTGCTGGCTGCTGCCTTCGACAGCTCTGCCCTCAAGCTGTGGAGCCTCCGAGCCCGAAAGCTGAAGGCAGGACCTTGTAGGGCCAACGTGTCTAAAATACGCCTCGCCTGCGACCTTGTGGAGGAGGAGGTGAGTGACACGGTGAGACATCTCAGATATTGCGTAGGGTGCGTATTTACGATGTTCTAAAGCCATCCTTCCTGTTTCTGACTCAGACGGAGGAGGAGGAGTCGGGCAGCGAGATGAAGACCCTGCGTGGCCACAGCGGGCCCGTGTACGGCGCGACGTTCCTGCACGACTCCGCGGGTCTGCTCTCGTGCTCGGAGGACTGCACCGTGCGCTTTTGGGAGCTTCGCGGTTTCAGCAACGCTGCCGTATACCGAGGACACGCCTACCCCGTGTGGGACATCGCGGCGAGTCCGTGCGGCCTGTACTTCTGCACAGCGTCGCGCGACACCACGGCTCGTCTCTGGACTCCGGCCCGCGCTCACCCGCTGCGACTTTACGCCGGACACCTGGCCGACGTCGACTGCGTGCGCTTCCATCCCAACTCCAGTTACATCGCTACAGGCTCCACCGACAGGACCGTCCGTCTCTGGAGCACGCAACACGGGGGATCAGTACGCCTGCTAACCGGACACCGGGGTCCCGTACTGGCCCTCGCCTTCTCACCTGATGGCAGGTTAGACACCAAAATATAGATCTATATCGATATTCCAGGGGTGTAGCGATACACAAAATTCACACTTCGGTACGTACATCGGTTTTTAAGTCATACTTTGGTTCAATTTGAGTATAGTCATTGGGGAAGAAATGCAAAAAATATCTTTTTTTTTCTTTTCTTTTTTTTCTTTTTATAAATACGTTGTTTATTATTATTATAATTTGTGAACATCAACAGTTTACATTTTCAGAACAGTTGAAAATAAAAAATCTTATACGTAAAAATGTAATCGAATAAATCAGAATAATGCATACACTTTTTTATTAAATAGATTACATTTAGTAATCGATTAAATTGGTACAAATTTAATTGATTGAATACAATTAAATAAATGGATAAATGTAATTAAATAGTTTGCATTGAAATCAGAAAGAATCTTGAGTTTTATTGCCAAGTGGGTTTGCACTTACAAGGAATTTGTTTTATTATTTTTTTTATGGTAAATAAAAGAAAATAAATAAGTAAATATAAAAAAAAAAAAAAGTTAAAGCAAATTTTTAATAAGGCAAAATAAATAAAAACAGAAAAATACAGAATTATGGGGTTTTACACATTTTTATATTTTATTTAGACCCCATTTGAGTAGTACAGATGTGCATATACGTGTGTGTGTCTGTTACACTTAATTTTCTAAAGATATGTTCTACTTTACTGTTTTAATTATTGCAGCATACTTTAGCAAATGTCTGCATTTGAGAAACACAAGATAATTCTTTATTTATTCGTTCAATTTATTGAGTCATTAATAAATTCTATCTATCCATCCTTCATTCATTTATTCACTCCCTCGATATGCGCAATTGTCAGGATTTTCTGCTTTTACCTTAAATTCTTGAAGCTGGACACAAAAAGAACTCATATCTAGTGTCGTAAAAAAAAAACAAACATTAGTAATGTCTGTATATGGATGTGTAAAATTTTGTTTCTTATTTTTTTTCTTTACTGTTCTGGACAGAACTGAAAAATAAGACCATATTTGGAACTATTTTCTAGAATGGATTTTCCTGATACCGATAGCCAGGTTGGATCGTACTTGCCGATAACCGATTAATCAACTGAGTTTTTAAAATGGATACTGGACGGAACAAAGCAAAAACAAACATAACACTCCATGTAAAATAGAACTGAACCTTATTAACAAAAGAGTAGCTGACATGGCAGTAAATTATAGTGTAACTAACTAACTATTAACAAAAGATAAATGTCATTTCAATGCCCTGGCGAAGGTGAAGACATTTTAAGATAGCCATTCTAAGCATTTCTGTTTGGATTTATGGATTTAAATCGAAACGCTTTAACTGAAGTTAATAAATGCTTTAGAAGTATTTTAAAAATTTAGTAATATTTTTTTTAATTAATATAAATTTAAATTTGATCTTTTAGTACTTTAGTTAATGCACTATGAACTAACATGAATGCGATACAGCATGTGGGTTGATTCACCTCTAGAGGCTGCTGTCGTACTGTATAAGGACAGCGGACCTTCTTAAACGCAACCCGGAAAAACTATCGTTATGGATTTTTGCCGATAGTTCCATCAATCAAATCGACTAAACTGATAAATCATTCAACCTCTGCTATTGTCATACGTTCATGCCTTTCTCCCCCTCGCAGGTATCTGGTGTCTGCAGGTGAGGACCAGCGGTTGCGTTTGTGGGACTTGGCAGCAGGTGGTGTCCTAAAGGAGCTGCGTGGACACACGGGCGCCATTACCAGCCTGGCGTTCAGCCCGGACAGCTCCCTTATCGCCTCAGCAGCTCTGGATAACTCGGTGCGGGTCTGGGACGTACGGAACGCCGGGGGCGGGGGGGCGGTGCCTCCGGACGGCTCCAGCCCCGAGCTGGTCGGAGTTTACATGGGCGAGACGAGCAGCGTCCTTAACGTCCAGTTCACCGCCTGCAATCTGCTGCTGGTCACCGGGACGGCGCAGGAGAAACAGGAGCAGTGAGAGCGAGACCCGGACGATCTCAGCCTTGCACTAAATAGTCCCCACTCACGTCTCCATGTTTATCCGATGGAGCGATCGGTCTTTCCTTTATCAGACTCATCTGTTTCTCTCAAGCAGCTATTTGTAACTTCTCATTCGAAGCTCTGAATTTGTGTTGTTTCAGTTCCTGTTTTCTAAAATTTTTCAAGCTATTTTTTTGTATCGATGTTATAATATGTATGTATATATTATTATAGGAGCGCATACAAATTAGTTTAAATCCTGCTCGGAGACATTTGCTAAATAGACGACACACAATGTCTCAGAATAAAGAATAAACTCTGCAGTTTACCCGTAACGCAAACGTGTATGTCTGAAGTCACGTGTGGTTTTTTTTTGTTTGTTTGTTTTTTTAAGCTTCATTATAAGTATTACATCGCCCTGTTTGTTGCCATGACAATAAAATATGCTATAAAATCGTGCAATAGCACACGAGCACACTGAACAGCACCAAAACCTTCTTTTTAGTTGCTTCAAGAAAATCACACAAATTCAGGAGTCAGGAGTTTCTTCCATCATTTACTCCTCTCCAAATGTTCTGCATGCTGTTGAACTGATGCTGAACTGCATGTTGGTGATAAGTAGAAACCAATCAAAAGTTCTAAACAGAGCCTGCGCTCGACCCCGATTCTTCTTCTATTTCTTTCGGCTTCTCCCATTAGGGGTCACCACAGCGGTGACATCTTCCTCTTTCACACCAACTACCTGCATGTCTTCCCTCACCACATCCATGAACCTCCTCCTTGGTCTTCCTCTTTTCATCCTTCCTGGTGGCTCCATCCTCAGCATTCTCCTACTGATATACCCCATGTCCCTCCTCTGCACATGTCCAAACCATCTCAATCTCACCTCCATCACCTTGTCTCCAAAACGTCCTACATGCGCTGTCCCTCTAATAAACTCATTTCTAATCTTATCCATCCTCATCACTCCCAACGAAAACCTCAACATCTTCAGCTCTGCTACCTCCAGCTCCACCTCCTGTCTTTTACTCACTGCCACTGTCTCTAATCCATACAACCAGGTACCAGGTCTCACCACAGTCCTATAAACTTTCACGTTTACAGATACCCTACTATCACAAATCACTCCTGCTATCACTCTTCTCCACCCACTCCACCCTGCCTGCACTCTTTTCTTCATTTCTCTAACATACTCCATTACTTCTGCGCTCGACCCTGATTGTTGAAATAAAAAGTTATGACCGATTTCACAAAATGTAGTTGAGTGAAAGAAAGTACGAAATCTGACTGAAGTTAAAGTGAAAGGAAATGGAAATACGTCACTAAAGCACACACAAAAAAAGCTATTAAATTACAGTAACGAATAACATTGACTTCATTACTGTCCACCACTGAACACCTTTAGATAAATTGTTCATGCTGACTGCACCCCCAGGCCTCCTCACCCCACCTACATCACTAGCTGACTTTAACATCCTTGTGGATGAATGAAATCTCGCACAAATATCCACAAAATCTAGTAGAACATCTACCCAGAAGAGTGGGAACTTATTATAAGAGTAAATGTGGAATGGGGTGTTTAAAAACACACACTTTTGTGCTTATAGTGTATATATGAAGTGGTATCAGTAACAGAGTTTTGTGTTAATGGATGTAATCGAGAATGCGTCCGGATTAAAATAGCATGCGGATGAGTAAGAACATCAGAGGTGAAGATGCCTTTCTAACCACGCGTGCTGTACATTCTTGGCAGCATGTCGGCGGTAGCGATTAGGGCGAGGAGGTACTGTATAAAGAGGAAAAACATGTCGAACACGTAGCCGTGAAGCCGATTCTGATAGTATCGCACGTTTTAAAGGAGATGTTTTGTTTCTTTCGGCTTTGACTGTGAGGACGGGGGATGGGTGTGGCACCATCCAGAGAAACGCAAACTGCTTTATTTTCTCTTTATGATGGTGAAGGTCGTCTTGTGGAATGCACTCAGAAGGCAACAAAGTTTGTTTTTTGATGAAGGTTTCTTCAAATGTGCTGATTTTATAACTGATTATGTTCTGGATGCGAATCGGATCGAACAATCCGGATATTTTTCCTAAAATGAGAAAAAAAATAAATGTAAGAAATATTTTAAAATGGTACTGTATAAAAGCTCCACATTAAAGGAACAGCATTTATTTGGGTTTTTAAATCAGATTTATTATTTAATTATTTTTTTACAATTTTTGTGCATTCTTTGAATAAAAAATTCATATCAGATGATATTAGTCTGCTATTGATTTCTCAGGAATTTGGGTTAATTTTTTAAGTCTTTCTTTTTTTGTATATTTATTTATTTATTTATTTATTTGTCTGTTCATTTGTTCCTTTTTTATTAATTAATTAATTAATCGATCAATTAATTAATCAATTAATTAATTAATTCATGTTTTATGCATTCATACATTGTTGAATTTTATTGATCGGCCTGTATGTCTATTTATTTGTTGAATTTTTTTATTTGTATATTCATTTGTTGGTCTGTTTGTTTATTCATGCATTAATTTATTTGTCTGTATATATTTTTTTGTTTATTGATTAATTTATAAATCTCCACAAGCACACCCCATAATCTGGTGGAACATCTTCCCTGAAGAGTGGAAGTCATTATTACAGCAGCAATTGGGCAGTACATGTTGAATGGAAAGTTTGAAAAGAAGCACACAGAAATCTCAGGACTCCACAAACCTTTTCCATATTTTGTAGTTCTCATGGATCCCCACTTTTACTTTTCATATTTAAGTCAAAATTTTTTTACTTTTTTTGGGTTTTTACTTATCAGTGGAGAAATTTTACTTTTTCTGACTGATCTTCAAGCAGACTCTTAAAAATGTGAGCGGTGTGTGTGTTATTTTCTTATCAGAATGCCACTATCAGCGGTTCAGTGCTCCAAAAATGTATTTAAATCTGAAGCAGGCGTGGCCAGGGCACACCCCAGGAAACCCAGGATATCACAAACAGAAAAGTCAGCTCGGACAGTTCCTCGACCTCAGCTACATCACTCCAGTTCACGACTGCTCTTCACTCGGGGACGTACTTGTGACTTATATGGTTTTATCTTATCAAAACAGATAGTCTGCTATCTCCCAAATCCAGATCCCAAGCATCCCATGTGCTCTTACGTAGATCCATCTCAGGTGCTCATAAATCAGGTCTAGATAATGGTTTATGGACTAAATAAGCAGGAAATCTGTGTTGATAATCCTTATAGTTTCCTGTCAGGTGATGGAGCCTTTAGTAACTTTACAGCATTCCACATGTCTCATCGTAGCTCTCACGCCTCAGGGGAGTGTCTTTCTCTGTGTCTCAGGTGTGGTGACTTTCGCTCGGGACGTCAAACCAGTTTTTCTTCCAGAAGTTTAAACAACCTGCCAAGCCTGTCTATACACTCACTCACACACACACACACACACACACACACACATATATGAACATATACACAAACAGCTGGGCGTCAGTCAGCTCAGGCACAGTGAGCTTGTGTGTCAGTCACACAGTTTTGCATCGTCAGGCCCTCGTCAGGTATCGTCTTCTCTTCGCTCGTGTATCTTGCAGCAGGTGTGAGGATGCCTTCTGCTTCCACTCTGTTCGGTGCCTCGGGCAACAAGATCCAATCCGAGAGCACGCAGGCTGATGGCAAAACCTACGAGCAGCTGAGGCAGGAATGCCTGCAGAGGAAGAAGCTGTTCGAGGATCCTGATTTCCCCGCCACGGGATCATCGCTCTTCTACAGCCAGAGTGTCCCTGTCAACTTCGAATGGAAAAGGCCCGGGGTATGTACCGAACCCGCACCGCAGAGAACGGGAAGCCGATGTGTTTTATTTTCATCAGGTGTCTAAAAAAGGTTACGGTGAAACAGTTACAGGTTTCGTAAAAAGTTTCAGAGGTCAATCGTCAATTCGGTTGGTCATTTGGACCAAATGCATGCGGTTCTACAGTTTTTCTCAGTTGCTTTGGAGTGTTTCTCATATCAGAAATAAAATCCTCAAAACAAATTGTTCAGCCTCCACATCATGTCGTCACCTGTGCACATCAGAAAAGCATTTTCTCGTCGCTTCGATCGAGTTGCGAACGCTCGGGTACATTCATTTAACTGATTGTGTACAAATGTCTGCTGTTTCCTACATTAGCAATAGTTTGTCATGTTGATCAAAATATATTATACTGCTTCTCTCCTGAATAGTTTTAACCCCCAAAAAATTTTGGCATCAGTTCATTGCATAAGTCATTGAATGCAAAATGGTTAAACCAGTTGTTATTATGTGTGAAGCTTAAATTTTATATTCAACTTTTAATTTTGTCATTTGTATTTTGAATTGAATTGTGCGGATCAATCTTAAATGTCACTAATGAAGGCGAGTGAACGGGATCAGATCGACCAATGATCGACTTGTTCTCTAAAACAGGTCAAAGGTGAATCTCATGAACCCTCAATTTTCTGACAAACTCAGAATTACACTTTTTAAAAATGGATAACACCAGGAAATGAACGAACACTAGTACAGTGCAATAAAAGTGTGTATCCTGTTCAGTCTTTTGCTATCAATATACAGCACATACAGTAATGTGCACGTTTGTGCTGTTAAAATTCATACAGAAGAAATTCTGATTCGTGATTTTCAATCATTGGAATCCAAACCATAATTTACATCAGAAAATACTGAAACCGTTCACGACTAAACAGTGTGATGATATCGTTTGTAAAGAATAGCAAAAGGATCAGACATTCACAGACATAAATACTTACTGTTGAGAGATGAACTAAGGATTTTGAGAAAAGTTCGGGCTTTTGCAAGAAATTCATTGTGTTGTACAGTTTGTACAAATTGGTTTCAGAAATGCAGTTACTGGTTTGCAAATATAAATGATGATTCAAGAAAATGCTCCAAAGTAGCTGAGAAAAACTGTAACATAATGTGAAGGTTTTAGGCTGGTAACTGCAACATTGTCAATGCCAGACAGGTGACGCTGGACATCCTGGACCTTGAGAGAAAATCTTATCCCCAAGTAGGACCAATGTGTAGCTCCTAATCCCCTAACAGCTCATTTTCATACTCATAGCCAAGTCATCAGCAACTAATCCAGGATTAGTCAGAATCTCCAATTCATTCAACAGCAGAGTCTCACCTTATACAACCTGATTCAGCCTTTTTTTTAAAAGATTCAGGAAACAATTCAGCCATTTTCAGGATTCAGGAAAAGATTCAGCCCTTTTCATGATTTAGGGAAAAAAAGTAAACCATAGGATTAAGGAAAAGATTCAGGATTCAGGAAAATATGTAAAAAAAAATATATTTCAGAATACAGGAAAAGATTCAGCCCTTTTCAGGATTCAGGAAAAGATTCAGCCTTTTTCAGGGATGATGAACCTTATTTTTAACACTAAATTTGTGTCCTGGGATCCAAGTCCATGGATCTGTGAAGGACAATAAGAGGGTTTTGTCCACTGGTGTCAATCACAACCCACCATTATCAAAGTTATTTCATTTACTTTTACATTTTATTTGCAAGATGAAGAAGGCAAGAAGGCATTGGACTTTGGATCTGAAGGTTGTGAGTTCAAATCCCAGCCACAAAACTGCCAAACTGCCACTGCTGAGACCCTGAGCAAGGCCCATAAACCCATAGCTGTATGAATAGGATAAATATTAGTCACTCTGGATAAGAGCAGCTGCCAAATGCTGTGAATGTGAATTACTGTTGTTTTTTTTACTGTTTTTTTTTTTTTAGACTTGTTTGAATTGAACTGGTTGATATCTCAAGAAATATCAGTGCTTTGAAATGGATATGAAGGATCTCCTGTGGCAAAAAGCAGTTTTCTGCTAGTATCCTCATTACCTATCTGCTTTTTCTTTATCATACAACACTACTACTGTACTGACTGGGGCATGTGTTCCCTTTGAAATATGTGAAATATGTGAAAACCAGCCAGCAATATCATTTCAAACTTCTCCTCAAGCTGCATGACAAGAGAAGCAAAACACAATGGAGGCAAAGGAAAACCTCATGCTGCTGTGATTGACAGGAGATGGAGCGTGTCCATCCCACCCAGAGCACAGCAAATTTTGCTCGCCATGCTCTTAATTACAAAAAGCTGCGGCATCATAGGTATTCAGACTCGCGATTTACGTACGATAGGGTGGAAACCTTCTGATAGGAATAGCTGGAATAGTTAGATAGTATATTCAGGTAGTATATCTAAGTATATCATGCTAGAGATAGATAGATAGATAGATAGATAGATAGATAGATAGATAGATAGATAGATAGATAGATAGATAGATAGATAGATAGATAGATAGATAGATAGATAGATAGATGATTATACTATTTCATGATAGATAGATAGATAGATAGATAGATAGATAGATAGATAGATAGATAGATAGATAGATAGATGATTATACTATTTCATGATAGATAGATAGATAGATAGATAGATAGATAGATAGATAGATAGATAGATAGATAGATAGATAGATGATTATACTATTTCATGATAGATAGATAGATAGATAGATAGATAGATAGATAGATAGATAGATAGATAGATAGATAGATAGATAGATAGATAGATAGATAGATGATTATACTATTTCATGATAGATAGATAGATAGATAGATAGATAGATAGATAGATAGATAGATAGATAGATAGATAGATAGATAGATAGATAGATAGATAGATAGATAGATAGATAGATAGATTTTATATTATGATAGATAGATAGATAGATAGATAGATAGATAGATAGATAGATAGATAGATAGATAGATAGATAGATTATGCTAGATAAACAGATAGATAGATAGATAGATAGATAGATAGATAGATAGATAGATAGATAGATAGATAGATAGATAGATAGATTATGCTAGATAAACAGACAGATCGATAGATAGATAGATAGATAGATAGATAGATAGATAGATAGATAGATAGATAGATAGATAGATAATGTGTGTTTTGCATAAATATTCATTAACAGTAAAGAATGAGTTCAGTAGCTGCCATTATAATTTTTTTTCTTAGGTTATGTTTTAAAATGGTTTAAAATACTTCTCGGTGGTAATCGGACATTTTAGAGATACTGTAAATATGTTACTGAATAAAGCAACCCACATTCTTTTTTTACTAGTTCTCCTTCTCCTTCTCTCACTCTGACAAGTTTTTCTGGTTCGGTCAATCAGTCAGGAAAAAAAAGAATAAAAAATATGTAAATATTGGCATTTTTATTTTCCAAGATTTGTTACTAAACAGTGTTTCCAAAAATCTTATGACACCTGACATATGTGCTTCTTCCACAAAATATTCCCACAAAGTTGGAGGCAAACAAAACCTCACCTGTATCAGTTCCTGACTTTACCAACATTTTTGTGTGGCTCTGAATGAGCTCAAATCTCCACATAAATCTAGTGGAACATCTTTCAGAAGAGAGAAGCTTATTATAAGAGCAAATGGAGACTAAATGTGGAAAGATGTTTATGTTCTCATGATCAGGTGTCCATAAATGTATGGAAGTGGTGTGAAATCAGAAGCTGCCAGTTAACACTGTTTAATTATGCAAGTATAAACCAGTGGCTAGCTGAGTCATGAGGTCTCACACACAGACACACACACACACACACACACACACACACACACACACACACACACACACACACACTGTGACCAAAGATAAGCACTTCTCAGTAATGTTTTATAATAATTTCTTAGAGCTCGTGTAGCGGAATTAATAAATAAAGATTCACTGTTTACTTCAGGCGTCCCTGACATGCTAACATGGTGGTAAAGAAAGGCTAGCAAGTTAGCAAGACTGTACATTCCCAATTTTACGCAGCGAATCGTTCTTTTTTGTTTCGGGTGGTGGTTTTAATTTTTCTTCTTCATCTTCTTCTCCATCTTCTTCAGAGGCTTTGGTCAAGTTGTAGTTAAAAATACTGATACACAACATAACTGTAATAGTTTCCTTGCATATGATTGTTGAACCACATTTTTCACTTGGGCGTTCACCTGTCAGTGGAGGTGTGTGTGTGTGTGTGTGTGTGTGTGTGTGTGTGTGTATGTGTGTGTGTGTGTGTGTGTGTGTGTGAGAAAGACAGTTTGTCATTTTTTTCACACTCCATCACCGCTTGATCGCAGCAGTAAAAATGCGACCACACCTTGCAGAAACAGTGCAGGTGTCCCTCCCTGGTCTCCTCACAACTATGCGCTTTAACAGCATTCCAGTTACACCAAATCAACCCTATTCATTTGTTTTTCCTTATTTTCCTTCTCTCTCTTTCTTTCCTTCTCTCTCTCTTTCTCTCTCACTCTCTCTCTCTCTCTAATGTAGGAAATTTGCAAAGATCCCAAGTTCATTGTCGGAGGAGCGGACAGGACAGACATATGTCAAGGACAGCTGGGTGAGCAGATGTTAATCTGTTTCTTTACTTTTGACGCAGTGCTCAAACACACACACTATATAGACAAAAGTTTTGGGATGCCTGCTTTTTTCACCCATATGTGCTTCTTCCCAAAACTGTTCCCACAAACCTGAAGGCACACAATTGTATCTAAAGTCTCTGGAAGCATGAAATTTCCCCTTCACTTGAACTAGGAAACTGTAAAGAAAGGTTTTAGAAATTAAGCTTAAGCCTTTACTTAGCATTGAAACAGGATTATTATTATTATTATTATTATTATTATTATTATTATTATTATTATTCAGCATTTAGTTCAGCATTATTAAATCTCAGTAGCGGTAGTCTAACAGTTAACAGACTGTAAATAAAAAATGTTTGCGTTCACTCGAACTTGGAAACCCAAACCTGTTCCAGCATGGCAATGCCCCTGTGCACAAAACGAGCTCCATGAAGATATGATTTACATGGTTTGAAGTGGAAGATCTCCTGCTATAGAGCACCAACCCTACTGGACACCTTTGGGGTGAATGTAAACACTGACTGCACCCCAGGAACCTTACTCTTCAATTACAATCCAATTATTATAGAAAATGTGTTGTAATTGTACCATAAAAACATTATACCATCAGACTTCAGGTGGACGTCCACCCTTATCCAGAGCGACCTACCAAAGTAATTTGAAGTCTTCATTGATAATACGTTCTAATACTGGTTTAATTGTGGGAGCTCAGTGGTTAAGGCTCTGTGTTACTGATCGGAAGGTGGGGTGTTCAAGACCCCGGTATCGCCAAGCTGCTACTCTTAGGGCCCATGAGCAAGGCTCTTAATCCTCTGTGCTCCAGGGGTGCCGTATTATGACTAACCCTGCGCTCTGACTCCAGCTTTCGAGCAATCTGAGATATGCGAAGAAAGAACTTCACTGTGCTGTAATGTATATTTGACAAATAAAGGCTATTCTGTCCTAATTGGACAAGGACTAAGAATACCATCAGTCTAAAAAAAAGAATATATTTAGAAAAGTTTTTTTTTTTTAGCATAAATGCTAATTCAACTGCTAGTAAATCTTTAGACGTCACTTGTAGACTGCTAGTGACTTAGCTTGCTGGACGCTCTTTCCATCACACAGGTGCCAATGTATGTCAATGTATGTGTATGTTTTTGTTTGTGCGTGTGTAGGAGACTGCTGGTTGTTAGCAGCCATCGCCTCACTGACGCTTCACAAAGAGATCCTGTCGAGGGTTGTACCACCAGAACAGAGTTTTGATCACGGCTACGCTGGCATCTTTCACTTCCAGGTAAAGCTCAGCAGCCCGGAGGTGATTTGGCATTATGCTTACAAATGCATCTGGATTAATGTTGTGTTTGTGTGTTACAGTTCTGGCAGCATAACCGATGGCTGGACGTGGTTGTAGACGACAGGCTGCCGTGTGTGAGGAACAAGCTGGTGTATCTCCATTCGAATGAAGGCAACGAGTTCTGGAGCGCACTGATGGAGAAGGCGTATGCCAAGTACGTCGAAAGTTGCTTTCGCTCGCGAGTTGGCGTTCACCCACTGTAACTGTTTTCCTTGTAGTGTAGCACTTATTAGGTTAGCTTTCTCTCAAAGGGTTAGCTTTTTATCACCTGTTCTCTCATTAGACTTGTGTTGAGGTTATCTTTCCCTTTCCGGTTTGCTTTCATTTATTAGAATACTTTTTTTTTGCACTTGTACAACATATACATTTACGACAAGTGGCAGATGCTCTTATTCAGAGCGACTTACAACTAAACAGTTGAGGGTTAAGGGCCTTGCTCTTGAAATTGCAACCTTCCAATCCAGAGTCCAATGCGTTAAGACCACTAAGGTATCACCTTTCACACGAAGTTAGCATTCTCTCACTAGTCTTGCTTTGACTTGCTAGTTAGCGTTTTTTTCACTTGTGTACCACTTTCTAATTGCGTTGCATTTTCTTGCTAGCTTACGTTTTTACCTATTAGCCTAATTTTCTATACTAGCTGCGATTTTCTTTACTAAATACCACCAGGTTTTTTATTTACTAGGATTTATTTTGCTTGCTAGGTCACGTTTCCCTTGCTATTTTGAGTTCACTTTCTAGATTAGGTTTTTTCACCACAATAACAATCGCTCAGTTTATCTGTTATCTCTAGGAATGTTTTCTCTTACTAGTTTGATTCCGGCTAAAAGTTTTTGCCTGCTTTGTTTTGGTTTTGTTTGCTAGTTTGTTTCTTTCATATTCATTAGCTGCCACAGACTGGGTTAGCTCTGTAGCTCTTTAATTAGCGTACTTGCTAGTAGAATCTTAGGGTTTTCTTGCCAGTTTGCAAATGTAGAAGATCAAGAAAAGCTTGTTGAAGGACATCCTTGTGATTGGTGAAAACAAAAAAAATTACACAAGAGTTCCTTTACACAAGAATTTTTCCCCACCCAGTTCTGATTCAAAGGAAAACACAATCAGGAATTAAACAGACCAGTTATTTCCAATTAGACCCGCAGATTGTGGCCACAAGAATAACACGGTCCTCATTAGAAACCAACTGCACGTTCAAGTCCCTTGTGTTTTTACCGGGTGCGGTTCGAAGTGGTAGTTTATTCTGCACCATGTCTGTGTGCCAGACTGAACGGCAGCTACGAGGCTCTGAAGGGAGGCAGCACCCTGGAGGCCATGGAGGACTTCAGCGGCGGAGTCGGAGAAATGTACGAGACCAAGAATGCTCCCGCAGATCTTTTCATCATCCTCAAGAAGGCGCTGGAGAGAGGCTCCATGATGGGCTGCTCTATAGATGTAAGAATGGGGAGAACATTTCCACATGAGCACTACATGTTCATCTTCCTGCTTAGTCTAAGGATTTCTCATAACTAATGTACTTGGTTAAAAAACTGGACAAGAAACAGTATAGGTTTGCTTTATAGGTTTTCCAAAGGCATATGGATATTGAGCTGGATGAAAATAGCTGATTTTATGCTTTTTTAGAAGGTTTCTTTTTTTTGACATTATTTAAAAAAACATGTCTTTGTAGGACAAAAAAAAGATAAAATAAAACCAGATGTTCTTTTCCTGTTCTGGATTCAGGAAGTTACAGCTCTGCCTCTGCTATGTTTTTCTGTAGTCTATGTGACTCTCAGGACACGCCTCAGTCTCTGTAGCAGCAACAGTGCTGAGAGAAACAGTTTGGCGAGGAGAAATCGATCTACTTATCAAATATTGGTCACAAATCACTAGTCACTTTCTAAATAATAAAAGTAAAGCACAACTCCTAATAATTATATATAAATAAATCGCTTTTTACCCACGCAGATATGTTACAACAGATCGGATACGAGTTGACATTCGTATCAGGAGGCATATTTTTTTAAATCAATGCATCACATTGTTAACTTTTATGCTGATGCACCGATAGGAACGGGTGAATCTTACCAACCCACAACTTTCACTGTTTATTGTTTTTTTTTCCCCTCTCCCAGAGCTTTTCTCTTCCCTTTTTGAATTGCTCTTGTTCCCTAAAAACACAGAAAGATCGTTAATCTAAAATTCACTCAGGTAAAGGATCCTTAACACTCACCTTTCCTGGCATTCCTGATTCGCAAATCACCTGCAATGAAGATCCCATTTCCACATCCAGCATCAAGAAAATATATTATTATTGTGTGCAGATTAGCATATAAATATAACGTTACCATGGTAACATATTGTCTCTTTCTCTCTAGATCACCAGTTCAGCCGAATCAGAAGCTCAGACTGTAACAGGCCTGGTCAAAGGTCATGCCTACTCCATCACCGGCCTGGAAGAGGTTATTCCATCAGCTTTCATTCGAATCCCTCATTTTAAATTTAGGTAGCATTAAGTTCTGATTAAATGAAAATCGTTTAGTGATTCAGTGTTTTTTGTTCTTCTCCAGGTGAACTACAGAGGGGGGAAAGTACGACTGATCCGCATCAGAAACCCCTGGGGGCAGGTGGAATGGAACGGCCCCTGGAGCGATAAGTACGGCTTTGCTGATCACCATTTTTACAAAAGACCAGTGTTGAGAAAATATTAGCGATTAGCCGCTAATTTCTTTTGTAACGATTTTGTATATAATTTGATTTTTAACATATTATTTGACAATTATCGATCCACCAAGACATATTTGTTGTTTGAACAACAATCGCTTGGTATCAAACCCCATCTATTACTTTAATAAGAGTTGTGTGGGGTTTAGGACTTTCCTATGATCTACTAACAGCTAATGGCGTCCCCTATTGTGAAAAGTTAAGAAGGCGTTCATGTTGAGCGACCACAATGAGTTTATTCATCAGTGCAATTTGGTATCAAAATGCAAAAATGTAAATGATATGATAATTAATGTATAGTTCCAATTTAAACCAGAAAAGAATAGGCTATGGAGCAGTTTTGATGAAAGCAAGTGGATTTCTTCACTGTTATTGACACCAAACATGTCTTGTTTGATCAGTTTGTACTGTATGGCTTCAACATACAAAACATACATGTAGGAAGTCACTCATCATGGAAATAAGTTGTAATCAATGTTCTCATGTTTCCTTGCAGCTCCAGAGAGTGGAGTGCTGTTGATAAAGCAGATAAGACCAGACTTCTCGAAAATGCCACGGATGATGGAGAGTTCTGGTATAAGCTTTGCTCTAACTCTTCCTCACATTTTGTTTAAAACCACACTGTGATAGCCAGGCTTTGTTTGGATTTATGTTTATAATTGAAATGTTACATACAAAACTAAGAATCCAGTACACGATGTCTGTCTTTATTCATTCCCTGGATCTTATTTTGTATAGTTAAGGTTTCCTGGCTTCCAGAAAGAGTTTTAGTGGGGGTGTAGGTTCAGTGGTTAAAGCTTTGGGCAGCTGATTTGATGGTTGTGAGTTGAAATTGTAACTCAATTCACGCAAAAATGTCAAGGAAAATATACGTATATAGACGTAGCACAAAACCCTTGTTGATGAGGGAGCCTTTTAATGGACAACTGAATCCTTAAGTTCTCCAGAGTGTAGATATTATGTATATACTGTACACACACGCACACACACACACACACACACAGATTGCGTAACCCCGAATTCAATACACCAGTTGTTGTGTTGCAGGATGGAGTTTGAAAACTTCAAAGCAAACTACGACAGGGTAGAGATATGTAACCTGAGTCCAGACTCCCTGACAGACGATGTCAAGAAGAAGTGGGTAGTGAACATACTGGACGCCAGCTGGATTCGGGGCTCCACTGCTGGAGGCTGCAGGAACTACATTGGTAAGGGAAAGTCTTTCAGTAATAAATGAAAATCAGTCAAGCCTCAAAACTGCTTGTTATGGAAAGTTTTTACCTCAGGAAAGCAGGAGGGGTGGGTGTAATTATATTATTACTGAACATACAGCATTTGTTAATGGTAAGATGGACTTCCAAGATAACTTTTAAAGTCCTATCTTTTAAAATTTGGAACGATTAATTTGTACTTATAAACACCTCAGAGTTTAGGTTTTCATGTTTTAAAGTTAAAAACTTTTTTTCAGTTTAAAATGTGAAAATAAATGCCTGTCCAATGAACTTCTAAGAAACCCTTGTTGTTCAGGCTCAGCTATCTGAGCAAAATGGAGGGTTAGCCACAATTATCTAAGCAAAATTAAAGAGTAGTAAAAAGTAGTAAAAGCCATGTTAGAGAACATCTACCAAACCTCCTGCCAGTGAAGGAGTCCAACTTTCACTCTCAGCCAGTGGTGGACAGTAATGATGTAAATGTAAATTAAAAGTAAAGTAGTTTTTTCGCATATCTGTTCTAAAGTGTTTCTATTTGGGGAGACTTTTTCTTTCTGAAGGTTTAAAGGGAGCACTTACTTTTACTGGAGTCATATTTTATCGTGTGTAGCTCTATTTTTACTCAAGAAAATGGTTTGTGTACTTCATCCACCACTGCAATCAGCCAATAAAGGAATTCCACACTCCTCACCGTCCCAACAGAAAGTGTTTGTGAGGCTGCAACACCTTTTATTTACCACCTGATTTACCTCATATCCCGTTTCCTCCTCAGACACCTTCTGGACGAACCCTCAGTTCAAGCTGAAGCTGGAAGACGCAGACAGCGATAATCAGTGCAGCGTCATCGTGGCCCTCATGCAGAAAAACCGACGTAGGCTGCGCAAGGAAGGGCTGGACCTTGAGACCATCGGATTCGCTATCTACCAGGTCTGAATGTGTGAAGATCACTCTGATGGGCGCTTTATAAACAAGTATGGAGTTTTAAAGTCTTTATCGTCCTCCTTTTGCCTCCAGTGCCAAGACAACGAGGACCACGCTGAGAAGGATTTCTTCCGCTTCAACGGTTCGAAAGCACGCAGCCGCACCTACATCAATGCACGTGAGGTGTCTGAGCGTTTCGTCCTTCCACCTGGCAACTACCTGCTGGTGCCCACCACTTTCCAACCCCATCAGGAGGCCGACTTCCTGGTGCGGATCTTCTCTGAGACCAAAGCTGGAGCACTGTATGTACATTAGCATTCTCAAATTCAGTCTACCTATTCATAGCTGGGTAGGTTTACGTATATACACTATATGCACAAAAGTGTGTGGACACCTGACCATAAGATTGGTATGTACAACCTTTTTGAACATCTCATTCTAATTTTAGTCTCTATTTATTACTGTTATAATAACCTCCACTTTGGGAAGATCTTCCACTATTCGAGGGTGGTATCAAAACGTTTCAAGACTAGTTTTGTAACACACCAACAGATGGCAGCACAAGGCTGCACGCACAGTCACAGGGAGCACTGACCTTCATAAGTCTTGTTCTGTGGCGAAACTTTTTGATACCACCTCGTATGCTGGAGTGTGCTTGTTTAAGCCACAAGGGTTTTCGCAAAGCCGGGTGTCCCAATACTTTTGGTAATATAGTGTCAATTTCTAAAGAATGTTCAAAGTTCAAACAGTCATGTGAATATGACAATTAGACTTCATAGGCATTTGATTTATAGTGTTTCGTAAATAGAAATATACACTTTTATGGTTTTAATTTTACACTTAATTCCACATACAAACTTGTATCTGTGTTTCACAAGTACTGTATATAGAATAAACTTAAAGTTTAAACTTAAAATACTGATTAAATGCCCTGTGTGTGAACAGGGAGATGGGCACCACCGTCGACGCTGACCTCCCTGAAGTGAGTGTTTTTTTTCTTTTCTTTTAACCTCAAAGTTTTCCTTTTTTCCACTAGGGAACAAATCCCATTCCAAAGCAGCTTTTTTTGCAAGTGGAATAGATAAAAAAATTAGACTAAAGATCAGTCCTGTACAAATTGAGAATAAGGTTTATGCTCTGTTTAAACAATTTATACGTTTCACTGTACTTTCTAATGAAAGTGTATTTTAAACTACGCATATTCACCAGCCAGATCATTTACATTTACTGTTGGGAATCTGAACAAAGATAACAAAGCACTGTTGATTTGTAGCCACCACCGCCGTCTAAGCCTGAGGAAGAGACCAACGAGGAAAAAGGCCTGAGGAAGCTGTTTGAACAGGTCGCTGGCTCGGTAAGACAAAACTTTGTTCATTTTAGGTCTAAGTATTATGCTTTGTTTAATGTGAAAAGTTCCTAGAGGCTGTGGGACTTGTTCATGGAGCTTTTAAAAGAATTGTGTGTAAGTTGTTCCTTTATAGTTCAAACCTAATAAATATATGCCTATTTAAATTATAGGTATAAAAAATATATACCTAAATGTATTAATATATGTTCAAGCTGACAGAAAATCAATTTACTTTTATCTTTTTTTTTACCCTCTGTAGTACAAAAAAAAGAGATGAAATAAAACCAGATGCTCTTATACAGTTCTGTCATCAGGAAGTTACAGCTCTACCTCTGCCATGTTGATCTGTATTCTATGTTATTCTCAGGACACGTCTCGGTCTCTGTAGTGTTGTAAAACTTCATATTCACGTAGCAGCAGCGGTGCTGAGAGAAACAGTTTAGAGAGGAGAAATACACACAAATTATTGGTCACATTCTAAATAATAAAACTATAGAGCATACTAATAATTATATATATATATATATATATATATATATATATATATATATATATATATATATATATATATATATATATATATGTAACGCACATGGTGTTAAACGCTAGCCAGCGTCAATGTTTTTACCACACGCACTTTCGTGGGTTCTTGGCTTTGTTCTGCCGATCAGTTCCGCAGTTTGAACACCGAGAAGAAACTCGGGAGATCACAACACTTAGCCTTTTAAAAAAACCTGAGGTAAAACTCATTTATTAGCCGCAGTAGATTAAACAGTGCATCTTATCTCTCTCTCTCCACACTCTCACAGCTCCCAGGCAGGCTGTTCTTTTTCGTCTTTCCAAGGCACTGTTCTCCGATCTCTAAATTCGTAGTACATCATGTAACCATATATTTCGCTCCCTACGTATAAAATGATTAGCTTTTTATCGATGCAAATGTGTTAGCTTTTTATCGATACAAACTTGCCAACTTGTGTACGATGCACTGATGAAACTACAGTGCCCTCCACAATTATTGGCACCCCTGTTTAAGATGTGGTCGTGGACTTCAAAAAATTCTCCTTTTTTTTTTAAACAACATAGAACCCAAATGCAAAAAAAGAGAAAAATCCAACCTTTTATTTAAGTACATTACTTTGGTGGTAAAAAAATCACACATTTAGAAAAAAAAAAAAAACTTGAAATCATGTGTGCCACAATTATTGGCACCCTGATGTTAATACTTTGTACAACCTCCTTTTGCCAACAAGACAGCACTTAATCTCCTCCTATAACATTTCACAAGATTTGAGAACACAGAGAGAGGAATTTTTGACCATTCTTCTTTGCACAATCTTTCTAGATCATCCAGTGTCCTGGGTCCTCTCTTATGCACTCTTCTCTTTAGCTCGCCCCACAGGTTTTTGATTGGGTTGAGGTCTGGGGACTGAGATGGCCATGGGAGGACCTTGAGTTTGTGACTGCTGAACCACTTTTGTGTAGATTTTGCCACATGTTTTGGATCATTATCCTGCTGAAAGACCCAATGACGACCCATCTTCAGCTTTCTGGCAGAGGCCATCAGGTTTTTATTTAAAATATCCTGGTACTTCAAAGCGTTCATAATGCCATGCACCCTAACAAGGTTCCCAGGGCCTTTGGAAGAGAAACAGGCCCACAGCATCACAGATCCTCCACCATACTTCACGGTGGGCATGAGGTGCTTTTCGGCATACTCATCTTTTGTTTTACGCCAGACCCACTTAGAGTGTTTTTTGCCAAAAAGCTCAATCTTAGTCTCATCTGACCAAAGCACATGATCCCAGTTGAAGTCCCAGTACCGCTTAGCAAACTCCAGACGTTTACGTTTGTGAGTGTTAGTGAGAAAAGGCTTTTTCCTTGCATGCCTCCCAAACAGCTTGTTGGCATGTAGAGAGCGTCTGATGGTTGTTTTGGAGACTCTGTGACCCCAAGATGCCACTCTTTGATGCAATTCTGTGACAGTGAGCTTGGGAAATTTTTTTACTTCTCTTACCATCCTCCTCACTGTGCGTTATGGCAAGATAAACTTGGGACCTCTTCCAGCCTTGTTTGTCACTGTTCCAGTTGTTTTAAACTTCTTAATGATTCCTCTGACTGTAGATACCGGCAAGTTAAGGCGAGTGGCTATTTTCTTGTAGCCATTGCCTGACTTATGAAGGTCGACACACATCTGCCTTACTTGAATGGTGTGTTCTCTTGTCTTTGCCATGTTGACAAATGGGTAAGAGAATTAGGCCTCTGTGTCACGTCATATTTATACCCCAGGGAAACAGGAAATCATGAATTACTAATTAAAAGTCCCTAGATACCCTGACCAACCTTAGCAACTACAGAAAAATATATTTAAAAAAAAAACAATAAAATTTTTCAGAGGAATTGTTAGAGGTGCCAATAATTGTGGCACAGATGATTTCAATTTTTTTTTTTTTTTCTAAATGTGTGATTTTTTTACCACCAAAGTAATGTACTTAAATAAAAGGTTGGATTTTTCTCTTTTTTTTGCATTTGGGTTCTATGTTGTTTAAAAAAAAAAGGAGAATTTTTTGAAGTCCACGACCACATCTTAAACAGGGGTGCCAATAATTGTGGAGGGCACTGTATGTGAATCTTACAATCCTTAGAAGGCAACAAATCTTTCTTTTTTTTTTTTTTTTTTTAGAGTGCCTTTACTTTTTTTCCGTCTTATTTTCTTATATGGATTTTTCTTTCGTTTCATATGTGATTTGAATTAGTGATTTATGGATTCCTTGGCACCCAGCTTGATAGTGTATTTCATATTCATATCATATTCATATAAATTCAACCAGAGTTAACCAGCACTCTAGGTCCGACAGTCTGAACATCCTTAATGCTATATAATCGATGTTCTTTCTTTGTGTTTGTAGGACCAGGCCATCAGTGCCTGGGAGCTGCAGGACCTCCTGAACGGAGTACTGAGCAGAAGTGAGTCTGTATTCAGTTCTAACTCGACACATTCGAGCAATACATTCTGCTTTAATTCTAACCTGGTGAATTTCCTTGCTAACAAAGATTTCTGGGTCTTTTTCTGTGACAGGGAAAGAGATTAAATTTGATAACGTGAGTCTGAACACCTGTCACAGTATCATCAACCTGATGGATGTATCCTCAAATACACAGATATTCACCTCACGATTAATGCTTTTGATTAGGTGTTTCATTGTTTTGTATACGATTCCGCCGAATTTTTTCCTTAACCAGAAGGAAAGTCTGACGGCTCAGGAATGATTGAGTTTCAGGAGTTTAAAGTCTTTTGGGAAAAGATGAAGAAATGGATGGTGAGAATCTGAAATGCTATTAAGAAACTTTTGTATGTAGACAGGTTATGTATAAATGATCTGTAGTAGATTAATAGGCTTAAATGCTAAGAAATATATAATTACCCCGCTTTAGACAACACACACACACACACATACAGTCAGGTCCATAAATATTGGGACATCGACACAGTTCTAACATTTTTGGCTCTATACACCACCACAATGAATTTGAAATGAAACGAACAACATCCAAATCCGGTGAACGGTGTAGGAATTACAACAGTTTGCATATGTGCCTCCCACTTGTTAAGGGACCAAAAGTAATGGGCCAATTGGCTTCTCAGCTGTTCCATGGCCAGGTGTGTGTTATTCCCTCATTATACCAATTACAATGAGCAGATAAAAGGTCCAGAGTTCATTTCAAATGTGTGCTATTTGCGTTTGGAATCTGTTGCTGTCAACTCTCCAAGATGAGATCCAAAGAGCTGTCACTAACCATGAAGCAAGCCATCATTAGGCTGAAAAAACAAAACAAACCCATCAGAGAGATAACATTAGGCGTGGCCAAAACAACTGTTTGGAACATTCTTAAAAAGAAGGAACGCACAGGTGAGCTCAGCAACACCAAAAGACCCAGAAGACCACAGAAAACAACTGTGGTGGATGACCGAAGAATTCTTTCCCTTCACAGTTGGCCAGATCAAGAACACTCTCCAGGAGGTAGGTGTATGTGTGTCAAAGTCAAAAATCAAGAGAAGACTTCACCAGCGTGAATACAGAGGGTTCACCACAAGATGTAAACCATTGGTTAACCTCAAAAACAGGAAGGCCAGATTAGAGTTTGCCAAACAACATCTAAAAAAGCCTCCACAGCCTGGAACAACATCCTATGGACAGATGAGACCAAGACCAAGATTGTACCAGAGTGATGGGAAGAGAAAAGTATGAAGAAGAAAAAAGGAACTGCTCATTATCCTAAGCATACCACCTCATCAGTGAAGCATGGTGGTGGTAGTGTCATGGCGTGGGCATGTATGGCTGCCAATGGAACTGGTTCTCTTGTCTTTGTTGATGATGTGACTGCTGACAAAAGCAGCAGAATGAATTCTGAAGTGTTTCGGGCAATATTATCTGCTCATATTCAGCCAAATGTTTAAGAACTTATTGGACGGCGCTTCACAGTGCAGATGGACAATGACCCAAAGCATACTGCAAAAGCAACTAAAGAGTTTTTTAAGGGAAAAAAGTGGAATGTTATGCAATGGCCAAGTCAATCACCTGACCTGAATCCGATTGAGCATGCATTTCACTTGCTGAAAACAAAACTGAAGGGAAAATGCCCCAAGAACAAGCAGGAACTGAATACAGTTGCAGTAGAGGCCTGGCAGAGCATCACCAGGGATGAAACCCAGCGCCTTGTGATGTCTATGCATTTCAGACTTCAGGCTGTAATTGACTGTAAAGGATTTGCAACCAAGCATTAAAAAGTAAAAGTTTGATTTATGATTATTATTCTGTCCCATTACTTTTGGTCCATTAACAAGTGGGAGGCACATATGCAAACTGTTGTAATTACTACACCGTTCACCTGATTTGGATGTAAATGCCCTTCGTTGGATGAAAAACTTGTTCGTTTCATTTTAAATCCATTGTGGTGGTGTTAGACTTGTGTCGATGTCCCAATATTTATGGATACATATATACATACATATATATATATATATATATATATATACGTGTATATGTGTGTATGTATATATATATATATATATATATATATATATATATATATATATATATATATATATATATATATATATACTAACTGTAGGACAGGATGACATTGTGGATTGTATTTTATGCCAAATCGTATTATTATTGTATTATTATTATTATATTATTATTATTATCTCATTATTAGCACATTCCCAATACCATGCTAATGTTTACATTAATTTATAATAATAGAATAATATACAGCTATTGAACCTCATAAAGAGATTAAGTTATGGGCACCACTAGATATTTGAATACTATCCTGTTGTATCATTTCCCCCCATTTTTATGCTACTTTGTCTATTTGCATGTGTACACAAGTGCATCGTTCATTTACAGTTTTTCTCAGTTGCTTCGGAGCGTTTCTCAGATCAGAAATGAAATTCTCTAAACTACTTGTTCAACCTTCACATCGTAAAAGCAATTTCTTGTCGCTTTGAACAAGCGAATGCTTTGGCACGTTCGTTTAATCGATTCTGTACAATTCTCTGCTGTTTGCTACATTATCAACTGTTTATGCCATATCCACAAAATATATTATACTGCTTCTCACCTGAATAGTCTCAACTCCCAAAACATCTCTGCATCGGTTCATTGCGTAAGTCATTGAATGCAAAATGTGTGAAGCTAAAATTTTCTATTAAACTTTTATTTTTTCATTTTGAATTGATAAACTGTGCAGATGAATCTTGAATGTCACTAATGAAGGTGAGTGTAAGGCATCAGATTGACCAATGATTAACCAGTTCTCTAAAACAGGTCAAAGGTGAATCTGGAGAACATGTAATTGGCGACAAACACAGAATTACTGAAATGCTGTTTTGAGAAATGCATTTACTGGTTTGAAAATATTGGATGATTCGAGAAAATGCGAAGCAACTGAGAAAAACAGTGATAGAAATGTAGACAGCGATATGTTTTTTACTGTTGGAAGAAAACAGGAGGAAAAACTGGTCTGTTCTGCTCTCATGCTTTGTCATATTGTTTACCAGATGTTGTTCCTGTCGTTCGATACGGACCGAAGTGGACGCATGTCCTCCTACGAGCTCCGGTCTGTGCTCAAAGCAGCAGGTGAGGACGCAGTTTGTTCACAAACACAACTAAGTTTATTTTACACAGATTTTAAACAGTGGAATCAGTGGTATTGCAATAGACGGTGATCTTGATGAACATCTTTCACACTGTTACATAAAACACTAGTATCATGTTGAATATTTTGGATGTTTGGATTCAGGTTAAGTATCAGACAGTGCTCAGTGCTCTGATATTGTGAAATCGATATATTGTAATGATTTGAATAGCAGGTCTCAGTCTCAGAGGTTCTGCCTCTTTGCTATGGGTATGGGTTTTTGCACACTTTTCTGGCCACAAGCTTCAGGATCTTTTGTGGGAACCTGATTGGCTTTACAGGTTATTTCTGTGTGATGGTTTGTTTTATAAAACACAATATTATGGAAGTCCTATGAGGCCATGAGTTTTTTTCATGACTTAATTTTCTCCACGTGAGCGTTCACACGCTCGCTGCCACAAACGGTTATTGTCCATGATGCGGCCTCTAGAACATGCTCTTATGCCGAATACACAGAATAAATAAAGAGGTGATTATGAGGAAACGAGAAAGAAGAAAAATATTATAATGCTTGGGCCTGTTCCATACAATATCCACACAAAACACATAGAAGGTGATCTGATTTGTGTGTTGTTGCTGCTAGACTTCTGTGTGGAGGCTTTTTCACACTGTTACTAACGCTTCTGGAAATTTATTTAAAGGAATGCAACTGAATAATCAACTGCTCCAGCTGGTAGCATTGAGGTTTGGAGACGAAAATTTCGAAATCGACTTCGATGATTATCTCACCTGCATCGTCCGACTGGAGAACATGTTCCGTGAGTAGCCTGTGCATTCAGATTCCTACTGAATTAATGAACTGATTTCATTTAAACGATCTTCATTGACCATATCTATCTATCTATCTATCTATCTATCTATCTATCTATCTATCTATCTATCTATCTATCTATCTGTCTGTCTGTCTGTCTGTCTGTCTGTCTGTCTGTCTGTCTGTCTGTAATTTGTACAAGCATCACAACACGTTGGAGTTCTTGCAGAAGTCTGTACTTTTCTCAAAATCTCTAAAAATGAGTATTTGTGTGACTGAACATCAGAATTATATTTTTCACAAACAACATCGTCACCATGTTTAGTCGTGTGTCAGTATGATGGCGCACAGTTTCAGTATTTCCTGTTCCTGTATTGTCCTGTTCCTAAACTACGGTTTAGATTATAATAATTGAAAATGCACAAAGATGAATTTCTTCTTTAAGACATCTATACATTGTAGCAGCACAAATGTATTTATTTGATTGGATATTTGATTTATGTTGATTGCGAGAGACCGGACAGCATTCACACTTTTACTGTACTGTACAAGGGTGTGTTCATTTCTTATTTGTTTATCCATTTTGAGAAATTGTAGTTCTGTGTTTTATTCTGTCTCCATTCAAAGGTTCATGAGATTCACCTTTTAACAGATTTACATTTCTATTAATAGTTTAATAGAAATTGTTGATGACAGATGATGACGACTGGTTTTAATCATTTTGTATTCAATGACTTGTACAATGAACTGATGCTGAGATGTTTTTGGAGGTTAAAACTATTCAGGTGAAATCAGTAAAATATATTTTGATCAACATGAACATAAACAAGTGATACTGTAGGAAACAGCAGACACTCGTACACAATCAGTTCAATGATGTACAAATGTTCCGCAATTTGATCAAAGTAACAAGAAATGTTCTTAGAATGAGCACAAGTGACTAAATAATGTGGAGGCTGAACGAGGAGTTTTGAGAGAATTTCAGAAACGATCCAAAGCACCTGAGAAAAAGTAATAAAACAATCAGCAATCAGCGCAAATTAAACATTTGGACTCTTATCACAACATTACATTCCTGGTCACTTATAATAATATTATACATTACATAAATATTAATATAAATAATATGAAACCTCACTCACACTCGTATGATGGATTGGTTATTAGCTGGAATTAAATGTGCTAAAGCTGGAAAACGACTGGAAAATCTTTCAATTGTTTTCTTTCTTTTTTATTCCGTAGGGGTTTTTCAAGGCCTGGACACCAAAAATAGAGGCGAGGTGACCATGAACTTTGCACAAGTAAGTGCCCATGTTTGAATCTGACATATTAATGAATATATATCAAATATTATTGTACTTTAAATAGATTTCAATACTACTAAATACCTGTGAATGTGTTTTCTTTGACTCTTCTGCAGTTTCTGATGCTCTCCATGAACGTCTGAAGAGGAACAAAAAGGAAGAAATGAATGAAATGAAAGTCGAGGAGGAGTGAAGGACCGCCCCTTTTCCCTGTGTGTGGTGCTTAAAGAACCATTCTGTAAAACTCAACTACAGATTTGAAGACTTTAAGAGATTTAAAGATCCGGATGTTTGATTTACACTCAGAAATCTGCTCCTGGTCTATACATGTTCTAGTCTTTGGTTTTATTCGGCTGACTGGGAAGATTGTTTTTTTTTTTTCTCCAGATTTTGACTTGTGTCTTCAAAATTAATGAATAAAAATAAATGGCATAAATTGTGAGAATCCTGTGCACATGTTTTCTTCAGAATGAACAGAATAAAGCTGCTATATGTTGCATCAGATTTCAAACATTTTAATCAGGGAAAAAATCATAAAATTATAATATATTGGAATGTAATTTAAATATAGCAAAATATTGTAGGATGCATCAATCCAGTAAAAAAATAAAGAAATAAATTCAATTCCATTAGAGCAATAATTATATTAAAAAAAAATTATAGTTAATTAATATTATCTATTTTGTATTTTTTATACATAAAAGAATATTTACTGATATTCAGAATCTAAAATATCTGACTTTCTGTATGTAAATTTTTTTAATATTTATTTAAATATTTATTTATTTATTTATTTATAAATGATTGAATAATTGATTGCTGCATTTATTTACATCATTTATTGTATATTTATTTAATAGGTAAATTGTATTAATAAATCCATTTTGCCGTAACTAAACAAACCAATGAATACAGATCAAACTTAATTACAAAAAAAAAGAAAATACAAAAAGACAAATAAAAAAATAGAAAAATACAACTAAAATGAATAATGCAAATTAAAGAACTCAATTTTTTCTTTTTAAAATGTTTTTTTTTTATTAGTCAATCCTATACTCAATTTTTTATATATTTCTAGTTATATATTGTATTATTATAATTATTGTTATTATAATTATTATTATTATTATTATTATTATTATTATTATTATTAATTATTATACAGTTTCAGTATTTCCTGATGTAAACTACGGTTTAGATTATAATAATTGAAAATCCACGAGGCTGAATTTCTTCTGTTTAGCATCTATAAACTTTAACAGCACTAATTTATTTATTTGACTGCATATTTGTATATATGCAAATGCATATTGTAATATATAATTATTTATATTGAGTGCCGGACAGGATTCACACTTTTACTGTACTATTCTAGTGTATTTCTGTGTTCACGAGATTCACCTTGGACCTGTTTTAGAGAACTGATTATTGATTATTAGAGATACTGAGAAGTTGATTATTGGTTGATCTGATATCATTTGCACAATTTATCAGTTCAAAACACGTTTACAAAAAAAAAAAATTATATACATTTTAGATGATATTCTTACAACTGGTTTAACCATTTTGCATTCAATGATTTATGCAATGAACTGATGCTTTGTTGTTTTGGGGGTTAAAACTATTCAGGTAAGAAGCAGTATAATATATTTTATGTACAAAATGAACTAAATGGATGTATTCGCAATTTGATAAAAAAATAAAAAAAACGAGAGAATGCTTTTATGATGTGCACAAGTGACTCAATGACGTGGAGGTTGAATGGAGTGAGAATATTTCAGTTCTGATCTGAAAAACGCTCCAAAGCAACTGAGAAAAAACTGTAAGAAAAACTGTAGTTGTTATGAACCTCTCACTCTTCACCGCTAGAGGTCGCCTTGCAACAGCTTTTAATCGTGACGCGTTATCGACTATACCATCAGTTAGATAGGTGACGTGTGTTGTTTTAAGTACATCCTCAAGCTATATATGACAGCATCCACAACGTCATTAAGTTATTTCTAATTTGCGTTTAATTACATTTAATTCAGTTTAAACCTAAAGAAATGTATAAAGCGCAGTTATTTTTTTGTACTTCCCCTCCGTGTCGCGCTTTTGGTTGAGTCCAAAGATGGCCGTCGGAATCACATGTGCTACACTGCGGATCTCCTAAAGATCTGGACCAGGAGCAGAACTGCGTTATTTCTGAGTTTTTTGTGGGTCTTTTTTGTTTTGTTTTTGGTTCGTTGTTGCTGAATTAAAGCTTTAAGGCGAAACTGAGTGCGGTTTAAACGAGTAAGGACACAATGGTGAGTAAAATGTGGAGGATTTACAGGCTAGCAAGCTAACTAGTGTTCTAGAATCCACTGTAGATCCATGAGCTGTAACCAGAATCAGAATAAACAAATTAGACAAATGTATCAGTATAACATCATTCATTTTAAAAGAGTTTAAAACAGTTTGTCTAGTGTTTTTATGATGATCAGATACAGAGACACAGTGAGGTGTTTATCTCTGCTCCATCTGCTGTTCTGTCAAAATCCAACATCATGTACTTTAATTTTCTTTTTTATTAATATTATAACTTTCTCCATGACATGAGTTCCCACTTGTATATACAATCAGCATGTCTACAGAAAGAGTATATTATTATTCTGCAACATTTAGATCTTTTAAATGATCAGATCACACTCAAATCTGTAGACATTTTTCCCCAGAACATTTGTGACCCAGTGGCAATTCTTCTTATATTAATGAATATTTAGGAAAAGAAAAATATACCCATTTTAACTGAAACAAAGATTAACACTCCAAATAAATAACAGTTAAATCCAAAATTAATACAAAAAAAGATACTTCAAATAAACTGTACGTAGTATCAGTAATTTGCCTCTAGAGGCCGCTCTTGTACTGTATTACGCAACCCAGAAAAACTATCAGTATGGATTTTTCATTCCAGCAATCAACTATCGGTGCTGAATAGTTGGCAAAACCGATGAATCGGTCGAACTCTAGTCAGCACCTGGTGGTTAGAGAGCTCTGATTTAAGATTTGCAACTGTTTGAAGCCTTTACAAACCTTGAACCTCTTCCTTTCATCATAACAGAATTTGAGGACACTAGAAAAAAAGAGCTGTTTGCCCTCTTCCACATACATGAGCTCATAGCTGGTGTCCCTGTGATTGACAGGGAAACGAGCGTATGCTCCTTTCATGGCAAATTTCACTCTCTTAGCTCCTGACCACAGATGGTACAGGGGATTGGAATTTCCTGCTGGATGGTAGAACTCCAAATTTCTGTTCTTCCCATTTGGGAGCCCTTTGTCCTTAGTGCTCGGCCTCCTGTTATCACTGCTGGACTGGAGACATTGCAGATGTTTCCAGATGAACTGGTTAAATAGATTTTATTCACTTTAATCTTGTTTATTTCTTTCCTAAAGCCTCACAGGAAGAAGAAATCATTCATCAGCAAGAAGAATGCCGTGTCCTTTCATCTGGTGCACCGGAGTCAGAAAGACCCTCTGGCAGCCGATGAGAAAGCGCCTCAGCACGTCCTCTTACCTGCCGCGAAGGTCACATAACGTTTGTGTTGTTTGGTCGGTGCTGAATGTTCTTGGGGAAAAGGATGCTTATGTTGCGGATGGTATGTGTTTGTGTTTGCAGCTGGAGGTGGAGAAAAGGAGGGAGGAGCAGAGGAAGTACGGCGTGTTTTTCGACGACGATTACGACTACTTGCAGCACCTCCGAGAGGCGCCTCAGCCTGCAGAGCTCATCTCCGCCTCCCGACCGCACCCACGACCTCTGGGGTGTGAAGAGCAAAATGAGGAAGAGGAGGAGGCCATGGAAGAGGTCCTCAAGATTCCTGTAAGGCTCCTTTAGAGAGGTTGATAAAGCAACAAATGTTGGAATGTCAGAGTAAATCTGGAGATGTGGCCTCTGTATATCAGTCTCATTAAAGGAGGTGTGGCCTCTATATATCAGTCTCAGTTAAGGAGGCGTGGCCTCTATATTAGTCTCATTAAAGGAGGTGTTGCCTCTATATTAGTCTCATTAAAGGAGGTGTTGCCTCTATATTAGTCTTATCAAAGGTGTCTTATTAAAGGCCTATTAAAGAGGTGTGGTCTCTGTGGGTCACTTTAAGTAAAGGAGGTGAGGCCTCTGTGTCACTTTAAGTAAAGGAGGTGTGGCCTCTGTGTCACTTTAAGTAAAGGATATAATAATCAGGCTCAGTAACGGTGTGGCCTCTGTATTAGTCTTAGTAAAGGAGATGTGGCCTGTGTGTGTCTGTCTCAGTAAAGGAGGCGTGGCCTCTATAATCAGGCTCTGTAAAGGAGGTGTGGCCTCTGTTAGTCTTGGTAAACGAGGTGTAGCCTCTATATTAGTCTCAGTAAAAGAGGTGTGGCCTTTATGTAATTAGGCTCATTAAGGAAGTTGTGGCCCCTATATTAGTCTTATTAAAGGATGTGTGGCCTTTGTATGTCAATCTCATTAAAAGAGGCATGGCCTTTATGTGTAAGGCTCAGTAAAGGAGGTGTGGCCTCTGTATATTAGTCTCAGTAAAGGAGGTGTGGCCTCTGTATATTAGTCTCAGTAAAGGAGGTGTGGTTGTTTAGTATCAGTCTAAGTAAAGGATGCATGTTCTCTCTCTATCTTCCGCCAGTGAGCCTCAGTCCAGACTGACATCGCATCATTTTACACCACACGTTTTTAAAAATGCACATTGATCATCTACAGGATCAGTGATGATGTATAGAGACAGGCATCATTATCAGTCCCAGACTTATAAACCAGTGATTTACAAATTGCACAAAATATCCAAATTTTCTACGATCCTGCAGTAGCTTTAATCAACTCCGGGTTTCTCTTCAGTTCACTCTGCTTCTGTTCTGCAGGCGGCTTCCATCAGTCTCCCGTCGTCTGTGTTTGCCTCCGAGTTTGAGGAAGAAGTGGGTCTGTTAAACAAAGCAGCTCCGATATCAGGTGAGGAGATCAGAGTTCCAACGCAGTTCAGCGCCGAACCATTTTTACATATTATTATCTGATGAAGCATCTGTCAGGAAATGCAAAACGAATCATCTGATTTTTATATATATATTATAAAGTGATGTGCATCTGTTACGCAGCAGTGCGATTCGATTTGATTCAACAAACTGCAATTTGACGCAATACGATGCTCTACAATTCAATATGTTACAGATCGTTAGTTTTTATTTCTTCACTTCAGACAGATGACAAATCATCTGTTTTCTTCAGCGCCTTCTGACTTCTAACGCATGGCCTCTTTCACACACATGCCTTTGTAAAACGAGGTGCATCTTTTCCTGTTCTGTGTGCAGGAAGTTACAGCTCTACCTCTGCCATGTTAATCTGTATTGGACGCAACTCTTAGGAAATCGATCAACTTATAAAATATTAGTCGCAAATTATCAGTAACTTTCTAAATAATAAAACTGAAGTGCATCTACTGATTATTATATATCAATAAATCGTTTATTTTAACAAATATGTTCAAAATGAAATGCCAACTTGTGTCTAATGCACACTTTTATTCGCCGAATATATAAATATTCAGGTTGATTTTTTTAACTTATCATAACTAAACGTTGTCTCCCGTCTCAGGCCCAAGGTTGGACATGGACCCGGACATCGTTGCTGCTCTGGATGAAGACTTCGATTTCGACGACCCTGAGAACATCCTAGAGGACGACTTCATCATTAAGGCCAACGTGCTCACGTCCCGAGACGGCACCGCGGGGTGAGTGCCGCGTCCGCACGTGGCCTTGTTATAATCATTACACGTGTTCAACAAGGTTTCCCATCAACAACGTGTTCTCCCTTTAACCACCACAGTGATGATGGTGATGATGATGATGATGGTGAGTGGGAGGACACTGACGAAAGCGAGACCGAAGATGACGGAGACCGGAGCTACGACTCGGCAGGAGGCGTGTCCGACGAGGACGGCGACGCGGACAGGAGACAGTTCATGTTCATGGACTGCGAGACGAAGAGTCGGTTCACGGAATACTCGCTCACGTCGTCCGTGATGAGGAGGAACGAGCAGCTCACGCTCCTCGACGACCGATTCGAGAAGGTTCGCTTTATTCATAGAGTCAAGTTTATTTCTATAGTGATTTGTATGTGTGTTTATCCCTGATGAGCAGCCATGGCGACTGTGGCAAGAAAAAACTCCCTTGTTAAGATGTTATGAGGAAGAAACCTTGAGAGGAACCAGACTCAAAAGGGAAACCCATCCTCATTTGGGTGACATCAAGAGTGTGATTATAGTCTTTAATCAATACAGAACACTGGAGAGTGAGAACTAACATGAGCACTGGAGTGTGTGATTGTCAGTAATGATCTTTCTACAGTCTTTTACAGTCATTTGTGGTTATAAAACTAGGAGCTACTGAGCAACTCATAAAACAGCTCAACATTTGTGATCATCACAGATCCAACACCAGATTCTCCATGCCAGAGCCTTTCAACACTCAAGGAGATACAGTGTCCAAACTCTACATGAAGTGGGATCTAATTGGCACTGAAACGTCTCTAGATGGTTTGGGATGTTTGCAGGCATCTACTTCTTTAAAGGTCCATAATCCTCACGAGGTGGGAGGTGACTGGAGCTGGCCAAACCTCAGGATGCCTCGGGATGGGGAGAGATAGAGAAGCAGTGGAGAGGAATTAGCGTAGCTGCTGTTCATGATATTAACAGCACAAGTTGATGATGTGATGTGATCAGATGTTCTGGAGCACAAGGTTATGATATGTGATGTTTGTTATGTGTAGGCTTTGCTAAAAAGATACGTTTTTAATCTACACTTAAACTGGGTGAGTGTGTCTGAGCCCCGAACACCGTCAGGAAGACTATTCCAGAGTTTAGGAGCTAAATGTGAAAATGCTCTACCACCTTTAGTGGACTTTGCTATTCTAGGAACTACTAGAAGCCCAGAGTTTTGAGATCTTAGGGAGCGTGGCGGATTGTAGCGAGTTAAAAGACTGGATAGATATATGGGAGCCAAACCATTTAGTGCTTTATAAGTGAGAAGTAATAGTTTGTAGTCTATTCGAAACTTAACAGGAAGCCAATGTAGGGACGATAAGATCGGGGTTATGTGATCATATTTTCTTGCCCTTGTAAGAACTCTTGCTGCCGCATTCTGAACTAACTGAAGCTTGTTTATTAATGATGCAGACATCCACCTAGTAACACATTACAGTAGTCTATTCTGGAGGTCATGAACGAGCTTCTCTGCATCAGATATAGATAACATGTTTCTTAACTTAGAAATATTACTAAGGTGAAAGAAGCAGTTTTTGTAATATTGTTGATATGATTTTTAAAAGTTGGAGTCTAAAATAACTCCCAGGTCTTTCACTGTTGAATGAGTAGTTACAGAACCATCCATCTAAATGCTGTGTGATGTGTGTGTGTGTGTGTGTGTGTGGTGTGTGTGTGTGTGTGTGTGTGTGTGTAGTTCTACGAGCAGTTTGATGACGATGAAATTGGTGCTCTCGATAACGCAGAGCTGGAAGGATTCATTGAGCCGTCGAGTACAAGACTGGAGGAGATCATCACCGATTACTACAGACAGAAGGAGAAAGAGTGAGTGATCTCCCTCTCTCTCTCTCTCTCTCTCTCTCTCTCTCTCTCTCTCTCTCTCTCTCTCTCTCTCTCTCTATCTATCTATCTATCTATCTATCTATCTATCTATCTATCTATCTATCTATCCATCTATCTATAATATATATACATACACACACACACACACACAGTGGTGTGAAAAAGTGTTTGCCCCTTACCGATTTCTTATTTTTTTGCATGTTTGTCATACTTTCTTTCTCATTTGTTTCTCAATTTCTTTGGATCTCAGCATGATGTCTAGCTTTTGAGGATCTTTTGGTCTACTTCACTTTGTCAGGCAGGTCCTATTTAAGAGATTTCTTGATTGTGAACAGGTGTGGCAGTAATTATGACTTGAGAAATTGAACTCGGGTGGTTAGATAAACCACAGTTTCAACAGGGGGGGGGAAACACTTTTTCACACAGGGCCATGTAGATTTGGATTTTGTTTTCCCTCAATAATTGGAAACTGCATGTTGTGTTCACCTGTGTTATCGTTTACTAATATTTAAATTAGTTTGATGATCTGAAACATTAAAGTATGACAAACATGCAAAAAAAAAAAAGAAACCAGGAAGGGGGCAAACACTTTTTCACACCACTGTATCTCTCTCTCTCTCTCTCTCTCACGTTCAATTTCTTTCTCGCTTTCGATCTGTTTCTCATTTACGTTCTCTCTTTCACGATCGCATCTCTCTCTATCTGTTTTCAGTAAAAGGTTTTTAAAGATTCTGATAAAACAAAACAAAAAGTTCAGAACAAAAGATTTGATCAGACTTTCCATTTGAAATGTTGTGTAAAATGCAGTAAAATAATTGAAATGTCTTTTGTCATATTCCATTTTTATTGCGTGTGCTAATACACAGCAAACTCCCACTCCCACATGTTCTCACAAACTCAAACTCAGATGTCTCTGGAGTCTGTAGCTTGAACTAAGACTTAAAACATGTTCCAGCATGAAGCACAAAGCTCCATGAAGATGTGCTTTAGATGGGTTGGAAGATGCGGAAGATCTCCTGCTCTAGAGCTTTAACCCTATCGGGATGAATTTTTCATGCTGACTGCACCCCAGGTCTCCTCACCTCACCCTAATCAGTACCTGACTTTACTAACACCCTCGTGTCTGAATGAAATCTCTCACAAATCTCCACAAAATCTAGTGGAACATCTTCCTAAAAGAGTGGAGCTTCTTTTAACAGCAAATGTGGAAAGGGATGTTCAAAAGGTGTCCACAAACTAGAAACTGTGTGTGTGTGTGTGTGTGTGTGTGTGTGTGTGTGTGTGTGTGTGTGTGTGTGTGTGTGTGTGTGTGTGTGTGTGTGTGTGTGTGTGTGTGTGTGTGTGTGTGTGTCAAGTCAAGTCAAGTCAGGTTTATTTGTATAGCGCTTTTCACAACAGACATTGTCTCAAAGCAGCTTTACACAAATCAACAGTGATGGTGAATGGTGTGAATTTGTCCCTGATGAGCAGCCGTGGCGACTGTGGCAAGGAAAAACTCCCTTAGATGTTATGAGGAAGAAACCTTGAGAGGAACCAGACTCAAAAGGGAAACCCATCCTCATTTTGGGTGACATCAAGAGTTTGATCATAAATCTTTCAACAATACAGAACACTGGAGAGTGAGAGCTAACATGAGCACTGGAGTATAAGATTATAAGTGATGTTCTTTCTGCAGTCTTATACAGTCTATATGGATAGTAGCTCCGGGTTTTATGAGCTCAGCATTTGTGATCACCACAGATCCAGCATCAGCTTCTCCATGCCAGAGCCTTTAACACTCCAGGAGGTCCAATGCCAAACTCCACACATGTAGCGGGATCCAAATGGCACTGGTACGTCTCTAGATGGTTCGGGATGTTTGTGAGTTCGGCATCTACTTCTTCAAAGGTCCGTAATCATCACGAGGTGGGAGGTGACTGGAGCTGGCCAAACCTCAGGGTGTCTCGGGATGGGGAGAGAAAGAGAAGCAGTGGAGAGCAATTAGCGTAGCTGCTGTTCATGATATTAACAGCACAAGTTGATAATGTGATGTGATCAGATGTTCTGGAGCACAAGGTTATGATGTAATGTGTGTTATGTGTAGGCTTTGCTAAAAAGATATGTTTTTAATCTACACTTAAACTGGGTGAGTGTGTCTGAGCCCCGAACACCGTCAGGAAGACTATTCCAGAGTTTAGGAGCTAAATGTGAAAAAGCTCTACCACCTTTAGTGGACTTTGCTATTCTAGGAACTACTAGAAGCCCAGAGTTTTGAGATCTCAGGGAGCGTGGCGGATTGTAGCGAGTTAAAAGACTGGATAGATATATGGGAGCCAAACCATTTAGTGCTTTATAAGTGAGAAGTAATAGTTTGTAGTCTATTCGAAACTTAACAGGAAGCCAATGTAGGGACGATAAGATCGGGGTTATGTGATCATATTTTCTTGACCTTGTAAGAACTCTGGCTGCTGCATTCTGGACTAACTGAAGCTTGTTTATTAATGATGCAGGACATCCACCTAGTAACACATTACAGTAGTCTATTCTGGAGGTCATGAACGCATGGACGAGCTTTTCTGCATCGGATATGGACAACATATTTCTTAGCTTAGAAATATTTCTAAGGTGAAAGAAGGCTGTTTTAGTAACTTGATTGATATGATTTTTGAAAGACAAGTCGCTGTCTAAAATAACACCCAGGTCTTTTACTGTTGAATTAGTGGTTACAGAACATCCGTCTAAATGCAGGTTGAGATGCTGGAGCTTCTGTATACTAGTTTTTGGTCCGATGAGCAAAATCTCAGTGTGTGTGTGTGTACGCTCTCCTAACCCCTGGTCTCCACTTGTGCCAGGACCCAGAACCCGGAGCAGCTCGGACCTCCTGCACTGCTCTCAGTGAAAGAGGACGAGGAGGACGAAGAGCAGGAAATGGAGACGCTGGTCATTGGGGAGCCGCCTGAGGAGAAATGGGACTGTGAGACCATCATCAGTGAGTGACCAGAGCTGCACCAACACTAACTAGAAGCATGGAGGTCAGGGTGAGGAGGATCTAATAGAACATGAACCCCATGCCTGCCCTCAGACGTGTGATATTATATAGAGTTTGTACAAAAGTATTGGGACACCGGACCCTCACACCAACATATTCTAAATACTTTATTTTCAGGTTAGACAGAACAGCAAATTATCAGTTTACTTAAGTGTCTTCTGACATCTGTCTCTGTTCCAGTCAGAGATGAGGTTAAGGTCGGGGCTCCGTTTGGGCAAGTCAGGCCTTTTCACACAAAAACCCCTCCAGATAGAATTAAATGGAATGTATGTAACAAGAAAATCCCGCTTTTTTGGCCCCCAAAAGTTCTAGGGAGGTCGTATCTGAGTGGATCTGAAGGTCGTGAGTTCTAATCCCAGAACATCAAACTGCCACTTTAGAACGTTTCTCTTCATTCGTTTTCGTGGTTGTTGTCGTTCTTTCTTTCGCAAGTACAAATAGAATTCACAGGATCACGACTACAAACGAGACCAGCACCCAACAGCCAATCAGATTTCTCCCCTTCGGATTGTAGCGCAGACGTAGAACGGATTTTATTTGTCGGCTACGTTTAGCGATATGTGCGTTATTGATGTCGCGATGCAGGTCTTCCATATCGTTCCTGCGATGATACCGCAGAGTCAAATCAGCAACCAGCAGAGAGACTCGTGAAGAAACATGGTTCAATTATTTATGAACGGTTATTAAATAAAGCCTCTGTTCTTCCAGGCACCTACTCGAACCTCTACAACCGCCCGAAGATGATCAAAGACCCACCTGAGGTAACGTTCTAGAACAATAAGCAGCAGGACGCATTGATTTAGGGAGCACATAGGCATTGCTGTGTGTGTGTGTGTGTGTGTGTGTGTGTGTGTGTGTGTGTGTGTGTGTGTGTGTGTGTGTGTGTGTGTGTGTGTGTGTGTGTGTGTGTGTGTGTGTGTGTGTGTGTGTGTGTGTGTTACAGCAGAAGCAGATTCGCGTATCCAGTAAGACGGGGATTCCTCTGGACGTTCTGCCTCAGAAGGGTCTGACGGCCAGGCAGGTTGAGCGCATGGAGAGGATCAACGACTCGGACCTGCCACGGGCCTCCACCCAGCCGCGCTCTCGAGAGGAGAGCAAAGAGGATCGCAAACTCCGCAAACAAGCCATCAAAGAGGAGAGGAAGGTAAATGTCCCCCCGTCTGTGTGTCGTCTTTTCACTGGTGTCCTGTTAATCCTCGTCGGGGTGGTGTGAGTGGGTGAGGATCACACTCTGGTGGTGTGAGTGGGTGAGGATCACACTCTGGTGGTGTGAGTGGGTGAGGATCACACTCTGGTGGTGTGAGTGGGTGAGGATCACACTCTGGTGGTGTGAGTGGGTGAGGGTCAGTAACATTCAGTTCTGATCGCAGAGGTTTCACGCCACCTGATCCTGTTTCCAGTTTAATTCACGTGCTCTCGATATAAACCTGCAGCAAACCTCACACACACTGCAGTAAGGAGGAGAGAGGGAGCGATGGAGCGAGATGGAATGATCTAGCAAAGTAAACTGATAGTGAGCAAATGATCGAGCGAGTGACAGCACGAGATTGTGATAGAACGAGAGATGGATCAAGATAGAAGAATAGCACAAGCGATAAAGCGGTTTATAGAACGGGTGATGGACAGATCGAGCGATTGATGAAGTGAGACAAGACAGATAGTGCAAGTTAATAAAGCGAGTGATGGATATCGCAAGTGATAGAGCAAAATAGATTAAGCAATTTAGAGATAGTGATTAGAAAGCGATACAGACAGACAGACAGACTGATCGATCGATCAGCAGGGCGGATGGGTATGTGTGCGTGAGTGTGCTGCTGCGTTGCTCTGTATTTTTTTCTGTCTCCTCCTGCACTAATTGAACCCACCTGTAGATGGCAGCACATCACTCATCTCACCCTGCTGAATCCTGTTTAATCTCATACGCAGTGTGACTATTTTGCATTATCGTTACCATAGCAACAACTCCATACCCGCCTTATGAATACACAGACTATCTGACTGTGTCGTTTCTTCTCGGCAGGAGCGCCGGACGGAGAAGAAGGCCAATAAGGTGGCGTTCAAGGAGGAGAAACAGAAGCAGGAGAAGCAGATGGTCAGCCTGAGGGCTAACGTTCAGGGCATGAAGCTTTCCTGATCTCCACCAGATGTCTTAAGGACTGTGCTCTTTCTGATTATAGACTGGATTTATTAGGTTTGTCGTCCTGAACTAATCGAAGTGTCCAATAATTGGATCCTCTGAGTTTCTCCTTTTCCCAGTGGTAGCTTGTGATGGAACAACGTACGGCGGAATCTCGAGTGATGTACAGAGCGATTCAAGATTTGTCCAACCTTTACCCTTTATTGAGGTTTATTTTTTGAAGTGTAAATAAAAGTATTTACAGCACTTTGTTATTCTGTCTCCGTAACTCCGTCTCTGTTACCCAGAGCCTTAACATCTACAGCTACATCTACCCCATGAAACCATACAGGAGGAGGAACCTCAGGTGAAAATATCAAGATGAAGGAAGGATTTTTACTTTTCTTTACAGTGAAATTCATTCATACCCTGACCCCTGGAGCAAAGAGGGTTAAGGGCCTTGTTTAAGGGCCCCAAGAGTGTCGAAATGAACAGAATAAAGTTTGAAATATTTTGCGAATAAAGTCGTAGCGATACGAGATTAAGGTTGTAATATTTGGAGTAAAACTCAGAATTCATAATTTGTAGAAAATGGAGAATTTGTTTAATCAGACTTTAGCATTCAGCAATAAGATCATTATTTATCAGAGTTATAATTAATAAACAGACGCTGCATCGCTTCTGTAGAAAACGTCAAGAAAAGATCAGCAGTCTACCGAATATCGACGGTTACATCTGTGTGCCTTTCAAAGAGGAGATGTTCCTCAAGAGACTGTGAGGATGTGATCAACGACATCAACCCTGAAGTAGTTTAAACACCGGCGTGATCCACATTTTATTAGCATATTTTTCTACAACAAAAAAAATAAAAGTAAAGGCAACCTTTTTTTTATTTTACTTAATTTTTTTTATATTTGAACGATTACAGAAACAGAAAAACTTCATTTCTTCTTTTTTTATTACGCAACATTACACACTGCTCTCCATGCCCACGTGCTCTGGGGGTCACGTTATAGCAGCGAGCGATCCGAGAAGCTTGTCGCAGTGTTAATCCTGATCATAAAACCTCCTCATTTCTATTCCAAACTCCACACACAGACGATCAAAGTGCGTCTTTCAGCTCGTCGCACACTTCTAGAGATTCGACTCTGAAAAGCAGAGCGTCCTGAGGCGAGGCTTTTACACTCATCGTTTACCAGGAATCCACAGAAACACAGTACCTGTATAGAAATAAACTCAAGTCCAATATTTCAGAGACCAGATACAGTAATATTCATTAGGGATGCACCGTAATGAAAATTCTTGGCCGAAAACCGAAAGAAATTATGACAATTATTATTACCATTGCATTTATGGCTATGATTGTGTACTAAACTTACTAAAATCAAGGCATTTCAAATGTATAAATTAAATATTAAAGTTTCAAAGAATAAATCAATTACAAATTATGAAAATATTTATTTATAGCACATTGCAACAATGCACAGGATAAAATAAATTAAAATTTAGTCTTAAATGTTTAACTTTAATGCACTCGTGTACATTAAATAATAATGTATAGGCCCTCTGTCCTGCTGAAAGGTTGTACAATTAAATATGTTCTTTCATAAAAACAAAGTGCATTCAGAACAAGTGCAACTGCTTAAAGATACAACAACATCACTGGGAAACTTTCTGCCTTTTCAACAACGTCCACCACAGACGGAGTGCGCATGCGCGGAGGGGTTTTGCTTTTCTGTGCCGCGTTTCTCTCATATTCAGCATAGCGATCGGATGTTTGGATTTCAGGTGATAAATTAAACCCGACGTGGAGAAAGTTTTTACAGACGAAATTTCGGCATTACATGTTTTGCAAATCGCTATCCGTGGGTCTTTCTCAGATATACTGAAACACGTCCACACCGCACACATGTTGCTTCAGACATGCACGTGCAGGCAGCGGTTTCTGTTTGCGTCATCACAACAAACTGTTTCGGCCGTGTTTTTTCGGTGATCAAAGTCTTTTTTCGGTGGCCGAATATTCGGTGCATCCCTAATATTCATTACAGCATGTTTAGCTGTTCATGTACAGTTTCACTTTAGGGCATAGCAGCATTTACATTCATTTAACACAGCAGGAGGAAGTCATTCAAAGTTTCATCCAGAGCTTCATTCTGTTCAAAATAGTTTTTCAGTGTTTACTAAACGTCTTCACGGAGCAGGACTGCACATCTGCATCCAGTGTCTCCACTCACATTCACACTGTTCCGTTTTACTTACAATGTAGTCGTCAGAGAAAGGAAGAGCAAGGGAAAAAGAGAGGATGGATGGATGGATGGGGAAATATACTGGATGGATGGATAGAGATGGATGGATATGGAAATATGTTGGATGGATGGATGGATGGATGGATGGAAGGATGGATGGATGGATGGGGAAATATACTGGATAGATGGATAGAGATGGATGGATATGGATGGATGGATGGATGGATATGGAAATATGTTGGATGGATGGATGGATGGATGGATAGAGATAAATGGATATGGAAATATGTTGGATGGATGGATAGAGATGGATGGATATGAAAATATGTTGGATGGATGGATGGATAGAGATGGATGGATATGGAAATATGTTGGATGGATGGATAGAGATGGATGGATAGGAAAATATGTTGGATGAATGGATGGATGGATGGATGGATGGATGGATGGATATGGAAATATGTTGGATGGATGGATATGGAAATATGTTGGATGGATGGATATGGAAATACGTTTGATGGATGATTGGATATAAAAATACTGTATGTTTAGATGGATGTATGGATGGATGTATGGATAGATAGATAGATAGATAGATAGATAGATAGATAGATAGATAGATAGATAGATAGATAGATAGAGATGGATGGATGGATGGATAGACAAACAGATAGAGATGAATAGATGGATAGCAACTAAAAAGAAGTAGAGTTTCAGGGAATAGTTGTGTAATTGATGTAAAGATCCATGAGGTTTGTGTGTGTGTTTGTACACGTGTGTGTGTGTGTGCGCACGTGTGTGTATGCGTGTGTTGCTCCCTGATCGAGCCTCACGTTCAGCTGTACCCATCCGCTGTAGGTGTGTCAGATCAGCACCTGAATGCAGAACTGGAATGTGGAGACTCAGGTTCCTTCACAGAATAGAGTTTTGTTGTGGCTTTAGAGGAAACTGCTGTTTGCTCAGACACGATTGCAGTTTAAATATACCTGATGGAGCTCTATGAGGCTCTAATCACATTATTTACATTCTCTCCCCCGTCCCACATCTCGCCTTTATCTCTCACACATCTCACAGCTTTAGATGCTGCATGAAGGTCCCAGATTAACTCTTTACAATCATCTCGTCTTAACGATGATATGCGGCCGGTCGTAACCTGAGGACAAGGTGCTGCCAGACCGATCAGCCTCGTCCCCGTCCTCATCATAGTCCCTGTCCAAGTACCCATCTTCGTCCAAATCCCCATCCTCGTCCCCGTCCCCGTCCCAAAACCCGTTCAGATCTTTCCCATAACCGTTTCCTTCCAGTTCGCTGCTTCCTGAGGATGTGTACAGATTCTTGCTCTTGGTGTAGTTTATATTCACGTTGCTGCATGTGGACGTTTCCTGCAGGAGTGTGTTTTCCTCGGTGTCGCTGATAACGTCCAGGGAAACCACGACCGCCGGCTCGATGCTCAGATTTTCATCCACAGGTTCCGGGGACGGCTTTAAAAGCCGGATCAGCGGCGTCGAATGTTTGTCCTTCTAGAACGGAAAAATAAAATAAAATGATGTGATCCATTAACAATGCAGCTCGACAAGTCTGCTATTGTCTTACACACACACACACACACACACACACACACTGAAGCGATCGCTCGTGAGATGGTACAAATGTTTAACAAAAAAAACATCATCCTCTTCCTGGTTGTTAATTGTAACAATCAGATCTTTTCAAATTCTAATTTCCTGGTAAACTTCTAATTTGATCTCATTCCGGTTTTCTTTTTTTAACTCATATTAATTTTTTTTTGTTTTCTTCCCTTCTTTCTTTCTTTTATTTTTTTAAAAAAATACACTGGACCGGTCTTCAGAATCGTATCTCATCTGATCTTCAGAAAGCAGAGCATCTTTAAATAAGTGATTTATAAAAAGCTGTGGATTTTTACACATGTACTGAAACTCGACCTGCAGGAGCTCGAGGCCTCTGATACCGAAGATAAAACTATCACTGATACGAGGAAGAAGAAGCAGCGCTGATAAACGAGTGAAGGATATTTTGTTGGATGTTTTGATTATTAGTTCATGTTCTATGGTGTGGATACGTGATCTACACTTTTATACACCCAGAGAAAGAGAGAGAGAGAGAGATACAGAGAGATGACTGGATGGATGGATGGAAAGGGGGAGAGAGAGAGAGAGAGATACAGAGGGATGAATGGATAGCTAGAGAGAGAGATATACATATACAGAGAGATGGATGAATATGGAGAGAGAGATATGGAGAGATGGATGGATAGCTAGTGAGAGATATATACACAGAGAGATGGATGGATAGGGAGAGAGAGATACGGAGAGATGGATGGCTAGCTAGAGAGTGAGAGATATACAGAGAGATGGATGGATAGGTAGTGAGAGAGAGATGGAGAGATGGATAGATAGCTAAAGGGAGAGAGAGAGAGAGATACAGAAAGATGGATGGCTAGAGAGAGAGAGAGAGAGAGAGAGATATGGAGAGATGGATGGCTAGATAGAGAGAGAAAGAGATACGGAGAGATGGATGGATGGATAGATAGAGAAAGCGATATGGAGAGATGGATGGCGATAGATAGATAGATAGATAGATAGATAGATAGATAGATAGATAGATAGATAGATAGATAGATAGATAGATAGATAGATAGATAGATAGATAGATAGATAGATAGATAGATAGATAGATAGATAGATAGATAGATAGATAGATAGATAGATAGATAGATAGATAGATAGATAGATAGATAGATAGATAGATAGATAGATAGATAGATAGATAGATAGATAGATAGATAGATAGATAGATAGATAGATAGATAGATAGATAGATAGATAGATAGATAGATAGATAGATGGTCTTTTGGACCACACTGCCATTTTAATTGCCCTCTGGTGCAAAACACAATGAGGTGATTGTTGCTGACAAATAAATAGAGAAATTCCCTTCGATAAGGACGTTCACGCCGATGCTCTCCTCATCCTGGATGCGTATTTTGTATAATTTACTTCTCAAAATAACCTGAGGGTAAGTCCAGGGTTAGAAATGCCCGGTTTACACCACACCACATTTGCCTTGCCACGAATTGGACTGCTGCAAAAAAGGCGACATCTAACGCGTACATCTATTGAAGCCCCAGCATCTCAAACATCTACCATCTCTCGCTAATCAGATCATTTTTTTATCCAATGTTTGGATCTCAGAATCCTGAGAACTTACCAAAATGTCTGGGAAAATCTTCTTGCCCTGTTTCTTGATGATCATCTCCACCAGAAGCACCACGATCAATGCCAAAGTGGCAAGCACTGCAAGACCCACCAGCAATGGGATGAGAATCGTGGAGATAGGAGGACCTGGAAAAAAAAAGGCGTTGAGCGAAGGAAATAAGTTGAAGAGGATTTGAATTTGGACTCGGACGCCGTTCGTACCGGGGTTAAGCGTGCCCTTGTAACAGTGAGGTCCAGATTTCCGTACACGAGTTTGTCTGATCCTTCCCAGGAGTGTGACGCAGTATTCCTCAAGCTTTTCTGGGAACTCCAGGCTGCTCTCGCACGTGTCCGACTCGGCAAAACATAATAATCTTTCCTTAATCTGAAAGAAGATAGACAGAAAAATGTTGCTGACCAGCTAGCTTTTACTTGTGCTTTTTCCTCAGGATGTCTCCTCTAAAGAAAACCCAGAAAGAACTCCATAATGCCTCAAAGAACCTTCTAGCAGACCCCTTTCAGTCGGATAATTAACCTTGAGAACCGTGAAGATGTGTGCCACAATAACTCAGGGCTACAAATGCTATGAAGTTTTGCATTTGCAAGTGTCCATCAGTGGACAGTTGAGAACCTCAACTACGACGGAACGTTTGAGTCCGGTTCCTCTCACAGTTTCTTCCTTGTGCTATCTCAGGGAGTTTTGCAGAGTCCTTGCCCTGGTCACCACTGGCTCGCTCATTATCTCTGAATTTGATTGGAACTAAAACGAACGGATATTTTGTGACACTTAGTTGAGGTCGGGTTTCGTTTTGAGGCTGGTTTCTCTTCAGGTTTATTCCTCATGAACTTTCAGGAAGTTTTTCCTTGTCTCCACTGTCTCACTCATTAAGGTCAAACTAATCCCTAGGGATGAATTTACAGTGTATTTATTCCTGTAACGCTGTTTCAGGATAATTGTTAAAAGCCCACACAAGTACCCTCTAAACCCTGATAGAGGCTGTCGGGTACCAGATTTGAATGTAGAACGTACCAACACACGTTTACACTTTTAATACATACTTGCTAATGTGTGGGTTCTTCTAACCAGCGGTGAACAGTAATGAAGCAAATGTAGTAATGAACAGTAATGAAGCTTTTTATTGATGTGGATAAAAGCTTAACTGGTGAAACACGAAGCGAGTCAACAATCAGGTTTGAGCGCACGCTTGTTCTGATTGGAGCTTGGTGTTCTACTGATCTACTGATCACCAACATACAGTTCAGCATCAGTGCGACTGCAAGCAGAACATTTACAGAGGAATAAATGATGAAGAAACTCCAGACTCGAACTCAAACACCCGTGGATTTACTTACACGATTTTATTGAAGTAGCTGAAAATAAGCTTTGGGGCTCATGAACATTTCAATCGAATTCTAGAATCCAATGAATGTTTGAGTCATCAATATCATTCTATTAATGATATTAATGATATTAATATCATTCAGCCTTTTTTATTTCTGTTACTCAGTCTAAAAGTTAATCACATTTGTAAATTTTTTTATCTTTCCTGATAGTCTTTATTTTGGGTAAAAAAAATAAAAATAAAAATCTAGCGCCCGCAACGAGTGAGTTTTCCTTGCGCACGATATGAAACATTGACCCTCAGACGTCCATGGATACAAATTATTATAATTTTTTTTTTATATTTAATATGCAAATGCTGTTGATTTATAAAGAACAGCAACACAATTATTTACAACTTTTCGACGGAGCTCCATGGTGACTAGTGGTATTTTCAGAACACATCCTGCGGTCGACTCAGGCTACGTCTGAAACGTCTCCGTTTGCAATCGTTTCGCAAAAGTTGCTCATCCGCACTAAAAATGTCTGAAAACGCTTCCGAGCAAAACGTAAGACGATTTGATCTGCGTCATTAATGTTTATTTACTTTCCGCCTCTTTGAAACGTCACGCCGGTGACTGATAATGTGGCATCTTCTTCAAAGTCCTCTGTTTTCACACACAATTGGCGTATTCAAATGTATCCACATTTGAAAGCGCTTTCAAAAAGCGATCTTTTTTTTTCGCAGACTGAAATCTAAAATATGCGCTTTTAAATGCAAACCTATCAATGTAGACACGGCCTCACGGCTGTTGTCTACCCCTGTTCTAAGGGTTACTTTGATACGTGAGGGTACTGCTCTTCCAAATCGACCTGATTACGCCCATTGTGCTCATTTGTAGCGAGCTGAATTAAAGCTAAATTGTTTTCGCTAGCTACAGCAGTGCCCTAATGATTTCAAACGCAAACAAGCCTTTAGTTTCTATATGAGTTTTCTATGACTCAAATGGAAGGATTTCTCTGACAATAAACAAAAGCCCCACCCAAGTAACAAATGTATGAATGACGAAGGTATGAGGAGAAACACACTTTTTAACTTCCTTGTACTGGAATTAGATTTTGAGGCAGGTGAAAACCAATCGCTAAGACCAGATTCTTTTGCTAATTTGAATCCAGGAAGTCAAAGGGGTTATGGAGCTTAAAAAGACTCATATTATTAGTTTATATATCACCTGCACTTTCTACTTGACAAACTTCTTATACATGTTCTCTTACTTCACCAAGTCCAGGGGCTTCACCAGACCCTGGATTCGAACCTCAACCTCAGTGTTCAGAGGCGAGGATTCTACCACTGAGCCTGCGAGTCCCACAGAGAGCAACACGTGTCACGGTGCCTTTACTTTTTAAAATGACAACAAAAAATTGGCATTGAAGAGTTGTACGGTCAAAAATATTGGGACACCCGGACAAACTCGCCCACAATTGTACCTGATGTCTCAGGACGCTTTAGCGTGAAATTTTAAATCTAGACAAACTCGCCCATGCGAACGCGTTGTAGGTTACAACACACAGTGTGTAACAAGTTCTAACGACAAATTTACGAATTTTAAAATGTAGATTCCCTAACCCATGTATTTTCTATGTATGTTTAGACTTGGTGAGATACAAAATTGAATTTAATCGAGCAAAACAGTAGCAGGTTACAGTTTTTTTTCCTGTTGCTTTGGAGAATTTCTCGTATCGTCCTTAATACTTGCGAACAGTAAGTGCATTTTTCAAAACAATTTGTCAGATTGTACAACACAATAGATTTTTTTTGCAGAAGCCTGTACTTTTCTCACAATCCTTAGTCCCTCTCTCATTGGTCGATCTGATGCCATACTTTGGCGTTCATTAGTGACATTGAAGATTCATCTGCACAATTCATCAATTCAAGAAAAGAAGTTGAATAGAAATTTAAGCTTCACACATAATAACAACTGGTTTAACCATTTTGCATTCGATGACTTACGCAATGAACTGATGCCGAGATGTTTTTTGGGGGTTGAGACTGTTCAGGTGAGAAGCAGTACAATATATATTTGATCAACATGAACAGTTGATAATGTAGGAAACAGCAGACAATTTTACACAATCGATTAAACGAATGTAGCAAAGCGTTCGCAATTTGATCGAAGTGACATGATGTGAACAAGTAGTACGGAGAATTACTTGAGAAAGTTGAAAAGGAAACTGAATGTATTGCCAAAAGTATTGGGAAACCTGACTTTTCCACCCATATGTTTCTTTTGTTTGTTTGTTTTTTTACCACAAAGCAAAAAATCTGTGTAGAAAAATTCTTGGAACTGGTAGAAACTGAAAATGGAATCTGGGATCAAATGTCGTAAATGTACACAAACTCCTCCATGTTAACCAGAAATTTCACAATTAGGTTGTATTCTTAACCTAGGCATTTACGCAAACCTGCTTTGTGACGTAACTGATGTTCTGTCATTTTATACTGGTTAATGAGGGATTTCGCATCATTAGCGCATTCAGCGAGGATTCTAAACTCATCTAGTGGGCTGGAGCTCCATCAAGCTCATCCAGGCCCACAGGTCACATGTTTGACATCGCTGCTTGAAACATTTCTTGTGCCTTGCCTGCCTGCCGTCATCCTTTTCGCTTGTGAGATGGTAATCCAGTTGTTCGTTGTATAGCAGGTTCCGCAGAGCGGGTGTGTCTCTGTACAGGTGCAAAGGGTTGGGGAACTTCACAATTAGCTTCCCGTCTTTAGGTATCAGGTTGACTTGAGGAAACTCAAGATCACCTAAAAACACATGAATGGAGGCGGAGATGATCCTTCAAGTCTTTATAGGTCAGATCAAAGATCTCAAGAATGTGTGGAGGGAAAACATTTTTACTTACAGACCACCTTTTGTAATTCATCCAAGTAGTTGTACGTGAATATTTGCGACTCTGCAAACTCAGACTCCTGTTCTCCATCTCTGGCTGCCACTCTCACTACGTAGCGGTTATACGCCGTGTCCAGCATCAGCTCAGAGATGTTGTATCGGAGATGCTTTGTGCTGACAGACGTGTTTTCCCTGTGACATTAAGGAAAGGAACAGAGAATATCTTACAATCAACTATTAGACCCAAACCTGTTCCAGCATCACAATGCTCTCGGCTAGAGAGTTCTAAATCCTAATGAACAACTAGTGAATGCTGAATGCATCACAGGAACCTCCTCACCTCACCTACACCAATACCCGACTTTACTAACACCTTTGTGGCTCAAGGAGAACATCTGCACAAATCTAGAGGAACATCTTCCCAGAAGAGTGGAGCTTAGTTTAAGAGCAAATGAGGACCTCTTTCTCTTTCTCTTGGCTAAGATGAATATTTGAATGCATGAAGGAGAATTATTTTGTCAACAGTATGAGGTGTATAAATACAGGACAGGAAAAAAAACATTGTGAAATGACAGAATAATATCCAGCAAATATAATGATGATTCCTCCAAGTGGCCCAATTCGAGTGAACATCTCACTGTAGATCCAGTGAAGTGGGTCTTATACTCACCCAAAGTTTGGCTGGAGCTTTAACAGGAAGTCGGCCGTGTCATTGAGACCAGAAGCCATCCACTCCACCACCACTCCATAACTGTCACACGTTACAGACACGTTGAAAGGAGGAGGAACTGTGGGATACAAAGAGACAGTGAGAAAAGTGAGATGTCAGTCATGTGACACGAGCCACAGGTAAACAATAAAACTGTATGTGCTGATCGTGGAGACATGCAAACGTGTAATATCGTGTTTTATTCCTCTTTTAATCTCACGCTCGCTCATATTGTTATGCTAAAGGAGCTGTGAACAGATGTTTCCTCATAATGTTATCATATGGAGCAGATGTTCAAATAATGTTATAGGAGCTTCAAACAGATGTTTAAATAATGTTATAGGAGCTTCAAAAGGATGTTCTCTCAATGTTATAGGAGCTACAAACAGATGTTCTCTCAATGTTATGGGAGCTATTAACAGATGTTCTCGTAATGTTATAGGAGTTACAAACAGATGTTCTCTCATAATGTTATAGGAGCTACAAACAGATGTTCTTTCATAATGTTATAGGAGCTACAAACAGATGTTCTCTCAATGTTATGGGAGCTTTGAACAGATGTTCTCTCAATGTTATAGGAGCTATGAACAGATGTTCTCTCATAAAGTTATAGGAGCTACAAACAGATGTTCTCTCAATGTTATAGGAGCTTCAAACAGATGTTCTCTCTCAATGTTATAGGAGCTACAAATAGATTTTTCTCTCAATGTTATGGGAGCTATGAACAGATGTTCTCTCAATGTTAGAGAAGTTACAAACAGATGTTCTCTCATAAAGTTATAGGAGCTACAAACAGATGTTCTCTCAATGTTATCGGAGCTACAAACAGATGTTCTCTCAATGTTATCGGAGCTATGAACAGATGTTCTCTCAATGTTAGAGAAGTTACAAACAGATGTTCTCTCATAATGTTATAGGAGCTACAAACAGATGTTCTCTCAATGTTATAGGAGCTACAAACAGATGTTCTCTCATAATGTTATAGGAGCTTCAAACCGATGTTCTCTCAATGTTTTGGGAGCTATGAACAGATGTTCTCTCATAAAGTTATAGAAGCTACAAACAGATGTTCTCTCAATGTTATGGGAGCTATGAACAGATGTTCTCTCAATGTTATAGGAGCTTCAAACAGATGTTCTCTCTCAATGTTATAGGAGCTACAAACAGATGTTCTCTCAATGTTATGGGAGCTATGAACAGATGTTCTCTCAATGTTAGAGAAGTTACAAACATATGTTCTCTCATAATGTTATAGGAGCTACAAACAGATGTTCTCTCAATGTTATAGGAGCTACAAACAGATGTTCTCTCATAATGTTATAGGAGATTCAAACCGATGTTCTCTCAATGTTTTGGGAGATTTGAACAGATGTTCTCTCAATGTTATAGGAGCTATGAACAGATGTTCTCTCATAAAGTTATAGAAGCTACAAACAGATGTTCTCTCAATGTTATGGGAGCTATGAACAAATGTTCTCTCAATGTTATGGGGGCTATGAACAGATGTTTTCTCAATGTTATGGGAGCTATGAACAGATGTTCTCTCAATGTTATAGGAGCTACAAACAGATGTTTTCTCAATGTTAGAGGAGCTATGAACAGATGTTCTCTCAATGATATAGGAGCTATGAACAGATGTTATGAAATCTCATAATATTGTTATAGAAGCTATATTATTTAATGTTATTTAACAGAGAACAGATGTTTTCTCAACATGTTATTCAATCTTTGAACAGATGTTTTCTCAGTGTTATATTATAAAAGCCATGAACAGATGTTCTCTCAGTTGTAGAAGCTATGAACAGATGTTCTCAATAATAATGGATCAATAAACAGATATTCTCTCAACATAATGTTATTCAATCGATGAACAGATGTAAATGTTATAGAAGATATACACAGATGTTTTCTCATATGCTACATTATAAAAGCCATTAACAGATGTTTTCTTTATGTTCTCTTAATGAGCTACAAGCTGATGTTCTCTTTTAACATGAGGTTATAACAGCAGATGTTTTCCCAGTGGTGCCTTATACATGCTATGGACATCTACAGTTCTCTCATAAGGTTATATTGGAAAAGCAGATGTTTCTTTCAAAGTTAATGACAAATGAATACACTAGCTGCTGAGAAACAGCAAACTGTCCTACACGCTCCACTGAACCTTCATGAGCATTTTCATCTCAGACCCTTACACTGGAGAAAAATTGTACATAAAATCAAAGAACAAATATCACCATATCAAAGACTAGATGTGTAGATTTTTGTATTAATTTCTCTCCCCACTTTAATGGCTCAGGAACACATCCAGGACCATGTGCATAAAGTTTTGTGTTTAAATGAGAAACGCACACACACACACACACACACACACACACACACACACACACACACACACACACACACACACGGCCAAACAAACAGCGGTTTCAAAAGAAGGAATCTCGCCTAGAAACCGATTTACTGCATCTTCTTCCTCACTTTCACTTCTGGGGGAAAAATACTTTACATTTTGCTTGTGATAGACAAACACACACACCAGCATCTGCTTCGCCCTCATACTGTACATATATAATTAGTGGTGCAACGGATCACAGTTTGGTTCGTATTACGGCTTTCGAGTCACGGATCGGTATCGGATCAGCAAAAAAGGGGAGGAGCCAAATCTAATTTGCATTTTATTTATTACATGGAAAGTTTTGAATGATGCGGGAGGCTTTTTAAGTTCTTCTGCTCTTGCGTTGGCCATTGTTGTTGACTGAATAACACGTTCCCTTCATGTGGAACTGTTGTTGTTGTTGCTGTACATGCATCATTGTACGTTTTAATTTACGCATCATAACGGACAGATTTTGCTATTAAAATCACAATTTATTAAGTTTATTATTTTAATAAATTTGCAGTTTATTTCTCTTTTATTATCAGGAGGACTTTTATACATTTACATGAACTTCAGAATTACTTTGAATAGAACTTTAATGTAATCATTATAATATGTTTCTAATTCTATATTTTATCTTTAATGTTGAATCACAAATAATTGTTCGTTAAAAAAAAAAAAAAAAAAAAAAACGGGTAAAAACATCATCCCCTGCAGTACCGCCGCAGACCCCTAGGGTTGCGGACACCCGGTTGGAATCACTCTGTATTGCTTAATGATGTACTTTAATGTGATGCTCATCGTTTTCACTCCTGTCTCTTTAGCTCATTCTGCAACGCTGCAACAAATGTTGCTATACACCTTTCTCACCTTTTTTATTGACAAATTCATGGTCGCTAAGCGAAAAGCAGTGCGAGTTGAGCGTTCCACATGGCAGCGTTTTTCCTCAGTAACACGAGATTTAATCAGCGAACATTTGGCAGAGCGCAGACGGTTGCGCGACTTGTTTTTCAACAAAAAAGTGGGTGAGAGTTTCTGCCACAATAAACGAGAACGTTTCATGCTCATGGTCATTGTAACTGAAGCTCCGGTGGTAGCGTTCTAGTGTGGCGGTACTACACGTAGTAGTATTTGGCTGGCGTGTCCTATTACTGATAGGTGGCGCGCATGTCGGAGGCCGAGCCAGAGACCGTTAATCAAGATGGCAGACAACAGTGTCAATGCAAACATTTAACAACGTGTGGTGATGAAGATTCTTGTGAACGAAGGCGTAAAACCCGCGGATTTCCACGGAAGACTTTGAGCACAGTGCGATGATGAGACGCTTGGCCACAGTAAGACGTCTGAATGGTTTCGAAGACGGCTGTACGTCTGTCAGTGACGATTGCATAGGATGCTTTGGGCGTACAGACAAATCTGATGGCAAATCTTTCCAGGCGTCATATAAACGCTGGGATACGTGTATGAAGGTAGCAGGGAAATATGTCGAAAAGTAAATGCAGGTTCCACTCCTGGAAATTTGTTCTTTTATCAATTTTATCAATTTAAAAGTCCCGGTTTGACTTGGACTAGCTGAATACTGGATTTTGATTGGCTGGAAGGAGTTCAGGTGTGAGTTTAGAGCGTTGAACACCGAGAGCGACGTACATTAATCTCATTCATAATACATTATAATATTCATAATTCATAATACCACCTGTGTGCAATATTACCTGCAACACATGCGTAACCAATTACTAGTGGTCTCTTTTTTTCCTTATTTGTATTTATTCATTGTGTTGTGTAAATACTGTATACTATAGGATGTGTCTTCTTTTATATATTTGCATTCCTTTTTTCTTTGCTGCTGTAACAGAGAAATTTCCTCACTGTGGGATGAATAAAGGTAAATCTTATCTTATCTTATATAACTGAGCACCTATTGAGTTAAGGGCCTTGCTCAGGAGCCCCAAGAGTGCTGTGGCTGAGCTTTGAACTCACGACCTTCAGATCCAAAGTCCAATGCCTTATCCACTAACCTTCTAAATGAATATGTTGCTTATAAACCGCTGTTTCCATAGCAACATCTGGTTCCAGTGCCATAGAAAAGTGAGACAGCTATTGTCCTCGTTTCCTAACAACTTTACCGAGCTACATGGAGGATTTTGGGTATTTTGGTTGAACTTATATGGTGAATAAGGTGATATTGATGAACGGCTCAAGGCACAAGAGACGAACTTGGCAAGAAAATTAAAAATATATATGAAAAACGGCACCAGGCATTAACTACAACAGCTACATTAATCAAGTCAAAGGCGAAAATGCGTGTAATTCAATGTCTTTCTAATAAATCTAAAATTATCTTCAGGTCTGAAGAATTCAATACATTTTTAAACAGCTAGCTTTATATAGCCGTATATAAAATAAGTAAGGAAAGTATGAAAAGTTATTTTGACACCGTGTTATTATGGTTCAATAACGTTATATTATCCCGCTGTGTTCCTGTTACATTTTTTCTTCGATAAGGTTTGCATAAGGTCGTGTGTTCTTAATGATAGCTTTCCCAAATATATATATATATATATCATCGTTGGATGAGACACCCGTCATTCGAGATATACAGGAACTACAACAGTCTGCAGCAGGAGAAAGTTGGAACGTATGTGCAAAAGTGTACAAAATAATCTTTAAGTCATGATATAGTGCAGCATCTCCAACATCACTGCATATCAATGTTCTTCCTCAAAGTAGCTTTGAATTAATTCCAGTTTCTCCTTTCTTGCCAATATATTCTTCTGTTATTTTCTTATATTTAAAGGTGCACTAATCAAAATAAAAAAATACTTTAAAGTAAACAGAGAATTTTACACATGTACAAGAAGCAAAGTTATAAGACTTCATATTTCCTGTATATCTTGAATAACCGGTGTCTCGTCCAGTGATGGGTAAGTTTTCCATTCACGAGCTATACCTACCTTTTCCGGTTTGTCTGAATTGTCGTTGTGTTTACGGATTTGTTATTTTGTTTTCGGATTTGTTCATGTGTTTTCTACTTTGTTATTGTGTTTTGCACTTCTCGGCCACCGTAGTATCGCAATGTATCGTATCGCAAACCCCTGTATCGTGATGCGTATCGTATCGCCAGATTCTTGCCGATGCACAGGCCGTCTGAATACCTTTAAATAGTTTAAAGTCAATATCATTCATCATTTATCCTCAGAGTAAAGAAGTTTAATGATTCGAGGTGCAATGGCAGGTGCAATGGCACCTGCTTCCCATTTCTTCTGCCCAAACCAGCATGCTTTGAATCATTATTTTTTTTAATCTATAATTATTACTTAAAATGATAAATTGTACACTATATTGACAATGTTTGCATACACCTGGTCATAAATATGGTATTTGAGCATTGCATTCCATATTTAATCCCAATTTGCTCCACTCTTCTGGGAAGATGTTCCACTAGATTTTGGTGTGTGTTTGTAGACATTGTGTTCATCAGCCACAGGGGTGTGAGTAAAATCAGGTAGTGATGTATGTGATGTGACGAGGCCTGGAGTGCAGTGTTCACATTCATCCCAATGTGTTCAGTGGGGTTGGAGCTTTATAGCTGGAGATCTTCCACTTTAAACCAGGTAAAGTGCACATTTGTGCACATTGCATTGCCATGCTGGAACAGGTTTGGGTTTCAGAGGTTCAAGTGAACGCAAAGTTTTTTTTAAACCCTATACAATTCTGTTCCTCCAGCTTTGTGGTAACAGTTTGGAGAAGAACCATATGTGGCAGGAAAGGTCAGGTGTCCCAAAACTTTTGTCCACATAGTGTATATGCATAACCTAATTGGAACAAAATATTTACCTTAGCCAAACAAACAAGTTTACTTACTAGAAGGGGACTTTTGGAAATATTCTTTTAACACACCCACACACCTGAACTTATTCACCATATATTGCGCAAAGTTATTTAGACTGAGTATTTGTACAGGTACGGAATAAATTGGGTGTGTCTCTTAAGTACATAATCATAAATTACTGGTAGGTTTCGTTTCAGCACTGATGCTATCAGCACAAGCTGTTGATCTAGTCTTACTTTTGGGTTTGGATTTTCTAACCGAACCAGGTTCTCAATCCTGGGTCCATAAACTGGAGATGTCAGTCATCAGATTAAAATGTATAGATTCAATTTAATACAGTTTTATTTGTAAAGCGCATTTAACAATGGACTTTGTCTCAAAGCAGCATAACCGAGATTTTATAAAGTTGAATAAAAGTGTAGAAGTTTAGCCTTGTAAGTTTACGGCTAACGAGTGAGCCAGTGGTGACTTTGCAGGGAAAAACTCCTTGAGACTTCATGAGGAAGAAACCCCACTCAAATGGGAACCCATCCTCATTCTCAACACCAGGTGATGTTCAGTGACCTCTTAATGTCATTTGAGGTCCTGAGCACATTGTAGGAGACTGTTGATATTAATTCCAGTCCAAATCCATCCCTGGGAACCTTATAGATCTTCAGACTGTTCATGTAAAACTATCTTAAGCTTCACAGAGTGGTTTAAATTACCTTTTTGATCAGAACATCAGGCTCAGATCGGCAAAAAGGAAAGAGATTTACCACAGATTTGTTGTCACGGATTGTCTCAGGATTGGTGTGGGACTGGGGGAATGTATTTATGAACTTTCAACATTGTTTATTACAATGGCTCAGAACTGCACTTTCCATTTCCATTTCCACGCCCTGATCCAGATCAACTTACATTCATCTCATTCATACAACTGAGCAGATATAGTGTTAAGGGCCTTGTTTAGGGGCCCAGGAGTTGTAGCTTGGTGTGGCTGTGATTTCAACTCAAAACCTTTGGATCCAAAGATATACTTTAACCACTGAGGCACTGCCTCCCAGTTTGCATGAACACGTGTAAAAATCCGAAGTAACTAATAATTAATTCAATGAATCAAATACTATTAACTGATTTAAGAACTATTGGCAATTTAAGTGTGTATGATATTGCTAATAAATGAATGATGTTGATTAATAATCGATATTTATTTGTTTATTCATTCGTGTTAACATCCAGTGATGGATGAAGTACACAAACCATGTATTTGAGTTAAAGTAGAGATACAGCAGGTAAAATATGACTCAAGTAAAGGTAAAAGTGTCCCTTTAGACTTTCACTTGAGTAAAAGTACAAAAGTTTTTGCCTTCAAACGTACTTAAGTATCCAAAGTACTATGATTTTTTACAGCTATAATGTTCCTATTATCATTTTTATCACAAGACACTTTACCCTGAAGTGACTCTTAACACACTGATCTATTAATAGAATATTAATGAGTGATTTCTATTCAAATTATCATGAGCCCAAAACATTCTTTTTAGCGACTTTAACAAAATTGCGCAAATTTGAAAAATAGTTTTTTCCATCATTTACTCCTCTCTGAATGTTTTGCTCTACCCTGATCGGTGGCTTGCTTCATGTTTTTTATCCACAAAAAAGTTAAAAGTAAAGTATAGATACGAGAAAAAATAAATAAAGTACAGTAACGGATTACATTTACTTCAGAACTGTCCACCGCTGCTAATCTTGTTATGCTAGCTGAGGAATCTTAATGCAAAACATTAACAACAGCAAACTGATTAGTGAACATACAGTATATTTCCTTTATTTAAACTCTTTGAAAGTTTATAAATATAGCTATGGGAACAATTTAATACAAAAAGAAGCATAAATGTAAACTTTTCTGGAAAATTCTATGAACAAGGCAGTAAAATGTCCTTAATACTGAGGGGGCAAAAACAGGTTGCATGTTTTGCCATAAATAATACAATTGCGTTGAAAGACAAAACTCAAGAACGTTTGAGGATGGATTTGGACTGTAACTGAAATCAACAGTCTGCTACAATGGCGTACCACAACTATTTTTTTAACGAACAGTTGAAGCATGGAGGGAAGAAGTTCTTCCTTTCCGCAGTCGCCACTTGCTCCCTCATTAGGAATCGAATTATAGGAAACAAATTTATAGGCACTGAAATTATACATTCTTTTCTACAACGCTCTAACCTCTATCTCTGAAAAGCTGCTTGAGACAATGTCCATTGCAAATAAAGCTGAATTGAAGTTTAACGTTGTTTTCCTGCACCATGGCAGATCATATTGCTGGTGAACTTTCTTTGCTACCAAACACAAAGAGGAAACAACAATTCATTTCTGTGGAAAAGCAGAATAAACTATTTACAGTGTTAAAGCGAATGAGGGAAGCAGATACTTCATCTATTTATTCTGCTAATCCTATTATAATGTGGAACTTTAAATAAGAAAACTTATTTTCCCAATAAAACCTGTTCCAGCAAGAGTACTGCACTGAAAAGAAAAAAGATTGATATAAAATAAAATAGTTTCACGGCAATAAATAAAGTACTGGAACTGGACCTTTCATCAGACGCTCGAAAAAAAAAAAATGTTCCCTTATTAAAGCCAGAGCCCAGGCTTGAACCAGATTAAATATCTCTGGAAAGACCTGGAAATGCCTGTGCACTGATGCTCTCCATACAACCTGATTGAACTTGAGAGGTTCTGCAAAGAAGAATGGGGAGAAAATGGCCAAAAATAGGTGCCAAGCTTGTAGCATCAAACTCAAAAAGACCTGAGGCTGTAATTGGTATTAAAGGACCTTCATCAAGTATTGAGCAAAAGCTGTGATACTTCTGTACATGTGAATTTTTTATTTGTTTGCTTTTGTATTTTAAATAAATTTGAGATTTCAAACACACTTCTTACACGTTGTCATTATGGGCTTTTGCTTGTGGAATTTCGAGGAAAATATATTTTGGAATGAGGCTGTAACATAATTTGTAATAAAAGTGACGCTCTGAATTGTTTCCGGATGAACTGTGAGCACTGCACACCATAACAATGATAACACTGTTATAAATATTCTGTATTGAGGATAAGGATGGTTCCTCTCAAGGTTTCTTCCCCATGGCATATCAGGGAGGTTTACGTTGTGCCACTGGATCGCTCACTAGAGGATCAACTTACAATTATAAGGAACAAACATACATTCTCTTAGAAGAGCTTAATCTCTGTAAAGCTGCTTTGAGACAATAACTATTGTTAAAAGCGCTCTGCAAATTGAATTTTAAAAAGTTTCAGGTGTTTCCATGCTTTTCACAGGACCTGCATTTAACCTACGGATGTTTGTTGGTTCCTTAACTTTGTATACATGTTGGTCTGTGCAACCATTGATTGATTAATAACTGGAGGAGTGGGAGCTTAGTGGTTAAGGCTCTGGGTTGCTGATCGGAGGGTCGGGGGTTCAAGCCCCTGTATTGCCAAGATGCCACTCTTGGGCCCTTGAGCAAGGCCCTTAACCCTCTGTGATCCAAGGGTGCCGTATCATGGCTGACCCTGCACTCTGACCCCAGCTTCTGAGCAAGCTGGGATACGCGAAGAACGAATTTCACTGTGTTGTATATGTGACAAATAAAGGCTGTTTTATTCTGAATCAGAATACTTGATTGATCCCATAGGGAAATTGTTGAAGGAAGGAAAGCGTTGTTACATCATAACCCTCGCTTTAGAGGAGATATTTTATTGATACTGTTTATGACCTGGTTAACAAATACTTTGGACACCAAATGAATTCAAAACCAAGCAAAGGTTATCAAGATACAAGGTTTCTGTAGGTTTCACAAAGTCAAATGTAAGACTTTTTAAGACCATTACTGATGAAATGTAAGACCTGTATCACAACATCAAACACACACACACACAAAAATGTTGTTAGCGACTGGTCTTAACTGAGCCATAAAATAAATTTATTTTTTTTTACATCTGTGGTACGATCTGAAACAGACTCGCTCCAATAACACAAAGCTGATTGGCTGTTGAATGCGGCTCTCCTTTGAAGTCGTGATACAGCGACAATGACAACAACCACGGAAACAAAATGTGCATGGAAATTAGAGAATTGAGAGCTGTTTAAAATTATTTTGGACCCAGAGCAGGGAATTTAAGACTTTTTAAAGCCTAACATTTTTTTTAAATATATTTTTGACCTCTTTAAAACTTTTTAAGAACCCCAAAGAAACCCTGGTGAGGAGATTTAAAGCAAAAATCACTGTATATCCAATCAAATGAAAAAAAAAAGAAAAAAAAAAAAGAAATGTATATTATATATATATATATATATTCATGTGACCTTATCATTTTATAGGACAATAAAACTCAGAGGGTCCAAAATACATGCATTCGTTATCATTTACCGATGGCGTGTCTTGTTTATGATCACAAGACCAAAGTTTGCTAGTCATTAAAAAAACAAGAAGTGGCCAAGCTTTGAACCAGACTCAGACTCAGGAAGAACACAGTTTCTGGCTCAGAAAACATCTATGCTGATCTCTTCAGCAGAGGTTTTCCTTTCAGTAAAGGGATTTCCCAGACGATCGTCATTAGAGAAAATCATAAATTATTTAAAGTTTCACTTCCTGAGGACGCCAGAGGTCATAAACCAGTGACAAAAAGTCTAATCCCACCTACTGATGTTGCCTGGATAAAAAACAACAAAAAAAAAAACACCAGTTGAACAAAGTGCAATTGAGAGATTAAGGAAATTTCAAAAGATCTACAGATCAGTCTATAATATTATATTTGGTAATATGTTCACTGGGTCACGTTACATCTCAATAATCAGTATTCCATAAATATTCCACATCATTCTCATTATTCATGTACATGTTTTAGTGATCCAAGCTGATACTGATGGTCATGAAACCATGAAACCTGTTTGGTGGAATGCGACACTATTGGTAAACATCGGTTATTTCCTGTAGACGGGAAACACATGCCGCTTCAAGTTTTGTTGGTTTGAAAAAAAAGTAGAGCAAAACCTGTTTAGACCTGTAAATGTGTATGTAGGTTTTTTGGGGGTGGTATTTTAGGTACGGGTTATTGTCTTTTCAAGCCCAGACCTGTCTTATATAAAGAACATATCACAAACTTTCCTACAGTATGTCCTCACGATGGAATGTCCCCAGAGTTTTTTATGTGCTTTATGTGTGTGTCCATGGCTTTTTTGTTTGTTTGCTTAAATTGAGTGATGTTTTAATCACACTGGCCTCATAAGGTAGTAATTACTATCCAAATTACTATCCAAAAGCCTGTAAATGTTCATTTTCACATTTTTCATTGAACTGATCGGAAATAATGTACAAACATTAAATACAGGCTCCTAATCTATTTCCTTCTCTAAAGCTGATTTGTGACAGAACCCTGTGTTCAAGCGTTAAATACTGAATTGTGTATATAAAGATACACACACTATGTTGGTGAAACTCCAGTGTACACACACACACACACACACACTCTCATCCCTTTTTACGTTCACCACATTCACTCACAAAACGTGTGTATCTATCTATCTATCTATCTATCTATCTATCTATCTATCTATCTGTCTGTCTGTCTGTCTGTCTGTCTGTCTGTCTGTCTGTCTGTTTATGCAATATCATTACAATGTCATCACATAGGACAGATGAAGTTTCTAAATAAAACTTGGAGTGTATGTGTATATGTGTGTGTGTGTGTGTGTGTGTGTGTGTGTGTGTGTGTGTGTGTGTGTGTGTGTGTGTGGAATACTGTATGTGCGGAGTAGTTCATGTGGAGTGTATGTGTGTGGAATATTGTATGTGGAGTGTGTGTGTGTGTGTGTGTGTGTGTGTGTGTGGAGTGTATGAGGAGTGTATGTGTGTGGAGTGTATGTGCTGGGAATAGTGTATGTGAAGAGTGTGTGGAGTGTATGTGTGTGGAATAGTATATGTAAAGTGTGTATGGAGTGTATGTGTGTGGAGTAGTGTATGTGAAGTGTGTATGGAGTGTATGTGTGCGGAGTAGTGTATGTGAAGTGTGTATGGAGTGTATGTGTGTGGAGTAGTGTATGTGAAGTGTGTATGGAGTGTATGTGTGTGGAGTAGTGTATGTGAAGTGTGTATGGAGTGTATGTGTGTGGAGTAGTGTATGTGAAGTGTGTATGGAGTGTATGTGTGTGGAGTAGTGTATGTGAAGTGTGTATGGAGTGTATGTGTGTGGAGTAGTGTATGTGAAGTGTGTATGGAGTGTATGTGTGTGGAGTAGTGTATGTGAAGTGTGTATGGAGTGTATGTGTGTGGAGTAGTGTATGTGAAGTGTGTATGGAGTGTATGTGTGGAGTAGTGTATGTGAAGTGTGTATGGAGTGTATGTGTGGGAGTAGTGTATGTGAGTGTGTGGGTGTATGTGTGGAGTAGTGTATGTGAAGTGTGTATGGAGTGTATGTGTGTGGAGTAGTGTATGTGAAGTGTGTATGGAGTGTATGTGTGTGGAGTAGTGTATGTGAAGTGTGTATGGAGTGTATGTGTGTGGAGTAGTGTATGGTATGTGAAGTGTGTATTGAGTGTATGTGTGTGGAGTAGTGTATGTGAAGTGTGTATGGAGTGTATGTGTGTGGAGTAGTGTATGTGAAGTGTGTATGGAGTGTATGTGTGTGGAGTAGTGTATGTGAAGTGTGTATGGAGTGTATGTGTGTGGAATAGTATGTATGTGTGTGAATGTTGTGTGTGGAGTAGTGTATGTGAAGTGTGTGTGGAGTGTGTATGGAGTGTATGTGTGTGGAGTGTATGTGAAGTGTGTGTGGAGTGTAGATGGAGTGTATGTGTGTGGAGTGTGTATGGAGTGTATGTGTGTGGAGTGTATGTGTGTGGAGTGTGTATGGAGTGTATGTGCGTGGAGTAGTGTATGTGAAGTGTGTATGGAGTGTATGTGTGTGGAGTAGTGTATGTGAAGTGTGTATGGAGTGTATGTGTGTGGAGTAGTGTATGTGAAGTGTGTATGGAGTGTATGTGTGTGGAATAGTATATGTAAAGTGTGTGTGTGGAATGTATGTGTGTGGAGTAGTGTATGTGAAGTGTGTGTGGAGTGTGTATGGAGTGTATGTGTGTGGAGTGTATGTGAAGTGTGTGTGGAGTGTAGATGGAGTGTATGTGTGTGGAGTGTGTATGGAGTGTATGTGTGTGGAGTGTATGTGAAGTGTGTGTGTGTGTGTGTGTGGAATGTATGTGGAGTTTGTTACTCACCAGCCTGTGTGATTGTACTCAGTAAAGTGAGGGCAGTAAATACACAGAAGACCCCCCACATGTGAGTCCGCATGGTGCCAAGCTGAAGATCACAGATCAGTTCACTTATGGATTCATGGGTTTCCTCTTAATCCATAAATCAGCCACAGTGGGAAAAACTCGGATTAATCCATCTGGAGAAGATGCGAGTGAAAGCCGGTGCAGAAGCGGCAGAGAATCGCTGTGATGTGTTCGCGTTCGGTGGGGCAGGAGGCGTGGAGCGGCGTGGGCGGGGGGGTGGGCGTGGGGGGGGGGGCGTGGGAGGGCCGGCCCTTTAGCTGAAGCTCTCAGTCCAGCTCTGGCTGCGCTCTGTCTCAGTGCTGATGATGAACAAGGAAACGGATCCACGCGGGTCACGTTGCCTCACTTCCGCGTGCACACCGGCACAGGATACAATCAACAGGTAGCACCAACAGGCTCGTTCATCAGGGACAAACTTACACTTATAAAGAACATCTTATTCATTTGTATCAACACATTATCTGTGTTAAGCTGCTTTGAGACTATGTTTATTGTTATAAGCGCAATACAAATAAAAATGAATTGAAAATAAAATGAATAGCACACCTGGGCGTGTGCGCATGCGCACCTTCATCGTTCACAGTAGTAGGAGTCGTGTGCTTTAAACTGATTGGTGTGATTCATGTATTCACTTCACTACACTGATTCGAGTTAGAACTCACTCTATTCGAGTTATAACTCACTCTATAATTCTATTTAACAAAAACCCACCAATTCACTTTCTCAAAAATAATGAGAATACTTCATAAGTCCAATCAAAAACACATTTTTAGTGAATGTTGGTCTTCTGGAAAGTATGTTCATTTACTGTATATGTACTCAATACTTGGTAGAGGCTCCTTTTGCTTTAATTACTGCCTCGTTTTGGCGTGGCATGGAGGTGATCAGTCTGTGGCACTGCTGAGGTGGTATTAAAACCCAGGTTTCTTTGACAGTGGCCTTCAGCTCATCTGCACTTTTTGGTCTCTTGTTTCTCATGTTCCTCTTGACAATACCACAGATTCTCTATGGGGTTCAGGTCTGGTGAATTTGCTGGCCAGTCACCACACCAACACCATGGTCATTTAACCAAATCCTGCTGGAAAATGTAATCACCATCTCCATAAAGCTGGTCAGCGGAGGGAAGCATGAAGCGCTCTAAAACTTCCTGGTAGACGGCTGTGCTTACCTTGGACCTGATAAAACACAGTGGATCAACACCAGCAGATGACAAGACTCCCCAAACCACCACTGACTGTGCAAACTTTACACTAGACCTCAAACAACTTGAATCCTGTGCCTCTCCTCTCTTCTTCCTCCAGACTCTGGGATTTAGATTTCCAAGTGAAATGCAAAATTTTCTTTCCTTTCATCTAAAAAAGACGACTTTGGCCCACTAAGCAAAGTCCAGTCCTTTTTGTCCTTTGCGCAGGTAAGACACCTCTGACGTTGTCTCTGGTTCAGGAGCTGCTCGACATGAGGAATGCGTCAGCTGTAGCCCATGGATACGTCTGTGCGTGGAGGCTCTTAAAGCACTGACTCCAGCTGCAGTCCACTTTCTGTGAATCTCCCCAAATTCTGCTTCGTTTCACCTTTTTCTACCACATTATTTCCTTCCATTCAACTTTCCATGAATGTGCTTGGATACAGCAGTCTGTGAACAGCAGCTTCTTTAGCGATGAACTTTTGTGTCTCATCCTATATATACAGTGCCCTCCACAATTATTGGCACCCCTGTTTAAGATGTGGTCGTGGACTTCTAAAAATTCTCCTTTTTTTTAAACAACATAGAACCCAAATGCAAAAAAAGAGAAAAATACAACCTTTTATTTAAGTACATTACTTTGGTGGTAAAAAAATCACACATTTAGAAAAAAACAAAAACTTGAAATCATGTGTGCCACAATTATTGGCACCCCTGATGTTAATACTTTGTACAACCTCCTTTTGCCAACAAGACAGCACGTAATCTCCTCCTATAACATTTCACAAGATTGGAGAACACAGAGAGAAGGATTTTTGACCATTCTTCTTTGCACAATCTTTCTAGATCATCCAGTGTCCTGGGTCCTCTCTTATGCACTCTTCTCTTTAGCTCGCCCCACAGGTTTTCGATTGGGTTGAGGTCTGGGGACTGAGATGGCCATGGGAGGACCTTGAGTTTGTGACTGCTGAACCACTTTTGTGTAGATTTTGCCACATGTTTTGGATCATTATCCTGCTGAAAGACCCAATGACGACCCATCTTCAGCTTTCTGGCAGAGGCCATCAGGTTTTTATTTAAAATATCCTGGTACTTCAAAGCGTTCATAATGCCATGCACCCTAACAAGGTTCCCAGGGCCTTTGGAAGAGAAACAGGCCCACAGCATCACAGATCCTCCACCATACTTCACGGTGGGCATGAGGTGCTTTTCGGCATACTCATCTTTTGTTTTACGCCAGACCCACTTAGAGTGTTTGTTGCCAAAAAGCTCAATCTTAGTCTCATCTGACCAAAGCACACGATCTCAGTTGAAGTCCCAGTACCGCTTAGCAAACTCCAGACGTTTACGTTTGTGAGTGTTAGTGAGAAAAGGCTTTTTTCTTGCATGCCTCCCAAACAGCTTGTTGGCATGTAGAGAGCGTCTGATGGTTGTTTTGGAGACTCTGTGACCCAAGATGCCACTCTTTGATGCAATTCTGTGACGGTGAGCTTGGGAAATTTTTTTACTTCTCTTACCATCCTCCTCACTGTGCGTTGTGGCAAGATAAACTTGGGACCTCTTCCAGCCTTGTTTGTCACTGTTCCAGTTGTTTTAAACCTCTTAATGATTCCTCTGACTGTAGATACCGGCAAGTTAAGGCGAGTGGCTATTTTCTTGTAGCCATTGCCTGACTTATGAAGGTCGACACACATCTGCCTTACTTGAATGGTGTGTTCTCTTGTCTTTGCCATGTTGACAAATGGGTAAGAGAATTAGGCCTCTGTGTCACGTCATATTTATACCCCAGGGAAACAGGAAATCATGAATTACTAATTAAAAGTCCCTAGATACCCTGACCAACCTTAGCAACTACAGAAAAATATATTTAAAAAAAAACAATTAAATTTTTCAGAGGAATTGTTAGGGGTGCCAATAATTGTGGCACACATGATTTCAAGTTTTTTTTTTTTTCTAAATGTGTGATTTTTTTACCACCAAAGTTATGTACTTAAATGAAAGGTTGGATTTTTCTCTTTTTTTGCATTTGGGTTCTATGTTGTTTAAAAAAAAAGGAGAATTTTTAGAAGTCCACGACCACATCTTAAACAGGGGTGCCAATAATTGTGGAGGGCACTGTATATATATATATATATATATATATATATATATATATATATATATATATATATATATATATATATATAATTCTAGCTAATAATTCTAGCTAATTCCTAATTCTAGCTCTTTTCCCCAAAACATCAGAACAGCAAGCAAATGGTTTCTCAGGAGTGCATTAGTTTTATTCTGGTTTATTGTGCCCTCTGTTTTGCACTGCTTCATACACTCTGCATGTTTGCACCATCCATAATAAAATTGTATTTATTGCACTACTGTAAGTTCTACCCATATTTTTTTCTGTATATATTGTATCATAAAGACATTCATATCTGTACATATGTATGTCATTTTATTTGATCTGCTTTGATTTGATCTGCTACAGTTATACTGTATATTACTATATATGAGATGGTATTAAAAGGTTTTGCTCTGTTTACAAGAAAATACTTCTTGTATCTGTGTTTACACACAATCACCTTTAAAACAGTCCCCTTGCACAGCATTACAGCGCCCCCAGCGTTCCGGCACAGGATACGTGTCCTAGAAATCTTCTTTTCGAAGTGTGTCATGAAGAGCTGCAGTTAACAATTCTTTAGATTAATCGGACGATTATTTTTCCTCGATTAATCGGATAGAAGAATTGTTGTAAAATTATGTTTTGTTTATTATAACTATATAAAAACCCTTATTCAGGGTATTTATGTATAAAAGTGGACTTATAAAATGCCAAATCCACATTTTGAGAGTATCGATCTTTATTTTAGACATTTGAACGCTTATAGTAGCTGCTTGTTGACGAGTGCATGGGGGATTTTTCGTTTGCAAATTCACTTATGATGGGGTTTTTTCCTTCTGTAAAAACAAAGAACAAAACAGCATTTAAGTATGCAACGGGAAGCAATTTGTCAACATTTGTATTGTATTTTGCAGATAGCAAGTTGACTGCTATGTAAAATAAAAACCTTATATGAAAATATAACATTGTTTTGACAATTTTTGTTTACAAAAATACAGACATTTTGTTCAGTTGTGAATATATAAGCATCTAGAAGATATAATTTAGTTACAAATTAAATGATTGTTAACAATGAAACGATATCTACATAAACTAAATATACAAACATTAAAAACAAGCATTTGAACGTAGTAAAGCCGCAATAAATCATGTCTGAAAACAGAGAAGTTACTGTTGTAGTAGACACATGCTATAAAAAGAGAATGGAACGGAGAAACGCAGCAAACAGACTTGATAAAAAAAAGGATAAAATATACATTGGTGTATAAATACATAATTATTCGCTGAAAACCACAACAATGAGCAAAAATCTGATCGTTTACTGCTGCTGTTATTTGCTGTTTTTAGATTTTGTGTTTGTTCGCACTGTTTTAATTGAATCCATCAAGTCGCGTGAGAACTGATTGTACAACCTGATGCTCGTGAGTCCTACCAGAACAGATCCTTGCAACTGTCCAGAAGTTAACAAACTGTTTACACAATACCACTTCATTAAACTGTAACATTTTCACATCATGAGGATTCTACAGTTGTTGCTTACCGTGCTGATGTTTCGCCTTCATCCGTGACACCACTGTTTTCTTTTCACGTACTCGTGCTTCACTTTGGTACTTCCATGACCTGCAGGTACAGTTTTCTTTGTTGCGTTTAATATAAAATGCTCCAATGCCTTAGATGACTTGGGACGCACAATTTTTCCTGGTGCCGGTTGACCCTGTACTGTCCGGCATTTTCACAAGAGGTAGTGTTATCTTGCCGTTAAACAAACCTGTAACTTGAGCAGCCCAACTAATCTATAACCGCATTCGTTGACAATGAATTTTATTATCATTTAATATCGATTTTATCGTTTAGTTGTTGCAGCTCTAGTGTCAAGCACCTTTTGCAATTTGCGCCAGAAAGGTGTAAAATTCCGAGCTGGATCTTCATCTTCAGGAAGAGGGTGAAATCCGCAGAAACCAAATCTTTCGAGTAGAACGGTTGCGGAAGCAAGATCATGTTGTTTCACGTGTGAGGATAGCTCGGTGACAGGGTGCACACGTGGTCAGAAACGCACCAGTTGCACAGCCCACGATGTACACAGGACAGAAAGCACTGACTTATGAAGGTTGGCGCTCCCTGTGACTGTGCGTGCAGCCTCGTGCCACCGAATTTGTTTCGGTGACAGAAGCTTCCAGTTGCACATTTGAATATTTTTTTATAAAAATAAATACAAAAACACAAGGATAAAAAAGTGTGAAGTTTCCAGTTGCACATTTTTTTTTTTTTTAAATGAAGCAAAAAAAAATTTGAATCACATCATCGACATGGATGATGGACTTTTTTTTCTTTTTGACTACTTGATAAACTGCAATGTCCTGCATGCTGAGACGTCCTCTCACCCACTTTCAATAAGCACTTTACCCTGGTCAGGGTCGCAGACACGAGGAGAACATGTACAGAACTCGGCACAGACAGTAATCCCCAGATCAGGATCAAATCAGGGATGCTGGAGCTGCGAGTCAGAAAAGTGACCCACTATATCACTGGTTCACCATCAGTAATCTTGTATAATAAAATATGAGGGAAAAAAAATCAAAGCTTTTTTTTTTTTTTTATAAACCCAGAAAAAATTCTTATTGCTTGTAAAATTGTGCATTCTTGATGTTCAAAAAAAGATTAGCGTCAACAGTGAAATTATCCACAGTGATATTGCAGTAGTGCATTCGTTTATTCAATTCATTTACCACAGAGGCTATAAAAAAATACCCCTTTGTATATATGCAATTGTTTCTCGTCCTTCAGTCTATTTTCAGATTGATTGGGAGAACGGAATATTAAGCCTCTTACAGGATTACAGCAGCTGTCTGGTATTGGGGGAGATGTGAGGATACATGTGGATGTGACCTCCGAATAAATTAACCTGTTCGCAGGTGTGTGTGTGTGTGTGTGTGTGTGTGTGTGTGTGTGTGCAACATTAAACAGTTTTTAAACATCAGCAGGTACGCAAGTATGCATCTCCTGAACATCTTCACAAAAAAGGCATTGAAGGACCAGAAGAATTTACACGTTCACCATCTCCAGGAACTGACATTTCTCAGTGATTACATCAGAAAAATGTTTAACATGCTGAAGACCAACAGAGGATAACTCAGGAAGAATTTTTCTCCTCAGGCAATCTGGTTACTGAGTGAATACACTTGAGAGAGTTTACACACATTTACATTTCAACTCATGATCAAAAGTCCAACATCTGAACCACGACTTCCACACTCCAACCTCGCACACAGACTCATGGACATATAAAACAAACAAAAAAAAATATATAAAATATATATATATATATGAAAAAAAGTATAGGGACACATGACTTTTCCAGTTATATGTAGTTCTTCCCCAAACTATTAGCACAAATCTGGAGCCACATAATTATATTTGATGCGTTGGCAAGAAATTCTCTCTTCACTTGAACTTGGAGAGCAAAACCTGTTCAATTCTATTCAATTCAATTCTATTTTATTTCTACAGCATTTTAAACAATGGACATTATCTCAAAGCAGCTTTACAGAATGTATGAATTATACAACAAATTCACTTATATTTAAATTGGTGTGTATTTATCCCCAGTGAACAAACCTGGGGCAACTGTGGTGAGGAAAAACTCTCTTGGATGAAGAAGGTATAAGGAAGAATCCTTGAGAGGAACCAGACTCAAAAGGGGAATCTCATTCTTATTCAATCATTAAAACATCACAAACACCGGAGAGTGAGAAATAGCATGAGCTCCAGAGAGTGTGATTATGACTAATGTCCCTTCTACAGTCTTCTCCAGACAGTTGGAGTTGTGGAACAAGGAGCTCCTAAGCAGCTCAACATCTGAGATCTTTATATATTCAACACCAACTCCTCCATGCCAGAGCATTTAAATGTTTGATGATAGAGAAACTGCACGTGTAGATGTTTATTTTGATGATTGATTAAGAAGTTGTTTATCCTCAAAATCCAATGTCTGAAAACTTAATGAAGTGGGATCCAGCTGGAGCTGGTACATCTCTAGATGGCTCGGGATTCTTGTGGGGTCTTTATCTTCTCTTTGAAGGTCAGAAATCTTCATTAAGGTGGGATCAAAATGGTGCTGGCACATCTTTGGATGGTTTGGGATGTTTGTGGAATCAGCATTTTCTTTTTAAGAGTCCAAAATGTCCATGAGATTTGACACAACGGAAGCTGGCGCAACCTCTGGATGCCTCTGGGTGGGTAGAAAAAGAGAAGCAGTTGAGAGGATTGGGAGTGGCTATTATGATATTATGATAATACATGATATTACCAAGTGTGCGACAAAAAAACACAGTATGTTCTCTTGTCGTTGTTGCATTATGCGACAAGAAACCAATTAAAAAAAAATCACATGCAGTGAGAAACAAACAAACTCAAACTGCAAGTTCACTCACCTGAGACACAAACAAGCGATTTCTGTATTAGAAAAAAGCTTTGGGTGTGATATAATGATATAATGTCAGTTGGAGGTCATTTCCTGTCAGAAATAATCCTGTGTCAAAGTTTTTGTATAAATGAATAGCATGGACCTGCACAGTCACTTTATAAACCTTAAACATCAGGGTTTCTCTCAGGGTTCATTAGATTTAGTAATACACAATAAATGTTAGGCAATTCCAATTTGATGCAAATAACCCTTTCACAATCCAAGGCTTTTTGGTGTTGGTGCAATACGCTGTACGTGCAGCTGCAAAAATCCCCTGTGAGGAAAACAACAGCTCTGTTGCGCAGGGTCAGGGACGCCATATGCGCTCAGATGCGGCAGATTCTCGTTTCACTGATACTCATTACCTAATTAAATTCAAATCCCATTTGTTCCTGGGCTGAAGTTACTTCAAAACCAGATAATATATAAGGCCTTGTCATACAATACACACATCAAGTGAAGCAGATCAAACTGATTATCAGCAGCCGAACGTGACTGAACACCCGTCCCGTGTTTAAGAGTTGGCGTAATGGATTCAGAGTAAGAAATCTAAGTGAAGGATCAGTTTGATGTGATTCTTTTCCTCCATTATCTCAGGATTTGGGTTTTTACTTCATAAAGGCTCAGTGTTCATGAGACAGATGAGATCATTCTAATCATATATATATATACACATGAAGACATAATGAAGTGCATGTAATATGCATGCAGGTCTGTAATGTTTTATGGGTTTGTAATATTTGGTTGGAAGGAAGAAAATAGGTGAATGAATGTAATGATAGAAATGGAAGGCGTCAAGTGTTTCCTGCGTCTAAAATGTCAGATTTGGCCCTACAAAATCAACCAGGGGAACTGTTTTTTATAAAGTTTCTAATTATTAATTAATTATTAAATGAAGTAAAATGGTAATACAGTACAGTACCGTATACATAAAATAGCATTTTTGGGGTGGCATCCATTCATCGCGGCTTTTCGTTTATCGCGGGCGGTTTCGGAACGTAACCACCACGAAACATGGGGGATTACTGTATATGAGAGTTCTTGGTACTCGTCACCAGGGTGTCACCACACATGCTGGACACCATCTGAGCCAAACAAGTTCTTCACCAAACTGTTAACACAAACCTGGAGGCACAGAATTGGATTCGACGTCTTTGGATGCAGTAGCATGAAATTTTCTATTTGCTTGAAACCTGTTGCAGCATGACAATGTCCCTGTGCACAAAGCCAACTCCATGAAGATCTGCTTTTCATTGTTTGGAGGACATGGAGGATCTCCTGCCATAGAGTTCTAAAGCTTTTGAACACCTTTGGGATGAATGTGATTACTGACAGCACCCAAGGCCTCTTCAGCTCACTGGTGTGAACAGACACCTGAGACTAAACATGAAGGTCCACTGGATGATGGGAAACACAGTTTTCACTGTTAACTCAGTGCATAGGATGGAAGTGAAGGCCCCTGGTATAACTGAAGGACAGATGTGCTACTTAGCTTGATGAGTTCATGTTTTGCACAATAAATATTTACCATGATTTCAAGTCCACTAATCTCGTCTTTCAAAACTCCTTCAACATCTGTTTGTTATGGCCTAGACAAACACACACACACACACACACACACACACACACACACACACACACACACACACACACACACACACACACACACGTGAGAAAGAGGGTGCTTAGCATTTCGATTATCCCTCAAACCGTTGAATCCACGTGCTCTATCATCTGTGCCGTTGATTGGCATAGCTTATCCATCTCCCCCCCCCCCCCCCCCCTATTAAAACTAGGCCAGCTGCAAATCTGTCTATCTGCACGTGTTAGCATCTGAGAGACTGTTTACATGGTACAAGCTTAACCGATTCAACACAGATTTGAGACACAACCTTCTCAACAGTCTTCTCTATTAAATGTCTCGGAGTCTTTCAGAGAGACTTTTCCTTTAGTTGTTTGTTTTTTCGTGGTGTTATATTTCTGCACTGGGTCCTGATTTATCAGGCAAAAAAGAATGAGAAAGATTCCACAGAGCAGCTGGATGAAATTCGGTCCGGCCGGGAGAGGCTCGTACGACTGGATGGCAGGATCGTCAACACCGCCTCCTGAGGAAAAACAACTGCAGGTAAAAACACATTGATTTCCAACAATAAACGAAAACAAATTTACAAGTTATAACAGGAAATTAAGACATGGAAATGGAAAACTGCACAATGATAAATGAGAAATGTAAAAATTGGAAGGGAAAAAAGTAAAAAATTACATCTTGTGTCTTTCAGTGGTTGAGTGTGGATGAAAGGATCGGCTTTTATAAAATGATTGACCAGAGTACAGCTGTGAGTTTTTTTACAGTTAATATTATGTACTGTGGGTTCTCTGAATTCCATCTTTCTATTTAAACATTAGTTGTTTTTGTTTTTTTTTTGCAAATGTCGGTGCTGTTTAATTAATTTTACGCTGCAACGTTCAAAGACGTTTTATTCAACTGTTTGCCTCTAACTTTGTAGTAACATTTTGCTGGGAAAGGTCAGATGTCCCAATACTTTTGTCCATAGAATGTATCTTTAGGCAGTTCCTGTATTTACAGTTGTGGCACAACATCCTCAGGCTGTTTCCTGTTACGAAAACTTTCTGATAGCAAAAAATTGTTTTTTAACAGTTTGCACGTTTGAAAAGTTGAAAAGGGTTTCTGTGGCATCTAAAAGTGTAAAAAAAAAAAAAAAAGTCAAATATTAAAAAATCTAAATTTTAGGCTTTAAAAAGTCTCCTATTTGGTTTAAGTCTTAAATAATTTGAAACTGGTCTTAATTTTCTGATGTACATGTACCTCTAACGCTCATTGAAATTTGTTTTACGACTACAAATGAGACCAACTTTCAACAGACAGTCAGCTTTCTGCTATTGGAGCGAATCTCTCGGATTGTAGCACAGACGTAAAATGGATTTTATTTTTCAGCTGTGCAGAAGTGCAGAGATGGTTGGCAATAAATGGCTTGGAAAAAAAATGGTCTCTAAGAAGGAATGAGTGTGTGCATTACACCTTGGACTAAACTGGTGTTTCTCAATCAATCAATCAATCAATTAATCAATGTCTTGATGATCTTATAAATTTACACTCCCACTCTAGTTTTACAAAATGTCACTGAGAATCTCAAAATGATGAGGATAAAATATCCTGAAACCACCTGCTCTATTACCTGCTGTCAACAGAGAAGTGTATTTCACTTTAATACACTTTTACTTCATCAACAGGCTCTTGTTTCACATTATTCTTCTTACGTTATCCTGACACATTTAGAGGATTTGGCAGATGCGCCATTATCCAGAGTGGCTTGAGGTCTCCATCAATAAATACTTTGTGACGCTGGTTCATTAGGACACAGATTAAGACCATCATCAGTCTTAAACCCTGTTGGGAATAAAAATAGGTTTTTGTACCCTAAGAGATAAAGGGCTAGTAGATGGTAGAGGATGGAGGGATGAGTGGAGCAGTTTTAGAGGATGGAGGGATGACTGGAGCAGTGATAGAGGATGGAAGGATGAGTGGAGCAGTGGTAGTGGATGGAGGGATGAGTGGAGCAGTGGTAGAGGAAGGAGAGATGAGTGGAGCAGTGATAAATGATGGAGGGATGAGTGGAGCAGTGGTAGAGGATGGGAAGAGAGAGAGAGAGAGAGAGAGAGAGAGAGAGAGAGAGAGAGAGAGAGAGAGAGAGAGAGAGCATGGTTCAGGGGTGAGATAAGAACTGTGAGGTAGCTGTTTGTGACAGTTGCTTTCATGTAATATGGCAGGAAACTGATATTTTAATGAGAGCAGGTGAACCCACTTTTTTAGAAACTGAGAAAATCTAGACAATTTTTTCCAGGAGATATGCAGAGGTGGAAGATGAGGTGTTGTCCATGGTGCTGAAGAGTCAGGAAACACTTCACTTATAAAAAGAGGGGTTTTTTTAATGAAATACGGAATAATATTTGATTTGCATTGCAGTTCAACAACAGACCGTGTCACAAAGCAGCCTCGTGGCGACGTAAAAACAGAAGCAACAAATTCAGTATCAAAGCTAAAACACCTTCTAAAAAGAGTAGATAAAGTGTAGAAGGTTGTGATGTCGAAGAATTGAGCTTTATTCCAGCAGAAAAAATTCAGGCGGTTTCATGAAAGGGCTCAAAAACACAGTAAATTCACAATCTTTTTGTACCCTTTTATATATCTTTTTAATTTTCCAGTCTTTTCCTCTTCCGACTTTGTTATCTTCAAATAACTATAGAAATTATGATACGTGATCCGCATATTTCATCTGGCACATGTTTTTACACTGGATGCCCTTCCGAATGACTCCTCATTTATCCGGGCATGGGACCGGCACTAAGAGTACACTGGCTTGTGAAGACAAAGAACTATAAAAATAGCAGTTTCCATCCATCTCCATTTTATTTCAAAAAGTAATAAATAGTATCAAAAGTAGCATGTAGCTATCCAGGCCTTGGCCCGTCCAACATGGAGTTATCACACTTACAGTACACACCTGCTTTCCCACACTTTCAATGAATGGATTCATTCACACTCTGTAACCACTTGTTTGGTTATAGAAGGAAAGACAACTTGTTTTGGGTATAGATGGAAAGACCACTTGTTTTGGATATACTGATTGCAAAAAAAATCAAAAAGTGAAAAGTACAAGAAGGTTCAACCAGTGCAAACAGAAAAAAAAAAAAAAAAAAAAGAAGCCCAACAGCTTCACAGAATTAAATAAATTAAGAATAAAAATTTAAAATTCAGAAATGTATATCTCTAATGAGCGAGCCAGAGGTGACGGTGGTCAGACAAAACGAGGAAGAAACCTTGAGAGTCACGAGACTCTAAAGGGAACCCATCCTCATCTGGATGGCATCTGAATATCCATTTATTACAGTTACATTATTGTTGGGTTTTTTTAAACCATTCACTCATGGAGAGAAAAACAGTGTAAAATTACAGTCCAAATTAATATGTGCTTCTTTTTAAACATCTTATTCTATAATTGGGCTTCATTTGCTCTTATAAAGAGCTCCACTCTTGTTCCACTAGATTTTGTGGAGATTTGTGGAGATTTCCTTCAGCCATGAAGGTGTTAGTAAAGTCAGGTACTGATGTAGGTGAGATGAGGTGCTATCTACAGTATATCTACCAATTTTTACTTGGTAAACCCTAACCTTAACCTTAACCCTAGAAACTTAGCAAAGGAAATCACATACTATCATCTCCTGTCTCTTCCGATCTGCCCCATTTGGGCCCCATTTGTCCAGATGCTCTACCTCTGGATGGAGCTCTCTTCAGCTGAAGGCTGTTTGAAGCTGGGGGTGGTTCCACATGAACAGCCTAAAGATCCATGAAGTTACTGAGCAAGTTAAGAACATTGAGGATGAATTTTGACTGCAGTTAATATCAACAGTCGACACTGCAATGGCTCAAGACCACATTTCCGCATTTAAGTGCTTATAATCATTTAACTGAATTCCTCATCAATAGTGGAACTGTAATAAATGGACATTCAGGGATAAGAATGATTTCTTTTTGAGTCTGGTTCCTCTTAAGGTTTACATATGAAGTCTCAGGGAGTTATTCCTCACCACAGTCGCCATTGGGTTACTTATTAGGGACAAACAGTTATAACAAATTATAAATAAAGCTGCTTTGAGACAATGTCCATTTTTGAAAGCGCTTTACAAATAAAAATATAAACCTGCTCAGCTGCAGTTTTGGTTTACTGACCAGTAGGTTGTGCCAGAGAGCCACTCTGAAACCATCAAAGACTTTCTACCCTCAACAGCTCAGCTCTGTGCTCATGTTCATTTCCTGCTTTCCTACAGGTCACTATTAATATTTATGAACTCTCATGCTCTTCTTCTTGGTCTTAAACGTTTGAACTGGTATATAAAAAAATCCCAATTAAACTCCTTTTCCTATATCATTTTTTTCTTTTGGGGTTAAAAAGAAAGGTCATCCAATTGAGATGGGTTAACCAGACAGATTTTAAAGGATTAGAGTCTAATCAAGCTGAAAAGCAGCATTATCTGATTAACATCCATGCAAAGTAAGATATGCCTTGATCAATCCTGGAGGACTGGAAGAGAAATGACTGAATGGGATATTATTTTTGTTTAGTTATTGCTTTTATGTTTGTCTGACCTTTTCTTCTGAATAAATGAATCTTCCTACAGAACCGCTGCAGTGTCTGTTTACTGATTGAGCTGTTTTATGAGTTGCTCAGTAGCTCCTAGTTTTATAACCTCAAATGACTGTATAAAACTGTAGAAAGATCATTACTCATAATCTTACATTCCTGTACTCATGTAAGTTCTCACTCTCCAGTGTTCTGTATTGTTTAAAGACTATAATCACACTCTTGATGTCTGGTTCCTCTCAAGGTTTCTTCCTCATAACATCTAAGGGAGTTTTTTCTTGCCACAGTCACCATGGTTCACCCTTATTTTTAAATCTGAACCTAAAGCAAAAATTTACCAGATCCTTCACATCCATTTTATACAAAACAGCAAAACATGAAAAAACATTGAGAAAAAAGGAGATTTTTCTCAAAATATTACGACTTTCTTCTCAAAATATTTAGAGTTTTCTCTTAAAATATTTCGACTTGTCTCTTAAAATAATTTGACATTTTATGGATTAAAGTAATTTTTTGTTTGTTTTCAAAATATTTCAGTTTTTATTCTCATCATTTTAAGTTTATTCTCAAAATATTTCTATTTAATTCTCATAATTGTGAGTTTATCAAAATATTTTGACTTTATTCTCATAATTTTGACTCTATTCCCAAAATATTTCCTATTTGATTCCCATAATTTTCCGTTTATTCTTAAAATATATTGACAATATTCTGGAAAACTTTCAACTTTACTCTCAAAATATTTAGAATGCATTCTCATTCTCACAGCTTTAATCTTGTAATCTTACTGTAGATTTCGTATTCATGCTGTAACGTGCACTAAAACGATATCGTATTTTGGGGGCTTTAGAGATTTTCTGATTTGTGCAGAAATCGATGCCAGATGTTAGATATGCTGTAAATTCAGGGACTTGACTTTCATGTGTCCTCCTTTGTTCTGTTCTTTACAGGGAACTCCTGCAAAAGATCTTTGTAGTGCACTCTTTATGGATTTCCTTACACTGAGAAATTAAGACTTTTATCAGAATCCTAAGGAACTCAGAGTCTGTTCAGACTCTTTGCCTCTGCCAGGTGATACACAATGGGGATTTCAAAACAGCTTCTAAACCACCAGAATCTTAATCTATACTGGACTTGTGCAGTATCATACACATGTGCACTAATTCTGGAAAACCAGTGATTTATAATCTCACTTTCTGTTTCAAACCAATGAGTACTGATTTCTAAGCTCATCATGTCCTGTTGAGTCCAGTGTTGCTGTGCAGGGTCCAGATGTGTAAATGTGCACTGTGTTTGCTCTAAACCCCAAACTAATTCCTTGTATGGTCACTTGGCCAAAGATTCTGATTCCTAATGATAAAACATGACTGGGCTGTTAAAGTGGTTCCACATCAACAGCCTAAAGATTCATGAAGTTACTGAGCAACCTTCAGAACTTTGAGACTGGAATTAATATTATTAGTCTGCTACAATGGTTCAGGACTGCAGGTTGCATTTAGGCGCCATAACAATGATGGAACTGCAATGAATGGACATTTAGTGTTGAGGACAAAGTTCCCTTTTGAGTCTGGTTCCTCTCAAGGTGCTTCCTCAGGGAGTTTGTCCTCAAAACAGTCACCACTGGATCAATCATTAGGGATCAACTTACAATTATAAGGAACTTTTAAAAACATACATCCTAATAAATACATCCTAAAAGTGCTCTATTATTCGATGCACCACTCCAAATCAATAACTCTTTATATCCTTCCATGCAGGGTTACCAGTGGAACGAGCTTTTAACTGACCAGGATGCGAAGACTGAGCTTGTCCTCTACGTTGTGCTACCGTTGGTCTTGCTCTTCATCTTCTGTCTGACAGCCTTCGTTGTCTACCAGAGGTGCAGCTCACGCAACAAACTCGGTTTGGCCAACATCATCGCTCTGGACCTTCAGGATGCGGACGGCGGCGCCGAGATCCTCGCCTCGCTCACGGCCAACGCCGAGCGCCTGAACAGCACCAGCTCGGACACGTCTGACGGCGTTTTCCTCATGGTCTACCTTCCGCCACCTTTTGAGGAAACCCTTACCAAGATCACCCGCGCCGCCAGCCTGACCAGCGGCAAAGATGTCGAATCCATAAAGATGGAAGATCTCGAGGCCAAACTGTGTCCTGAACTCAAATCCAGAGGGCAGTATGTGTAACGTGTTTCAATAGAGGAAAACACCCGACTCTGAGATGGTGATGATCCAGGTACTTATCCAGGGAATAAAAAAGGTCGTCCTACTGCAAATCACATCTGTGTTACTATCGTCATCAGATCATGTTTCTCTTTTATTCTGCTAAAAAAGGAGGCTTTAACTTCTCGCAAAGGGACAAGAAAGACATTTATTTCATACCTCGCCAAACAAGTAGCAGCTAAAGATAAAGAGATGCGTGTTTAATTGGTGATCTTTAAAAGTGTGTTAAAGAAGATAAACGTATTGATAAAATTCACATTCAAGGTACATTAACACCAGTGTCTCCTCTGTGCTTGTGTGTGTTCTGTGTAATCATCAAATACAATCATGTGGAATTCAAAATGAATGTTGTTTGTGTTGGTTTGTTGATTTTATTGATTTTTTTTTTTTTTGTAAATTAAGTTCTGAAAACATCAGTTCTAATATCATCATTCAAACAAGTGGAATTGTCCCAGTGAGTTATTCTGTCCCCTGAATTTCCACTGATTGTGAAGTCTAATAAATGTTTTTTTTATGAATCCTAATCTCATGAATTTTCTCAAACTTTCATATCCAAACACCAAAATATTTTTTGCAAATTTGGACACCTGACCTGTGGTTCTTCCTCAAACTGTTATCAACACGGAGGCACACAATTGTACAGGACAGGGGTCTCCAATCTTTTCCAGAAAGGGCTAGTGTGGGTGCAGGTTTTTATTCCAACCAAGCAATGGTCACACCTGATAGTCATTGAAAATGAAGATCATTAGATTTGAACAGGTAGAATTTGGTGTGGACAACACCAAATTCTGCACCCACACTGGCCCTTTCTGGAAAAGATTGGAGACCCCTGGTACAGGACGTCTATGGTTGCGGGTGCTGGAGGTCGAGCTGATATCCGAGTCGGATATCGTATTTGCCGATAACTGATTAATCAACTGGAAACTGGATTTAAAAAAAAAACATAAAACTCCATGTAAAGTAGTTCTGATCTTATTACAAAAATATATATTTTTAAATAGTTCTGAATCAGGAAAAGGAAATAAAAATGTATATAGTAATTAATAAATATAATTCCATGAATAAATTATATGTAATAAATATAATATTGCGGTCTCTGTGCAGCAACCCGGCAATACTTTCAGCAATCAAATATCGGTGCTGATTAATCGGTCGACCTCTAATTTTCCCTTTCGCTTGAACTACAAGACCCAAACCTGCTCCTGCATGACAATGCACAAAACCAGCTTCATGAAGATCTGCTTTACATGAGTTAAAAGATATGGAAGATCTCCTGCTCTAGTGTTCCAGCCCTATTGGGACAAATTTTTCACACTGACGGCACCCCAGGCCTCTCACCTCACCTCCATCGGCACCTGACTTTACTAACACACTTGTTTTTGAATGAAATCTCACAGAAATCTTCACAGAAATCTAGTGGAACATCTTGTTTAAGTTCAGAGGTTAAAAAAGCAGCACATTGCAATCTTATGGTCAGGTGTCTACAAACCTTATAGTCTATAATTCTGTATTTGTTATTTAAAGAAAAATAGGTTAAAAGACACACATTTAATTTGAGTCTTAAACATTCAATAAAAGCTAGAAACGAAAAGATCATTCACGCCGACACCCTTTCAGAGCACCTTCCAGAGGTTTGTAAAGCAGGGTTTTTGCATGTTGCTTGAGGCAGGTCTGTCTTGTTTGTTTGAAGGCAGTCAGTGACTCAGCAGTTTGAGGGAAAGTGGTTTCCTCCACCTCCACCAGAGATAATAAAGCGATGCATGCAGACAAACTTTCTATACAAAGCTATATGCTTGGTCCAGGTTATTAGTAGTTAATTTATTATTTTTGTAAAACACGTCTGAAATGGATACTCGGTTTTCATTGATTGATTTCCTCACGGATTTAAGAACTGAAAAGTATTTGAAGTAAGAAATGAAATGTTTGTGGGAGACGGATAAAAGTAATAAAAGGCCTGAATATGATTTAGAACAAAAAAAAAAAAAATTATTTATTTATCAATGAATACAAATAAGTCAATAAATATCATTTGTAAAAGGTTTCTATATAACACCGCCTGCAAAAAAGTGTGGAAACACCTCGACTTTTATGGTTTTTGAGACACACAAAAATGTTCCTTCTGTTTCTAGGATGTTTCTAAGATGATCTGGCCAAACAAATCTATAAATGTCCAGATGTTCCACTTTATTTTCTTTGAAAAATCCTCCCTTAGCATGAAAAACAACTTGACACACTCTCAGCATCCGGACACTTCAGCAAATGTCTGCAATTCTGAGTTTCTCTACGGAAACAACCCGATTCCACACCCACCCGATCAGATTCGTCTCCTGCGGACATATCTAAAGTATAAAGGATATATAAAGTACTTTCTTGTAAACACAGCGAGTCTTGAAACCTTTTGATACCACCTTATACACCACCCTAATCTCCTACACTGGGAACTAGAACTAGACCGTGGAGGAATTAAACAAGAAATGAAAGGACAAACAAGTCCGAGCCATGAAGGCTACACTTCCTACAGAACTTAAAGTATCTGCTGCTTACGTCCAGGCTTTGACAAGTCAGAGTTGTTTTTGGTGGTACAGGGAGGAACTACACAATATTACGGCCGATCAAAAGAACTCAATAATACATATAATAGCTTTGATAATATTGTGGTTCATATCATGTTTTGTTGCAAACCAACAAATGAATGGAATGAAAAAAAAAAACCTGATGGTTCACAAACCCCATTGAGAAAACCACTGCTTTAAATAATGCCTCAGTTCCACCCTACAAACAGCACGAGAATCTGGAGTCGATATCATATTCATGGTGGATTCATCTGGACACAGTTGCAACATGAAAAATATTTCAACCTCACAGCATTATGTTATTGCGGTAAAGGATTCAGGACCTCATGAAATGCACTTTAGATATAAATGATAAACAGGCAGACGTTACATTATTTCGGAATCTGAAAGATAATAATGTACAATGGAATACCGAGTGCCACGCCCTAAAAATATATACACATCATCCTTAATTGTAACAAACCTTTCAGTGTCTGCGTTTCCCCGAGTTTACAACAAACAGCATGTCGAACAATCAGTTTTAACCTCATGACCTTCCCACTGAACCCTTACTTGATATTCTCTAATAACACGATTTAGGGGGGGAAAATGATTCAATAATACATTTGAATGTATATATTTATATTTATCATTTCACATTTAATTTTTGTATTGTATTTACCACAAGCATTAGTATTTTAAGTCATTTTTAGTTCTTTTTTTATTCGTTTCAGAGTCCAGAAAAAAAAAGTGTACCTTTTGAGTGCATGAGTTTTGTTAACTGAGGGTGAGGGTTTGGTGGGTTGGAATAATCCTCAAAATTTAAATCTCTATACTTTCTTTTTTTTTTTTTTAGTTCCTACTTACTCACACTACTCATGCTGTTCTTTTCCCTTTCTTGTTTTCTTTCTTTTTTGCATTCTTAATTTTTTGATACTGAATTCTAGATAACAAATATAAAAATAAAGAAATGCATTTATTTATTTATTACTATTTTCGGTAAATGTTTTAATGATATTGTAAATACAAAATATATATATTTCGATTTACTTTTTGCAATTCTAACTTGTTGGATTATTATTTTTTTTTATGTGCATTAATTCTGATGCTTGAATGTGAGACCCTGTAGCTGTGATTATATACCGTGTGATATATATATATATATATATATATATAATCATATATTATCATCATTTATTATTATTATTATTATTGTCACATTTCATTTTGGGATCTGGTGTTTTTTTAGTGCACTATTTACTCACATATTGTTCTAATGTTCTTTCATCTGGTGGACAGCAAAAAAATAAAAAGTCAGCACCAAGCAAACAGTGATTATAATAGAACTGGCCATTAAAGACCATGATTCAGGTTGCTTTTATGCATTACACATCAAAATCAGGTTCTGAAAGTCTCTTGTTGTTGGGAACATGATATAAGAGATATCATGTTCCCTGTTGAGCCTCACACACTGAGGGACCACAGTGCAGCATTCATAATGAGGGACGAGACGCCAGCGTCCCATTTAAATATACAAAAATAATATAAAACCCACATATATTTTATCGTATCAAATTTGTTTTTCCATAGTTTGCTATAAAAGTGTTCATCTTGTCAGTATTATAAATATTTTAGATCTTCAGTCTAAAGAGCCAGTCCACAATCAAGTTCCTCCTATAGGCTGGAATTATAGCTGTGCTCTAAGCAGGTAAAACTGAAAACCCAACCTTTTTTTGTTTTACATTATTTGTATCTATGTATATGCACACTATTGCCAAAAGTATTGGGACATCCGATTTTTCCAGCATGTGGTTCTTCCCCAAACTGGTACACAATGCTCGAGGTATGCAATTGTACAAGACATTTTTTGGATGCAGTAGCACTGGATGAAATTTTCCTTCACGTGAAATAGTAGACCCAAACCTGTTCCAGCATGATGCCAATGTGCACAAAGCCAGGTCTATTAGGATATGCGTTACACGGGTTAGAAGATCTGGCAGATCTCCTGCTATAGAGCTCCAACTCTATTGAACAACGAATGTGACCCCAGGCCTCCTCACCTCACCAACATCAGTACCTGACTTTACTTACACCCTTGTGGCTGAATGAAATCTCACACAAATCTCCACCAAATCTAGTGGAACATCTTCCCAGAAGAGTGGAGCTTATTATATAACAGAAAAACACTAAATGTAGAATGGGATACAAATCTCCATATACCTTTGTCTGTATAATGTATGTATTCTGTATATGTTATAGTTTAGATTTAATTCTCCTTTCCTGGTGTGATGAGCTCCAGTCTTCTAAAAAGGCTTCTCCATTAGATTTGTAGATGTGTAGGATCAAGAGCATTAGTAAGAGCAGTCACAGATGTTGGATGAGAAGGACCAAGTTCCAGTTTTTACCAAATGTTTTGAGGAGGTCAGGGGTCTGTGTAGGACATTCACGTTCTTCCTCTCCAACCTTAACAACAACAATTATGTCTTCATTGCACCTCCAAATTTGTGGAAATAGTTCAGGGAAGGACCACATAGGGGTCTCTGATGTCTATAAACACTGTGTCCACATGCCTCAGAGTAAAAAATACATCATAGTATTTATTTTTACCCACATTGTCTTTTATTCAGAAGTTTAAAATAAACTGAATGTGCATCAAATCTAATTTTTTGTCACCTACACATTCATACAGAGTACAAAATGCTTTTTTACGCCTTTTTCCAATACTGAAGAAATGTAAAAAGAAATAGAACTAGAATACAAAATTTAATAAATCGAATAAAAATATAAAGTATAAAAGTACAAAGTATATAATATAAGCATATAAATTTCTGTTATAAAATACACATTAGAAAATAAAACAAAGGAAAGGGAATGGGTATGACAGAAGTATTGACAGTAGTCCAGATTTAAAGTGTCACATATATTTGTGTATAAATGTCTTTTGTTGCTCCGGGCAGAAGTTCAATCTGCGTGTTTTCCATCGAGAAAAATTAACATCTAATTTGCACAACAATCTGAATAATCTGGATCAGTGTAAGTAAAAGAAAGGGCAATATATCTATTATTATATACCTGTAAAATTATTTTCTTTAATTTAATCCATCAAATATTTACTTCACTCGTATCCATAGGACTTTTAAAGTAAACATTCAGTCATATATGACCGTTAACATTTTTTTTTCTTCAACACCAACCGATGACATAACATTTCAAATGCGCTTTCTTTGCATTCTTCTCTCTCTTTTTTTTGCATTTTTTCCATTTCCCTCGTTCCACGCTCTAGTGCAGTGCCTAGGCGTGTTTACTGAGCGCAACACGACACCCTGCTCTGACCATTTGCACACTGTGCAAACATTTGCATTCGCTTTGCACCACAGACTCACGCTCTTCCTTTGCTTGGTGTTTAGACGGCCCAAACACGTGCTCTGTAGGAGGATGAGGAGGGTCAGGATGAAGGCACATTGGTTAGATTCTAGTATTCAAAATGTGAGCGAAATATAAAATGGCAACTTCCACAAATTCTGATTTGATCAAACATTTGGACCCCATTCCAATATTATACATTGTGTTACTTCAGTTTTATAATAAATCAAATTTCATTTAATCAATTTTTATTTTATTTTATTTAGACTTTACTGATAAGAAAAAACTTTATTAATCCTGGAGGAAATTCTTTTGCCAGAAACTGCTTCAAGTGCAAAAAACTAAAATAAATATAAATGTAATATCAATGAAATAAAATATTCTATATATACAAATTAATTGGAAAATACAAAAAGCACTAGGGAACGACGGACATATTACACATAATATAAAAATGCACATGGTATGGATTTGCACATGGTGATCAGGAAGTCTATGGTAACTCAAATAATCATGTTTTAGGACCGTGTTGAGCAGAAAAGCATCTCAGAACGGACAACACGTCAAGCCCTGAGGTGGATGGGCTACAAGGAGCAAAAGTGTGGAAAGAAAAGCATCTAAAGATGCGCAACATTTCTGAGCTGGACTTCAGATTCCATCCGTGTTCCTGTTTCTGGCTACAATGTGCCCACAATCACTAAACCCAACAGCTGATTTCTTTCTACCGTGCAATTCTTGTGGTCTTCTGCTGTTTAAGCTGTTGAAACCCATTCACCTTAATATCTGATATATTTTGCATGTTGAGATGTTTTTCTCCTCACCACGGTTGTTAAAAGCGATTCTTTGACTCCATCATAGACTTAGTCGTTCTATTGTTCATTTCATTAATCTGTGTGAAGTCTAGAAAATGTTGTGTGTAAAAAGCAGCAGGTTCTAAATCACTTATCTTAGTCACTTATATCCCCCTTTTTTTTTCTTCAATCTGACTGTTGCACGCCAACATTCTCTGAAACTCCTGACCTGATACTGATACTGTTCACTGTGCTGCTGCTGCTCCATGATTATATAACAGGTGGTGGTCGAGATTTCGAAAGATCTCGAAAGAACTTCGCTGTAAAGTATAAAACACCTTTGATATACTTCTATATAACTGCAAGGTGAATGTGTAGGAATTTCACACTGCACACATCCTGAGCTCCTTAAACACTTTTCAAATCAACTGCCGCTTTCGACAGATGCTCATCCATTTATCTCAGCTATAAGGTCAAGGGCTTCGCTTAGGGGCCCAGTAATGGCATCTTGGTGTGGTTGGGATTTGAACACACGACCTTCTGACCGATCTGGCACTCAGAAACTGCATCGTGCCTGATCTCACTATTTCTCTCGCAGCTAAATAAACACAACACTTTAAAAATCTAGCTCTGGAATGTGAAGCTCAGCAAATAGATATAGCAGTGATTAAATAGGTGTCCACGCACTATTGGTCATACAATGTATGTAATGTACTGAATAAGGCTCAATAAAAAGGAAAATGTCCAATGTGCTCCAAAGTGACTTCGGCTAATCTAGGAGCTGATGTTATAAATTCGGGAATGGAGAACCCCCCAAAAAAAGCAAAATAAATGAGACTTTTTGTTAACTTGAAGAAAAAAATTCAAAAAAGGAACCCTTTTGTTTGGAGAACTAAGTCACACAGAATGCCATTCAAAATCGCCAGACTTTCTTTGTGCATCTTTTCTCTTCTGTTCTGGAGGACGAGTCTGTCCTGTGCAAAGTAGCATGAGATCATCATTTTACACCTTTTTTGCATTGCACATGTCCTGGGCGGCCATTGTGAAGCACAGGTGACTCAGGACACGATAAATAGACGCACACGCACTGACTGGCGCATACACACACACACACACACACACACACACACACACAGCCTGCAGCATGGCGATCCGTGTTGAATTAGAGATGTTGGTGGTTCTGCTGTTACTGACCCCCATTGTGACTGATGGCCTGGTGATGGACAAGTGTCAGCTGGATGGTCAGCTCCTGTCTGTTTTACCTCCAGACATGCCTGACCGTGATGTCCAGGCGGCAAAGCGTGAGTTTGAGATTCTGTATATCGTTTTTAAAATCTCTGTCTGACCTGTACATGCCAATGAGACACTATAATGAAGACACTATAATTAGGGTTAGGTTTATGGGGGGAGTACAGAAAAAAAACTTAATACATTCATAATAAATTAAAAGAAAATGAATTCTTCAATTTTTTTAAGTTTTCAGTAACATTATGTGCACATTACCAAAACAAGGGGTTCAAAAAGTATTTCACAAATGTATTTGTAATGCACATGTTTACTAGGAAGTGGGGGTTTTGACGATAATATTGACACTGGGATACAAGTTGAACTTACAGTAAGCTGCATAGTTAATCTGCAACGTATAGAAAGACGGAAAATATATATTTACAAATATGTATTCTTCAAGCAAAACGTCTTATTCCTTTTAAACTGGAAAAGTATATGTGCACCAAATACAGGACAAATGTCAATGGAAAAGACGTCATTATATTAAGAGTTTGAGGACCTTTCATATGTGGTGGAGTTGGAATGCTGTTAATAGAAAACTTAGAAAAGAGGTGATACTGTACATCAATGAGAAATTCTCGGAATTTTGTTTGTTTGTTGTCCCTGTTGCATGAAATTGAAATGTATATTTCAAATTCAATTAAAGTTTTTAAACAAGATACACACACACACACACACACACACACACACACACACACACACACACACACACACACACTGCATTGTGGTACCACTGTGGTCAGATGTTTACATACACCTGTAAAGAACACCTGTGTACATTATTCTATGATGTCATAACCATGCACTTTGGTTCTTATTTTCCACTGTCCAAAATACATACTGAAATTAATGAGTTCAAAATGGATAGATAGATAGATAGATAGATAGATAGATAGATAGATAGATAGATAGATAGAGAGATAGATAGATAGATAGATAGATAGATAGATAGATAGATAGATAGATAGATAGAGAGAGAGAGAGATAGAGAGATAGAGAGAGAGATAGAGAGAGAGAGAGAGAGAGAGAGAGAGATAGATAGATAGATAGATAGATAGATAGATAGATAGATAGATAGATAGATAGATAGATAGATAGATTTGTTATTATATCATTAGTAATTACTAAATGATTACAAGAATCCTATAAGAATAAGCGCTAAAGAGAAATGAACAAAGTTGCAGATTTACCCTCGCAAAGAAGAAAAAGGGGGAAAACATTTCCTTATGTTGAGGTTTCTTTTGAAAATTAAAATAAAATTGTGGAATTATTGGTTATTGTATTATTTTTTTTTTTCACACAAAGAAAGTTCTTGAGCAGCAGGTCCTACATTCATAGATTCAAAAGATAGAGTTGAGATGAAAATAAGGGAACGGGGGTCTTAATAAACACTTCACGGTCGTTAAAATTGTCATTTTACCTTTCTTTGTACAGTCGTGTGCCATGCGGAACAGACTTCGCAATTTGACACCTCCTTGGTCAAACAAGTCACCGGACAAGAGCTCCCAGGAAATCGCAAGAGAAGAGCTGTTGCCCAAAAGAAGGTCACCCCGAAACCCGTTAAAGTCAACAATGCCACACCTAAACCCAGTGCAGTTGACAATAAGCCACCCCCTAAACCCAATGCAGCTGACAATAAGTCACCCCCTAAACCCAATGCAGTCAACACTAAGCCACTCCCTCCTAAAATCGGCCAACCCACCATTCCACCCCCACCTCAAAACACACAGAATCCTAATTCTCAGATAGCAACCGAACCTCCGCAGCCTCAAAATCCAGTGATCATCGACCAGTCCAGCGAAGTGAAGCCTCAGAATTCTGTCCCTCTTCCTTCACCACCTGAGTTTACTCTCTACGGAGTGTTCCAGTTGGCTGATCGTGTCGCCTGCGCCTCCGACAAACCCTCCCTCAATGTCTGCAACCTGGACTGCAAGAGTAAGCACTAACCACAGAGTATTCCTAAATTTCATAAATAAACCCAGTGCTTTTTTTAGTACAACATACATTTATTTTCTTCCACTGCATCTTTAGTTCAGGAGACTTGATGTAATCTCTCGCTCTCTTTCTCTTTTTTTTTTTTTAGAGCTGATTGATGATGACATCACTGACGACGTTCAGTGTGTTTTGACCATCTTGAACACAAAGTGAGTTAAAGCGCACTATTACATTATAGCACAAAACGTTCACCTTCTCTGGAAGCGGCATGTCTTTATGTCGTTTTGCCATCTGCTTTATATTTTACATATAAAGTGAGTAATAAGGTTTTTGTTCTCACCTCAGGCCAAGCCCTGATGTTCAGGATGAGGCTAGCCAGCTCATCAAGACTTTGTAAGTATTGTAGAAAAAAAAGTGATAAGCATATCATTTTTCATTGTTTCATTCTACCAGGCCAATAACAACCTATAAAACACCTGATTGAGCATTGCATCAAAATTCGGATTTGATGTCCACAGGTTTCAGTATCTGGATTCACGCCCGAACTATTTATTTATTTTTGCATAAATAAACCACTTTTTGTAACTAAATAGTCCATCACACACAGTCCGATCATGCTGCTGTTTAGTTAATTGATTTATTAAGTTTGTATCTATAACGTGCCAGAAATCTTCAAACACATTCAGATGTAGATTTAAATTAAAAATTGTGATCAAAGTAGCAACCGATACAAAACTGCAGGCTCTGATTGGAAGCAACTTATTTAATATTATATACATAAACTTGTTACTAATCCTAAAACAATTCTTTTAGCTTTAGTAATCCAAATTCCATAATCAACTGAAGCCTTTTACAGAATAATAATCCATGATTATTGATGGTGGCGTGAATTTACTTTTACCCAGTTACTGAACCAGTTTTCCTCGAACAAGTGTTTTATTCTTCTTATCCTCAAGTGATTTTCCAACATAAACAACCTGCCATAATTAAAAATAAATTTTAAAAAATTATAATTTTGCAGTTACATTCAGGGTTGTGGAAAGGTCCTTGAAACAAGTCACGTCCTGTAATTATACAGTAATTATACTTCTTTATTCTCTCCTAATAAACAAATAAGTACTTGAGACCCCTTCCACAGACAAATAGACACAAACAGTCTGTTATACTGTAACGATATTGGCTCCGAATGAGCATCAGTGTTTTAAACCATTATCTAATTTATAAAATTGTAAGCGGCTCTGGATAAAGGCGTCTGCCAAATGCTGTAAATGTAAAATATAAACCTGATCGATCTGATCAGAGATGCTGGTAAATTTTTGAAAATGAAAATGAATCACCTGTTCAAATCAAATTAGTGATTTCATCAATTATCCGACTTTTTTCTCTCTCTCTCTTTTTTTTTTTATAAAAAAAAAAAAAACCGCATAACTCAAATCCAGAATTACACCGTGTGTGATGTCAGGTTTCGTGTTACTGTTATCTCCTGATGACCTTGTGTTTGAGCCCAAATTTAATTTTCTTGTTACAGGAGCGACAGGCTGATGAACTCTTGCCCCAACACTGACTTCACCCAGTACCTTGCTGGGTGTAACATGCAATAGGTGTAATGCGCTACACCTGATCAGACACTCCGCTTTCTTCATTAGCTGGTGTAGGGGCTATTCTGGGTTTCTACTATCTTCTCTGAGTGTCGCTAAAATCCTGTTACAAGTTGAAAGACTTGTTGTTGAATGATTTTAATCGGACAATTGTCCAACTGCAATTTGAAGCCAAAACGTTGGTGGTAGATTCAGAACTGAAATACTAAAATACGATTCTTTTTGTTATTATACAAACAGCTACGATTGTTTTAATGCATGTTTTGAAAAAGACTAAAAGAAAGTTTCAGGTTCCTGCTATTAATATAGATTAATATATGAATCTGTCCTGTATGTATACACACATTTATTCCACAGGGAAATGGATGTCTTTTACTTTGGCTAAACAAAACGAATAAACAATGCTGAGTAAATATCTAAATACACATCCCTCTTGTCTTTCATTTTATTCCTGGTTTGTTCATTTTAAACAATTCGACCAGAGCAGAAATCTGACACAAACACCAATCATACCCGATAGAAACGACACACTTGGGACACCTGGCTTTTACCAGCCATATGTGCTGCTACACTCAACTGTTCCCACAAAGTTAGTCATACACTTGTATAGATTGTCTATGTATACAGGAGCATTACTTTTTCCCTTCACTTGAACCAGGAGACCCAAACCTGTTCCAGCATGACACTACCCCTGTGCACAAATGAAGATATGCATTACACGGGTTGGAGTGGAAGATCTCCTGCTATATAGAGCTCCAACCCTATTGAACCAATTGGAATAAATGTGAATGCTGAATGCACCCCAGGCCTCCTCATTTCATCTACTGTACATCAGTACTTTACTAACAACCATGAAGCTGAATGAGCACAAATGTCCACAAGCACACTCCAAAATCCAGTGGAACATCTTCCCAGAAGAGCAAATGGGGACCAAACAAAAAGAGCCTGTCATGGTTTTTGTTTGCAGGTTGAAGTACTAAAATGACTCCAATCCAAAATGAAACAAAAAACTATATATACTAACCATTATATATCAGGTATTAATACAATATTAATTACCCCATTTATATGCTCCTATTTTGGCGTGATAATTTGCCGCCAAACGAGTAGGCGACATTTTGACTTTCTTATTGGCTGATTACTTTCACAGGACGCCATTACAGCATGTATTCTGTTCTAGCGCCATCTTCCTGACATTTTGAGTCAGTGAACACTGTTGGAGGCAGTTCTTAAAGCAAAACTAGTGATTTTGTGTGTAAAAATTAATTTAAAGTGCTTATACCAGTGGCGTGCCGTGCATTTGGTCCACGACTTAATACCACGACTATCACATCGCAGTTATAGAAAACATCGATGGAATACAAAAACGCAATATAACAACACGTGGCATTACAGAGAGAGAGGCATTTCACATATGGAGGGTGAAAAACATTTTACTAAAGCAAGAAACCCAAATCTCTACACTACAACCACAACTGTGCACCTACAACATCTGGAGCAGTTCAGAATCAATATTTGTCGAATAGCATGACAAAAACATAAAAAATCTAAAAAAAAAAAAAAATACAACCTACTTTCCAGAGATGCAGACTCACCATTTGCACCCCTGATCAGAGGCTGTAATCCAGTGGTACCGCTCGTATTCACTGGTCTGGAAGTGGTGAACAAACCCTTTCCCGGGCTGAGACTTTTCTTGAAAATGCATTTTTAAGTATTTCCAAAACCGAATCATTGTGGGCATAAGAAATTTTAACTCAGATGTGTGCAGAGCTACAGACGTGTTTTGCCAGTTGAACTTGGCTGTAACAGTTTCCCTCTGACCAACTAATCAGAAGATGAAAATCTGCTGACGCTATTCTGGGCCAGCTAGCTGCCCTGTGAGGAGAATTTGAAATCTGATTGATTAAAGAAACAGACCTATTGCTAATATAGTTTAAGGTACATCAGCCAGCACTACTAAGTGTGAAGGCCCTGGGCAGATTAGATTGAAATCTGAATGGACAAATAAATCTGGCGTCCACATACACGTACTGGAAGCAGTGAAGCCAAGATAAATGCTACGAAATGAAGAGAATAAACTGTTGGAAATAAATTAATACAATTGCATGGAACAAATATTAAAATTTAGGTTGTAAATGTAGGTCAGTGCTTCTGATAGTGTTTAGGTGAGCAGAGAAGGCTAATACTAAGGCCCACTCCTGGCTAATACTGTATAGTTATTATTTTGTTAACCCTGTTAAAATAGTTAAATTTAAATTTTATTAACTAGCAGCTCTAAATCATTTCTTAATTATGCACACATGTGGTTGTAGAGTTCAGCATTAAAAAAGAGCAATATACAGTGGTCTTAGAATGTAACCCCTACGAGTTCAGAAAATCCGCTAATCTTGGACGCACCCCCGCAGCCCCTACAGTACCTTACTGAATTCTCCTAGACATTGTCACTTTAATACAATAATGCACTGAAAACAGAGTTTAAAATGTTATTTCTAACGTTCCTGAACATTCGGATTCTCGCGAATTTTAAGATAATCCGCAACTTGCTGTTAGTTAAAGTTCCATATGAGAACCAGCAAATTTTCCGAGCTGCGAGTTCCGAACCACGGATTATCGGGGGTTGACTGTATAGCGAAGATATAATTGCATATGTTGGAATAATGAGCTGAATATTTTTATACAATTGATCTGTGCAAAGGTTTTTCTAACAACTAAATTGCAGCCAAGAATGTGTTGTCGGATGGTTCAAAACTGCAAGAATTAATAATGAATTATTCATAAATAATTACCTGTCTCTTTCAAAATAGAATAGGATCAGCAGCTTGCAAAAAATGAAAGTATGAATTTGCAATAATGTTAGTAGATAAAACGTATAAAATTGTTTACCTTGTAATGTCATCGAGATACATTCTTGTGACGAGAGAGTGAGAACTTGAACATTGGTTGCATTACATTAGACAAAGGAAACAAATAAATATGAAGACACTGCAGGGACTGGTTCTAAATGGGCCACTTGTACATTCTTTTGGCATCATTTATCATTTGGAGCAAAGGAATTAATCTGGTGAGCAAGACTGTAGAATACACTACATTTATTTATGTGGTTGTTTGTTTATTTGTAATGAGGATGACATCCTGATCTGATTACTTCACTGCATTGTTCTGTGGGAGGCGAATTATATAAGAGAGGATATTTGATTTGCAATATAAAGCACACACTCCACAGCAACAGTCATTTCAGGCTTCATATCAAAATGGTTTCAGCCTGTAAAGTAGCTCAGTCCCCAGCAGAAACATCTGTATCTTACAAGAGGAATAACATGGTATAAGCAAATGCAAAAGAAAATCAAAAGGTTGGTAAACAAAACAAAGAGCATGATCGATTTTTTTTTATTCCGACTGCAGATAACCTGGGGGCTCTGAAACATTGGAAACTGCACCTTACTACTTCAAGGAAGTGACTGGAAGGAAGTCCACAAGAACATGAGCAGCTTCAGTACTTTTTGCAAGCAATTCAAATACATTAAAAACTAAAGAACTTAAAAATAATGAATAGAATTAGTTAAAGGCTCAAACTAAATGACAAACCCAACAGTTTCAAATAGAAATAAAAATTCCATAGCAAAACATACTTTTCCATCACAGTGGAGAGACAGAACTGGAACTAAATCAACATAAAAAAAATCGTGTTGCTTCACAAGCGCAGCTGGCAGATAATCTCAGTGCAGTTCAATGCAATTTCAAAGTGTCCCCTTCTAAAGTTTGCCCTCAGTCCCATCAGGGGGAGTCAAAGGGCTGAAGCGGAGCAACGGAAGGTCGTGGGCTCCACCAGACAGGCGAAGTGGTGGGGGAGGAGGTGGAGATCTGGAGGTATGTCCATCAGCGCCACTTCCTGGGTTGGGATTGTTGTTGATGTCGTCGTCCGTGAAGTTGCTGCTGTTGTGCGTTGGGCAGCGAGGTAGGAACCTCCCACGGTGCGAACGCCGATACGTCAAACCCAAAGCCACCATCAGCAGCAGGATGAGGAAGCAGAGCAGGAAACACACAGCATAAAGGAGCGTGGGGACTGAAGACCTGCCGCAGTCTAGATCCAGAGAAATCAAGAGACTTATTCTATGTAACATGAAGAAATTGAAGGTGAAATACAGTGTACATGCAGAGAAATGTTGTGAATCAAAGAGGCCTTCAAAACAAAAAAAAAAGCGTCCAGGAAAAGAGTAATAAATCAAACAAAATATATATTTGTCACAATCCTTTTTTTACATTTTTTTATTGAAAATTTTTTTATTTTTTTTTTATTACATTTACATTAAATTAAATTACTACAGGTTAAAGAAAAATTAGCAAAAACGATCTATATAGGTATATGAAAAAAATTAATATAAGTATGAATTTATAAAGGTGCAGGTTTGTGCAGTGGAAAAGTGGGCAGTTACGTAATCTTACTTTCTTCATGGACATTTTCTGTAATATCTAGTTTTTTTTTTTAGATATAATTCGTCACGCTAACCTACTATAATAACCAGAATGACTATCTAGTATCGAGCTAAATATTGCTAAAGCACAATGATTATATGCATGCTATTTGAAAAACAATTATTAACAATTATTACCAATTATTCATGTTTAACGATTTTCATACTTATTCATTTAATTGTATTTTCTCTAAACTGGTTCACAGTACTGATTGGGGTTTTTGCTAACAGGTGTATTATTAGCAGTGGTGTAGAGTATTTGAGTAAATGCGCTTGTTACTCTACTTGAGTAATTTCTTTTGCCTACTTTCCAGTTGTATTGAGTTTAAAAAGATAAGCGTTTACTACATTTATGATTCAATAAATGTACTTTGTACTTCACTATATTTTAATTGACAGTTGAGTGTTACCCATTACTTTCTGCACCTCTGTTGATGAGGTCATAAAGGCTCAACACTCCCCTGCTCATAGCTGCTGCCTGGGAGTGACATTTTAGCAAAGCTGGCCTCGTTTTTAGTCCATAAAGAGCTCGAATAAATTCCAAAATCTTTTGGAAGCTTTTGTTGAAGTTGGAAAAAAAAATTAAATATCACCTCTGTCTGAGACTGAGAGCTGCATCAGATCACAGTCAGCTTTTTGGTTTTTACGTCATCTAAAATAGTTTCATTTTATTTGGCCTTTGAACACCGACGGTTCTCCTCCTTTGTGACACTCATTTTATTTATTAATTGAAGATCCCTTTTTGAGAGATCGCTGTACTGATCTTTGTTTCATTCTGGCATGTTGAAGAGGCTGTTGTCAGTTAATGCAGTTTTCAGGTGTAAAATTTTATTTGTAATTAGGAAACAAGACCTCAAATATCAAGTATCGAGGACTAGTGCATCTCTGAGCCTGGGTTCAAAAGGAGACAAAATTACTAATTTTTTTAAATCAGATACTCAAACACCTTTACTCAAGTAATATTGGAATTGGTGACTTTTAGCTTGTAATGGAATACGTTTTGCAGGAAGATATTTACACAGTGTAATTTTCAGCTACTTTTTACATCTCTGACTGTAAACATCTGACCCTGTTGACATAAGACAGCCAACACCATCATTATGCTGTAAATGGAGGAAAAACCCGGGGTTGAGTTTGATGAAACGATAATGGAGGCTAATGATTGAAGAGTTATACATAATCTAGATAGAGTATACATATAAAAATACAATTAGTGCCAGGAAAGAGCGAGAAGGGTATACAAGTCACACACAGACTGTAGCGGTGTCTAAAACCACTTTGTTACACTTCGTGTGTGTGTGTGTGTGTGTATATATATATATATATATATATATATATATATATATATATATATATATATATATATATATACACACATACATACATAATATATATATATATATATATATATATTATATATATATATATATATATATATATATATATATATATACATATATACATATATACATATAATATACATATATATATATACATATATATATATATATATATATATATATATACATATACATATATATACACATATATATATATATATATATATATATATATACACACATACATACATACACACACACACACACACACACACACACACACACACATACACACACACATACACACACACACGCATACACACACGCATACACACACACATACACACACACATACACACACACATACACACACACATACACACACACATACACACACACATACACACACACATACACACACACATACACACACTTTGCAGTGGTGCCAAATTCATTAACTACATTTGTTCACTCGTTGGTATTCACAGTGCACTACTCACCAATGGTCTATTTCCCATACTGCAACAGGACACAATGAAAAAAAAAATCTTATATCAAAGTCCGAATTCACTCGCTGTACCTTCCCATATAGTTACTCAGTCACGCACTGGATAGGGATCAGTGAAGGAGGAAATGGATGATTATTTTAGACAGCATGTGATTTGTACAGTTTTTTATTGAATTTTAAAGAAAGTCTACTTCTTTGGCACCATGCACAACCCTGGACTTCCAGTTCAGTACAGTTTGGAAATGTATTTCAAATTGACTAAAATGCAAAATGTCTTGATGTTACCATTACAGATTCATTCTAAAGATTGGATCATTTTACTGACTTGGTTCTTTTAATTTTGTTTAAATCAATATAAACAAATCTTTTTTGGAGTCATTTTGTTCATTTCGTTAATTTTTAACATAAATAAAATGTTACATTTTCAAAAAGCAGATCCTCCAACACGTCCACATACAGAAAATTAGTTCCAATAATTTATTTTTGGTTTGGTTATTTTTATTTAAATTGTTATTTAAATATTTTATATAATATATAATTATATACATATATACACACATTATGCACCACATACAGTATGTACAGTATATGGGAGTCACGTGATTAAAAATAACGAATGACTGGCTAGAAGAGTCGAGAGATGAACTACTCAAATCTGTTTTCTGTACATAACCTACAGAGATTTTGAATTAATGCTTTGCTCCTGCACGTCCAGTAAAAAATATATAAAATCACACTAAAACGGCTCGTTCTTCTGAGTCAAGACTCGTTAAAGACTCGTTCAAAATTCGTAACAAATCGTTAATGAACGACCCGTCACTACTTCTCGATAAAACATATGGAAGACAGTACTGTACATCCGCCTCAGGTTAAGGACTATTTCAGACAAATGGAATCACTGAACCTGCACACAGTCTTTAATAAACAGGGGGGAAAAAGTGGTTTGATGCAACACTCACCCCCTGGAGAAGGTGGAGGTTCAGTAACCAGTCTGAGGGTTTGGACTGGAAGAGGTTTCCCTGTGTAGGAGCAAACAAAGTCTTTAGAAGGTTGAAGACGAATGGCTGAGCAACCCACCAGTAACTAGTTTGAAACAGCTTATCTTTGCCACAGTCTTTTTTGAGAATCGTGCTGCACGTGTTTCGGATTCGTCCGATCTGTAATACTTTGTAATCACGTCCATTATTAACTTATATACTTGTTTATTTATTAACTTATTTATTGGTAGATCATACCAATAGTTTTTCTGGGTTGCATCTGTTGCTGGAGCGGCTGAGAACGTCCGCTGTCATTACGAGAGCAGCCTCTAGAGGTGACACCATGAATTACTGACACCATATGCTGTTTGTTTTAACTCGTGACTTCGCTGCACGAAGAGCGCTATATACTATGGATTCATTAAAATGTATTATAAACGAATTATATTTGTTAATTAATGCATTCATTTATTTCATTTAGTACATCATGATTTAGTACTTTATTTTTGTAATAAATTCAGTAAAATTTTATATGTAGTGTTATCTATGTTTTTTTTTTTTATTTTATATCCAGTAAGTCATCGGTTGATTCAATCTCGCTATCAGTAACATCCAACTCTAATACGAAATTCCAAGAAGAGTGGAAGGTTATTATAACTGCCAATGGGGACACAAAGTGGAATGGAATGCTCAATCCCATGGTCAACAAACTAGAAAACTAGAAACACTTCCTAAAAATATAAAATGAAGAAACATTCTGAAAAACACCCTAGTTCACATTTCTCATTCATGAAAACATACAAGAAAGATGTGGAGTACCTTTATTTCCATGAGATTGCTTTATCTTTTTGGAATTTGTCTTGTTCTTTGCAAGACCTCCAGCATGCTCTTCATAATCCAGCATCTCTTTTGAAACGGCACGAATATCTTCAAATGATGGAGTTGGGGTCTTGGTTACCTTGGGCACAGCAGGAGTGGCCAAATGACTGAAGTTGATCACATCGGTTTTGTTCATGGAAGCCTTTGTGGTAGACAGTTTTCTTTTTTGTGCTCTCGTTCTGGTGGATTGCTTCGTAGTGGATGTGGAGGTCGACTGGGTGGTGGAAGCTTGTGGTTCATGATCAAACAACTGCTTGACAGTTATCCAGTTTGGGATTCCTGTTGGCACTGAAACCGACTGATTTTCAACTTCATCTTCATCATCCTGAAGTAAAGTACTATGAAAGGGTTCTTGGTCCTTGGTTTCGCCTCTGATCTTCCGGATCTCTTTGAAAGATCCAGTAGTGACTGTAAGAATCTTATTCAGGGGTGGGCTGATGTCACTGACTTCCACATGCTTAATGTGAACACCAACATTTTCCTCTAGTTCATTTGAGAAGCTTTTCTCTTTAGGGATCTTCGTCGCTGCATCTTTGTCTTCAGTCTCTTTCTTTTTGAGGTCTGGTGAAATGTCTTCGTTTATATCTGAAACACGGAACAGAAAAAAAAAGGACATTACATTTGGAGAACAAACTGTCCAACAAAACACCCGGTAGGGGGGCACCAGTGTGGTGGACCCCAGTCCCACCACGATGATCGGCTCTAAAGCAAAACCACATACAAAAATCAAAACACTCAACAAAAGCTTATAGTTTAGGTATGTAAAATTCTTCATTTGTTACAACAGCCACTTTTTTTTTATTATTGTTGATTGACAGTTTATCTAGAACATATTGTATATATTCTCCTGATGTCCTCTGTGGTCTCAACTGGTTCATTCCTTGTTTCTGAGGTGGCATCCTTCTGTTACGTTAGTTTACCATCTTTTGCTTGGATTTAAAAGATTTACTTGAAATGTCAAATGTATTGAAAAAGCTTGAATTTGGAAAGTTGTGATCATTGGTCAAAGTCTGGTTTACAGGGTGGTGCAGGGAAAGAGGAAATTATAGAACTAGTAGTTGGCAATTTTGGGGCATTCGACAATAGTTTGGAACCAGTGCCAGCTCATTTTAAAGCCATTGCCTTTAGATATAATTGAGCAGTATAATGACAAAAGGTTTGAAACGAGCTCATGCTAATTCCAATCACGATCCTCAGGGTCACCAACTCCTAGTTCCAAAATTTCACGGTTTCCTGTTTAAGAGGTTCATTCTGGGTAAATCATTCAGGTTTTGTCAGAATTTAAGGCCATAATGATTACAAATTAAACACACACACACAAAAAGAACCAGAAAAGAGTCCAGAATACAAACGTAACGCTTTTCATTACACGTTTTTCTCGCATAGACCAACGTGAGCTTAATGTGGTTGATGTGATAATACAACATTTTTAAAAGACCAACTTCAACCGCTGGTCTGAACACAATACACTTTATTATTGTTGTGTTTATAAAAGTTCGATTTATTATTTTTTTAAATGCTGTCTTTTAGCATTAAGCCACATTAAGTGTTTTCACGTTAAGCATTTTCAAATGTCCCTAAATTATACTGCATTAGAAATGCATTATAAATAAAAGTTCCCAAAGTGCTCCTCACAGTTAACACCTCCGTCTACATCCTCACCTGGAGTCTTTGGCAGACCAAACGCCTGGTACGCCCCGTAAAACCCCCGGTGTGGAGGGTTGTGGTTCGGGCGGATGAGCTGCACCACGTGCACCGTGTTTGAGAACGACGTGTACATGCTGCTTCTCCAGCAGCGCTCCAGGATACTGCTCTCTCCAGCCGACAACGGAGACTCGTCCAGGTGGATCTGATCGGTCTTCATGTGGCACGCCTGCTCTGGAGTCAGGTCCTCTAGATAGATCTGCACACGTTTTCCAGGTGGCACCTGGATGGTCCAGTTGCACCAGAGCGCCGGGTTTGAACACAGGTAGTCTGGGGAGAAGAATTCGCCACTGTCGCCGTGAAGGACCTGGTGGCAGCTTCGCAAGGCGTAGAAGGCGATTCGATCAGGAGATCCTTTTACAGGGATGAAGGGCAGGGAGCATTGAAAGGAACAGGAAAATACAAGAAATACAGTGGGGTCACAATATTTTTAATCCAATGTCCATCATCATATAAATAATATAGTCATTCTTTCCCTTTCAAAAAGAGAAAAACTTTAGTACAGGGGTAATAATTTATTGCCCCAGAGAACACAAATGATGTACTCAAGTGTCAGTGGTAATAGATTATAACCCTAGTGTGGTGTCAGGGGTAATAAATTATAGTCCTGGAGAAAACACAAAAGAGCATTCATGGTGTAAGGGCTAATAATTTATAGCACTTGTGAGCACAAATAATGCATATATGGTGTCAGGGGTAATAAATTATAGTCCTAGTGAACCCAAACAATGCATTCATGGTGTCAGGGGTATATACATTATTGCCCTAGTGAATACACTGCATTCATATGGCTCAAACATAATGCATACAGTAAAAACAGAGTGTGTAGTTAAAGATTATTGCCCCATAAAGGCATATTTACCTGCAGAAAGAAGGCTGCCATGTTCACTCATCTACAAAACAGAAAAAGAAAGTTGTGAGAAGTAAAAAAAACAGTAATCTCTTGATGACATTATAATCAGCCCCAGTGTAGAATTTACCCCTTGGCATTGCCCCACAGCCTCAATGTGGAATATTACTACCAGGGCACAGAGTTTGCACACAAATCCCCCTTGATGCATTTTTGTTTCCAGACAGATCTCAGTGATATTAACTGTAATAATAATAAACCAGACAAACACACGTATATGACAGTTTAGTTTCACGCAAACGCCATTCACCTGAAATCACCTGCCATTTATTGCCAATTAGTGCCCGGCGCATGCGCACATCCGGCGCTACGACCAGCAGAGGGCACTGCACGCAAGAAGGAGTGTGATGCAGGCAGCTTTCTGCTCGGGTTTCTCTCATCTTATTCCTAGCTTTGTTTGGCAGATGGCTTTATCCAGCTTTGAGGTATCTATCAATAAATATATTTTGATGCTGGGTTATTAGAATACAGATTAGTAATTATGATCCGTCAATAAACTCTGTTGAAAAATAAAATATATAGAAATAGACTTGAAGAATGAAGGGATAGTGGTAAAGGAGGGGAGAGAATGGTAAAGTGGTGGTAAAGAAGCACTGGTTGGGGATGGAAAGATGATTGGAGCAAGTGTTAGAGGATGAAAGGATAAATTAGCAGTGGTAAAGGATGAAGAGAAGTGGTGCAGGGTAAAGGATGAAGGGATTATTGGAGCAGTGGTAGAGGAAGAAGGGAGCAGTGGAGCAGCGAAAGAGGATGGAAGGATTATTAGAGCAGTGGTAAAGGATGAAGAGATGAGTGAAGCAGCGGTAAATGGATGGAGGGATAAATGGAGCAGTGGTAGAGAATGGAAAGATAAGTGGAGCAGTGGTAGAGAAGGAAGGGATGAATGGAGCAGTGGTAGAGGCTGGATAGATTATTGGAGCTGTAGAAAAGGATGGAGTAATGAGTGGAGCAGTGGTAGAGGATGGAAAGATAAGTGGAGCAGTGGTAAAGGATGGAGGGATGAGTGGAGCAGTGGTAGAGGATGGAGGGATAAATGGACCAGTGGTAGAGGATGGAGGGATCGGTGGAGCAGTGGTAAAGGATGAAGAGATGAGTGGAGCAGTGGTAGAGGATGCAGAGGTGAGTGGAGCAGTGGTAGAGGATGGAGAGATGAGTGGAGCAGTGATAGAGGATAGCGGTATGAGTGGAGCAGTGGTAGAGGATGGAGGGATCGGTGGAGCAGTGTTAGAGGATGGAAAAATAAGTGGAGCAGTGGTAGAGGATGGAGGGATGAGTGGAGCAGTGGTAGAGGATGGAGGGATCGGTGGAGCAGTGGTAGAGGATGGAAAAATAAGTGGAGCAGTGGTAGAGGATGGAGGGATGAGTGTAGCAGTGGTAGAGAATGGAGAGATGAGTGGAGCAGTGGTAGAGGATGAAGGGATCAGTGGCGCAGTTGTAGAGGATGAAGAGATGAGTGGAGCAGTGGTAGAAGATGGAGGGATCAGTGGAGCAGTGTTAGAGGATAGAGAAATTATTGGAGTAGTAGTAAAGGGTGGAGAGATGAGTAAAGCAGTGGTAGAGGATGGAGGGATCAGTGGAGCAGTGGCAATAGATGAAGGTATTAGTGGTGCAGTGGTAGAGGATAGAGAGATGAGTTGTGCAGTGGTAGAGGATGAAGAGATGAGTGGAGCAGTAGTAGAGGATGGAGGGATTAGTGTATTTCTCTCATGGAGGGGGGTTTTCACTATGGTTCACAATTTTTTTCTCTCTAGCATTATTAAGTGCGAGACATATCAGGTTGCATCTGTTTACTCACCTGTCCACTAGAGGGCAATAATAAACGAATAATATACATAAATGTCTTCTTGAAGGTGAGGGGAAAATACACACTGGATGACATGCTAGACTCACACAATTAAACACACACTCACTTTCTCTCTCTCTCTCTTTTCAATATTGTGTAGCTATTCCACTTACCTGCTTACAAATGTGTGAGGAAACCAAAAATCCCAGAGGAACCCAAGCCCAACACCCCCCCCACCCCCCGCCCGCCCTTTTTTTTATTCTCTCTAACTGTAAAAACATCCCTCTAGCTTTTAATCCTGTTACCAATAGGACAATAATGGGGTTACTTTTTGCTATTTCTAATGCTAGACTAATGTAATCACAAACACAAATACACAGTGGATTAAAACAAATATTTTTAACCAAAAATGTTACAAACAGCATAAAGCACCAAAAGCAACAATCAGGGAATCGTGTGTAAACTAAAAGAGAGGACGAAAAGACCTTAGTTTTGCAATGATGTGCAATTTACTGCTGAAAAACAGTTTCAATGAACATGAAAAGACAACATCCATACAGTGACTGTCAAAAGTGTGGAAACCTCATTATGTTTTATGGTTTCTGAGAGACACATGAATGTTCCTTTAGTTTTTATACAACAAACTCAGTAATGTAACGGTTGATTTCCTTTGACCAAACAAATCTATAAATGTCCAGATGTTCCACCTTTATTTTCAATGTAAAATCCTCCCTTAGCATGAAGAACAGCTTTGCACACTCTCAGTTCGTTTCTCCAAACATTCAGCTGAAATACTTTGGTGTGTTTTTGTAAAACTTTGCCAAACTTGTTCTTCACTGGATGGTGCTTTCTTTATGATCCACTTCATCCCAGAGCAGTTCAATAGGATTTAAGTGCAGTTACTTCCATGATGGACGTCACTCCAGACGACTGTTTGCTCTCGAAATACTCTAAAGAGTTCGGACGTATGCTACGCAGTCCAGATGGAATTGTTTGATGTTGAAGTATGGAATGGAAGCCATGTTGGTTCCCTTCACCTTCTACTCTTCAACTTTCCCTGCTACTGGTGATAACACTCCAGTTTCGATGTTTCTGGCTTTTACCCTGGTTGTTGCATAAAAATAACGTGTCTCAAAAACCATAAAAAAACTAGGTGTTTCTTTACAAATAAAATAATAATGACATATTACAATTGTAAATATCATTAAAAAAGCCGAATTGTCTCACTTATTTTTTATTAGAAATGTAAAAAATTGCAATAAATATAAAATCTCGAACATAAAACCAATTTCGGAGATTTTTCTCTTCAGAACTGATCATAAAGTTTGAAACATTCTTGTTCGACTAACAAATAATGTTTAAAGCATGTCTGAAAGGAGCGAAATAAAACCCGTCAACACAATAAGCAAATAAAAACCAGTAGAATTCCTGAATATAATGTAAAATAATGTTATCATTTTATGATTATTTTTTGTTTATGTGCAGGTTGACTGAAAAAAAAAACTATCATGAAATACTCTTATTTCCTACAGTAGTGCAGATGATACTGGAATATACAGTAGAGATTATGATGATCTCGATTATGCAGTGGGGAAATCTTAGCGCAGTGGTTAAGATGTGCGATTTCCCATCATCAGGTGGTGAGTTCGAATCCCGGCACTACCGAGCTGCACTGCAAGATCCCCAGTGCAGTTATATAAATAAGATAAGTGTAATTCACCCCTTCATAAAGGCAAATGTCATTAAATGTCAATGCAGTTTGTTGAAGAGCAACAGATTCTCTCACACACACACATCTGAATAGCTTTCATAAAAATACATAAATACAACAATATTAAAAAATATATACTTCATCTTTTTCACACACACACAGTATATAAATTATAATTGAACAGTTTGTTCCACACTTCCCGTGCTACATGAATATAGTATGTAGGGCGATTATGGCTTTGGTTCCTTATGCAATGGATTTGATCGGCCTAAATCCAGGGCTAGTTTGAGTCCAGTCTTAGTTACATTATAAAACTAAAAGTATTGGGACACCCCAAAAATTGTATAGAACGTCTTTAGATGTTGTAGCATTAGCATTCCCGTCACCTGACTTCACTAGGAGACCCAAACCCGTTTCAGCATGACAATGCTTCTGTTCACAAAGCCAGCTCCATGAACAAATGGGTTGGAGAGGAAGATCTCCTCTTATAGAGCTCCAAACCCTATTGAACACCTTTGGGATAAATTTTTCAGCTTATTTTACTTTTGTTTATATACTATATGTCAAGCAAAACGGCAACTTTATTTCTTTAACACCCTGACGAGAGATTTTTGCAGTCAAGGTCACGTACATTAAAATCCAAACACCTAAAACTGTCCACAGAAATATCATAAGAGTTTCCACACACTAATCACTAATGAGGTAATCTCTGGGTCCAAAGTCCCATTCAAGTCAACATAGTTTGCAATTATAACACACCGTTTGCCAAACGTTAGCAAGAAATATTATGTCATATCATACAGCCCTTACGCATTCAGTGACAAACGCACTGATCCCTAATTTGAACCAAACATCTATCTTTATAAATAAAATTGTAAAACAGAATTTAAATACAATCCCCCATTTCAAACTAATGTCTTTAATGTAGAGTTATTTGCACTGAAGGTACAAAGCTACAGTAACACACATAACCCAGGCAGACCAAACTTATTTTCCTTCCTGTTGTCTTTAAACATAAATAAAACTTCATAGTGTGGCTAAGCACTGGAATGTAATGGAGGCGGCCATCTTGGATTCTCAATTCTTTGTGCCCAGTAAACTTAATCACTAAGCATTCCTAGTCTAATATCGTAGGATTTAGCTAATTACAAGGCCAGTTGGCTAGTTAGCTATTTAGCTACAACGTTGTGGTTGAAAATAAATCATTTTGAAGGGCAGTTAGCTAGCTAGTTGTTTTCAAATGTATTTACTTACTGTCAGTGACAGTCTTTGGTTGTAGCATTGTCACTAGCTGTTTTTTTTTTTTTATCATTAAATCATAAATGAGGTAAATTTCTATAGCTTGAGCTCCACACAATATATATAGTTTGATTTAAAAGATATAAAAGATACAGTACAGCCCTTTTGCAAGGCAGATACAAGGTCATATATTTTGCCAGGTGACTAGCAGATGTATAAGAATTATGAGTACAAGCTACAATCCCTAAGATCACAGAAACATCAAAGAAATTCTACTGGGAAAATAAAATACACAAAAAAGGCAAGCATGTGAGAAGGTCCTGAATTCGCATGGAATATCCATTGAAGCCATCAATAGAACTGAAGTATGATGTAGAGAAGTATGGGAAGGTCGGAATTTCCACAATATTTCAAGACAGGTCTACAATACTTACTATTTAAAGTACAACTGCAAAGAAGTAGTTCATTAACAATTAATCTTAAAAAAAAAATAGTTTGATGGTATTTTAAGGTGTATAAAATATCATTAACACTGAAAATCCAGGAAATACATTTGTAAAAGTGCCATGGTTTTAGTTATATTTCTTAGTGATATTTCTTTAAATATGATTTGGAAAACGGTATAAAAAAAAGTAGATCGTTGGAACTGTTGAGAGATGAGATTTACTTTGCAAGGCTGACTTGATAGCTGTTAGAAGTGCACAATGTGCTCATCTCCCACTTTTACTCAAATAGAATACCTCATGAATGACAAGACTGTAGGAATCGTGTCCTGGACTCATCTGATGTTCAGTTGTGGGTCAGAGACTGGAGACTTTCGGAACCACCATAAATTCAGAGCCTTTATAAATTTAGTCAGAATAGTGCAAGAACAGAAATTCCAAAGATCAGGATCTAATCAGTATCAGAGGATCCAGAATTAGACATTTCCAAACCCAAATTGATGTCACTGGCAGTTCAGCCCAGGGTCACTAATCCAACTCCAGATTTGAATCATCTCCTGTGGACTTCTAGGATGGACCAGCATTAAACCTTGGTAGGTGCAGGGGTTCTCTCTGTACTTTGTCTCTATGTTAAAAGTCCTAAAGCCTTGGTGCTTCTCGGGGACAAGGCCCAGTTTCTGCAGGCACATGCCGATGTAAACATCATCGATGGGGAACAGTGAGACATACTGAGAGATGTTTCTCAACCGGAGCCCCACATCAGCAGAGTACAGGTAACCTCCTCCTCCGGCATATGGTGGATACGATCCAACAAAAACACTCTCAGGGATGTAGTACTTCAGCTTCTTGTCCCGGTGTGGCCCGGCATTACTGATTACGTCTCCGACAAATAAATCTCGCTCCTTGGTCGCCGAAAGGCCACCAAGGAAATTCAGGATGCTCCGGGTATTCACGAAGACATCATCATCCCCCTTGAAGATGAACCGTGCCGAGGGGCAGTTCTCAGCGATCCAGTCATGGAACAGCACATCTTTCAGCGTGAGGTTGAAGAAGGTGTCTCGGTAGTCCCACTGAAGCAGGTCGCCGTGCAGCGACGCCTCGAAACGGAGCATCTCTGAAACATTCGGGAAGTAATCGCTTTCTGTTGTCTTGCCCAGGAGGAAGACGGTGACCACGCGATGGTTGGTCAGGATTCCGGCGTGTCCCCAGGACTCCCGGATTGCCTGTCGGCGGTCGAAATGAAGCGTCAGAGACTTCACGGCAAGCAGCAGGAAAGGCGTTTCTGAACACACATGTGGAGCATCTATAAGTATCGGGTACGACCTACACTGCATGAACAACAGGAAATCTTTAAAGCGCTGAGGAAGGGAATTGTAATCTTTAATCTGGGTGGTTATCGCAAAGTCTGGTTTGCAGTGCTTTGCCTTGGTGGAGTGGTTCAGCTGATTGGAGGTCTGCGACGTCTCATCGACGGGCACGCTGCTCGCGTGAACGGTGCTGGAAACGATCAGGGGGTTACGAACATAGTCGAGATGCTGCTGCTTGCGGTTCCAATAGGCCTCGCTGAGTTCGGGCTTTTTCCAAAATTCCTTCGAGGGCACGTGTGGCTTCGTGGGGTCCGATCTTCCGTAACTGCGCGTCACCTCTACCAGAATGTAAATCAGGAAGTTGACCATCATCATCACTCCCAACAACTTGGTTTTATTCACGCTGACAAACATCCTGGGTCGACGTTTTCCACCTAGAAAAAGTTTTGAGAAAATGTAGATAATACACATATAAGTACATTCCCTTCATATTAATATCAGACACCTTCAGAACAATAACAAAAACAATGGCTTTATGACACAATCTTCTGTTTAAAAGTCTTTGCAGAGTCATCGCATGAATGTACTTTATGAACATCCCATTTCCAAGTCTCCAAGGGAAATTTAGTTAGATAAATATATAGATAGACTTGTCTTCTATTAGAAATTATGTTTTTTCTTCATTTTAACTACATACAATATATTTGATGACATTTATTATGGACATTATAACTGCTCACTGTGGTCACTATTATCCTTACACGGGACACCAAATTATTATTATCAATGCACAACACATGAATCTGTTTCCGATGGGCGTGAAAACGCAATGAGTTCACCCTCGACATGCCTGGCTTTACTCACAGCTGGCGCTGAAGCAGGAGCAGGGGTGGGAGCAGGGTGGCCCAATACTGAGCTCCATGAGCGAGCCGGAGATTCTCCACTTGGTACCAAAGCGCTGGAGTTCGGGCCACGAGGGCATGACGGGCTGCATGACTTCTCATTCCTGATCTCTCCGTCCCATGTCTCATAAATATCTGACGTTTTCTTTATGGTCACACATCCTGTCCTGTGACTTTAGGTGTCAAATTTTTCCTTATCTTTTGGCTTCAGGTTCTTCCTCTCATATGCCCACATTCTCTCTCTCGCTCTCTTTCTCTGTCTCACAGCACAACGGTGTCATGTGTCCTTGATTATTGTGGCCTCATGATACCAATTACGGCTCTGCACTCTCAAACTCTGACTCAGATACAGAAAGCCATGAAGGTCACAGATATTACCACAGGAAATGCTCTGCAGTACATGCACTGTGTGCCATCTACATTCCCACACATACATTACTTTTAGAACAATTATTTCTTTTCAATGCATCAGATCTTTTATTTGTATCTATCTATCCATCTATAGTGTCTCTGAAAAGTGTGGAAACTCACTTTTGTTCACTTTTAGGCTGTATGTTGAGATATTTCCAGAGGACAGTAAATATTTACTGATATACAAGATGCACATTGATACTCTAAAATATATCTGAGTTTCATTTTCACTTTTGTGAGACATGTTCACCTAATACTTTTAAACACTGATCACTGATTAAAAAAAAGTCAATCCGTCCCCGGTATGTTGTCCTTAAGAAATATATTTATTTGAAATTGCTTCTAATTGTTGTATGTGATCCGGATTCTGATCATTAAGTGAAACGAATAATAATGAACACAATTCAGCCATTCAAAAACGAAGGTGTTTTTAGTGCAGGTTTTCCGTCTCACAGGTTTAAAAAAAAGGCTCTTAAAATATAGCAGAGCGTGTGATTTTCTGCACACACACACCATTTCTTCATCTTTTTTTGACACTCAATATTTAGAAATATCTGCTGTGTAACACAACATGACATAATGATGAACATATATGCTCCTTATCCATGCTGAAGTGTGTTTGTGCTTCTTTCTTACACACATATGAATATAACAATAAAGTTCATATATGTGTGTCTATATGTCACATACAGACATACAAAAACACATAGACAGACACACATATAGACACACACAAACAAACATAAACACATAGACACAAACACATACACACACTCAAAGACAGACAGAAACAAAAGGACACAGACACACACAGGGACAGACACACTTACAGAGAGACACACATGTATAGACATAGAAATACACATAGAGAAACACACAGTAAGAAACACAGACACAAAGTGACACAGATACATATACACAGACACACACAATTAAACACAGAGAGACACATGTAGAGACAATAAGAGAGAAAGACAGACAGACCAACAGACAGACAGGTACAAAGAAAGACAGACACACAGACACATTTAGAGACACAGAAACACGCAAACACAGAAAGACACATATCAAAGAGACACGTCCTGAGACACAGTGGACACAGAGGAAGGCAAACACATAGTGAGACACATACGGAGACACACACAGACAGACATATACACTAAGACACACAATGAGACACACAAAAAGACACACACACATTTAACCAAATATTCGAGACAACTGTAAACGCCTTCATTTCAATTTCTGTCATTTGATTGTTGAATGTGTGTTTAAACACTTTCGCTTCCCCCCAATACCGTGATTCAATTTCACACACTGCTGACGGACATTTATGTAAAAATATTCCCAAAGTGAGAAAGTCTGACTCGACCTTCACTGATGATTCAGCCCCGGAAAGGTTGGGCTTAGGTCCATGTCTACCAACAGTTACTTACCTTGTATGTTTGTCCTTTGTACTACTTGTATTTATAGAAAGGGGCTTTAGCGGGACTGATCATCCAGGGGCTGAGCTCATGTTCTTTTCCATCAAAAAAAAACAAAAAATGAAGTTAAATGACTTTTAAATATCTCGTTTTCTTGCATTTTTCAAATAAAAAAATGTGCTTACGCAATCCAGAAACTCGAATGCCTCACATACATACACTGTCAACAGGCTATGATTTATGGTTTCTGAGACACATGAATGTTCCTTTAATTTTTATGCAACAAACACAGTAAAAAGGCAAATACACCCAAGAATTGGACAGTAAATGAGTGGAAGAAAGTTCAAATAGGACATTTTTGTCTCCAACTGAAAACTTGACAGTGAACAGGAGAGAAGATGTGATCACATTGTCTCACCCCCACAATCAAACATGGAGGTGGAAGCTTAATGGTTTGGGGTTGTTTTGGAGCAGGAAAGGTTCTGGTAAATGAAAGGAACCAACATGGCAACCATTCCCTAATTCAACAAAATTCAGCACCACTGCAATTCCGTCTGGACTGCGGCTCATTGGAATCGGCTTCATTGTACAACAAGACAACAAGCCGAAGCGACAAATACGTCTGAACTCTGTAAAGAGTTATTTAGAGAGCAAACAGTCGTCTGGAGTGACATCTATCATGGAATCACCTGCTCAGTCACCGCACCTAAATCTCCAACTAGTGAAGAACATATTTGGCAAGTTTTACAAAAAACACACCAAAGTATTTCAGCTGAATGTTTGGAGATACGAAGTGTCCAGATGTCGAGCTGTTCTTCATGCTAAGGGAGGATTTTTCAATGAAAATAAAGTAGAACATCTGGACATTTGTACTGTTACATTGCCGAGTTTGTTGCATTGAAACTAAAGGAACATGCATATGTCTCTTTAAAACAATAAAAGCCTGGGAGATACCACACACGTACTGTACTTCCATTATTTCTAGGCCTTCATGATGCAAAATTATGGATATAAAAAGCTATCAAACACGAGACTGGGGTAGTTTAGTGAAGATAGCAAGTACCCACATTCATTACACTATGCTTTTATCATGTTCATGTAGCTTAGAACGTAGACATTTACATACAGTTTCAGATTTAAACTTTTTCCATCATTGAAAGTTTTCAGTTTCATTGTTTTACCCAGTGATGCATGAAGTACACAAACCATGTATTTGAGTTAAAGTAGAAATACAGCAGGTAAAATGTGACTCCAGTAAAAGTAAAAGTGTCCCTTTAAACTTTCACTTGAGTAAAAGTACAAAAGTTTTTGCCTTCAAATGTACAAAAGTATCCAAAGTACTATGATTCATTATAACTTTAATGTTCCTGTTATCATTTTTATCGCAAAACTACTGCTCAACTCAGTTTATGTGAAAAGACTCGAATGTGACTCTCAGCACACTGATCTATTAATAGAATGATATTAATAACTCAAACACTGATTGATTTCTCTTACAATTATCATGAACCCAAAACCTTCTTTTTAACTACATAAAAAAATCGTGTAAATGAGGTCACGTGTGTTGTGGCGAGTTCGAGTCTTGAGTTTATTCCGCTTTAAATGTTCTGCTTGCTGTTGAACTGATGCTGAACTGTATGTTGATGATCTGTAGATACACCAAGCACCAATCAAAACAAGTTTAAAACAGAGCGTGCGCTCGACCCTGATTGGTGACTCGCTGTGTGTTTGACCAGTTAAGTTTTTATCCTCATGATTAAAAAGGAACGACTGATTTCACAAAATGAGGTTGAGTAAAAAGGAACAAATTTGACTTGTTGTCGAAATGTTGTGAAGTTACAGTAAAAGTCTCTCCAACACACCACAGAGTAAAACATCTGGAAATAACGTACTATGAGGATTTTAAAAAAGTTATCTCTTCTTTTTGTCTTTTGACATTCATACATGTTCATACAGGCTTCACTTGTTGGGTTCCATACAACATATAGCCAAATGTTCTGGGAAACCTGACTTTTCCAACCACATGTGTTTCCTTTCTAAACTTTTCCCACAAATCTTTTGAAGTGTAGCATAAAATTCTTCCTTCACTTGACTTCAATAGACCCAAACCTGTTCTAACATGAACATGCTCCTGTGCACAAAGCCAGCTCCATGTGGATATGCTTTCCATGGGTTGGAAGATGTAGAAGATCTTCTGTTATTGACTGCACCTCAGGCCTCCTCACCTCACCTACTGTACATCAGTACCTGACTTTACTAACACCCTGGTGGCTGAATGAGATCTCACACAAATCTCCACATCTAGCGAAACATCTTTCCATACGAGTGGAGCTCATTATAACAGCAAATATGGACACATAAGCTCGCAATGAGAAACTCATCAGAAGGCTGTTCTCCTCTCGATCTCAAAATAGACTGAGTTTAGTGTTGGACATTTATCTTCTGGATTATTCAGCAGGGTACGATGTGTACGTTTCCGTCTTTCTCCAGCTCACAGTTTGGTCATTTTGACATTTCAATAAAATACACCTGTTCAGTGACTCAGTGACTTCAATCGTGACAAGCTGCCAGTTTCCTGAGATTTACACACACACACACACACACAATTATTTAAAAAAAAACACCCGAATCAAATAGCCACAACCGTGGTGAGCAGAAAAGCATCTCAAAACACACGACACATTAAAAGACAAGAACAGTAATCCAAACCTAACCTTCCTTCTCTCAAAAAACCCAAACAAATTAATAAACAGTTAAAGTTTCGCCAGGCATATCATCTACCGTGGGTCAATAATTTGCTACAATTTCTAAGTACACACGAGAACAACCGAGACACAGGACACCATTGAGACAGATGCAAACTGAAGCGTGTAAAAAAAAAAACCAACTCTATACACTGCACACACATATATATATATATATATATATATATATATATATATATATATATATATATATATATATATATATCATTTTTTATGTTATGGACGGACCAGGGGACTTTTAGAGAGAATATTATGCAATCAGAAGTCCAACATGAACCTCAAACACATACTGGAAAAGCTGTGCTGGGGTTTTCATGTCGTCTCACACCAGTTCTTTTTTGTAACCACTCTGTTCTTTTTTGAATGCTACAGGTGGGAATAATGCTGTTTATATATATATATATATAGAGAGAGAGAGAGAGAGAGAGAGAGAGAGAGAGAGAGAGAGAGAGAGAGAGAGAGAGAGAGAGAAGATTTCGATTTCTATTCAGATCAAATGCTCTCTCTCTTTTTTTCTATCTATTCAGCTCTCTTTCTCTCTCTTACACATGAACATCAATGTGTTCACATTTATTTTCTTCATTAGTTCATACTCACCTTATGATGTATCTCCGGTCACAGTGGCATTTCTCTTCCAAGTCTCCTTTCCTGCACCATTGCCTTCAGCAACTCAATTTGATTTTATTTCTAGAAACATTAATTATTATTATTATTATTACATTTTCTATTTATTATAATGGTTCCTTGTAGTTTAAAGGCATGAACTCGTTTCCAGGATGTGACTTAGAAAGTTTTGCTGAAAGAAGAAAAAGAAAAAGAAAGAGAAGAGGAAGCTCGATTATGAATCCTATGAGCGCTGGTTGTGATCGTGAGACTCCACACTACCGCACTAAACTGTCAAAGCGGGTCATGGAGCGGCAGTGGGCGGGGCTTTGTGCTCACGTACTCATGTTTAACCACGCCCACCAAACATCTGGGGCGGGAGTGCTGATCAATGAGTTGAAACCAGGCATGAGGAGCAGAAATGTGGCAACAACAGCAGCAACAACAATAATAATAATAATAATAATAATAATAATAATAATTAATAATAATAATATAAAGGAGTGTAAAATGATCCACTATAACAATCTAATAATACATTAGGGTATATCAAATACTAAAGTAAATAAAACATATAATAAACAATAGAAGAAGAATAAACAATTCTTTAAACAACTATTTACTTAATTAATGTTTACATTTATGGCATTTTGCAGATGTCCTTATTTAAAGAAATCTACATTTATCGCATTCATACAACTCTGTGGCTATGGGGTTAAGGGCCTTGCTCAGGGGCCCAGGTGTGGCAGCTTGTTGTGGCTGGGATTTGAACATATGACCTTTGAATCCAAAGTCCAACACCTTAACCACTAATCTAGCACCTCCACTAATTTAGCACCTCCACACACCCCATATTATTATACATCAGTTTCCTAGTTTTGTCAGATCCACTTTGTGTTTTATTTAACAAACGGCATGTCATTATACGGTTTAAAAAGCTTCAAAAGAACTTAAAATATATGAAACTGTCGGTATTTCGATGTTTTAAAACATTTAACAAGAAGCTAAGATTTTATTACTTATAATTCTTCTAGCATTATCACCCTATAAGTGACCATCATTAAACTTTCTCTCGGCTTCTCCCATTAGAGGTCGCCACAGCGGATCATCGGTATTCGTGAATAGTTTTCCAAAATTGACCCCAAACAGACCTTTAGGTTATGTAAGAGCTATTTGTTCAAGAAGGAGAGTGATGGATGGCTGCATCAGATGACCAGGCCTCCACAATCAACCAATATAAATCCACTGAATTGGCCCAAAAAGTGAATGAAAAGCAGCCAACAAGCACTCAACACCTCTGGGAACTGTTCAGGATTACTGGAAAAGCATTCCAGGTGACGACCGCATGAGGCTGACTGAGAGAATGCCAAGAGTGTGTAAAGCCTTTATCAAAGTTATATATATATATATATGTGTGTGTGTGTGACTTAAAATATGTTTGATTTTACCAAATACTTATATCTTTATTTTTTTTTGTGGGCAAAGATGCAATACTACCTGCTAGGTTTTGCTAGGTAGCTATCACATTAGCAGGCTAATCTGTATGTCAGCATATAGTTATTATTAGAATTTTTTTACTATTAGCAAACACCTGAATCGTTTTTGTGGCTTTTAAATCACACACATTGTTCATGCTCCATTTACTCGAATGACGGTTGATACACTGATTAGCATGTTTGTATGCCTGATTATACACACACATTGTTCTACTTAGCATTTGCCCTGGCTCGCTCTCCACAACTCTTGATGTGTATAATATTAACATATTAATGACATTATTATTAATAGTATGTAATTAATCTAAAAGTGCACTGAGAGCAACATGACTTACTTTTGAAATCTTCTATCTTTCGTTCTATTCATAAATACGGTTTATCAAGTTGCTTTTAACAAAACAACGGCTTACTGTTAAACAGAAACATTTATACTAGTTTATTTTGCATTTTGAATCTTTTTCATCAGTTCATTTCTTGAAATAGGCCGTGAACAGAGCGGTGAACTAGTCGAACACGACAGCGAGAACACCGTCAGGCCTGTTGTGTTACTGGAGCCTGACAGTCCATTCACTGAGGCAACGGTTCTGCTGAATATTTGATGAAGTTGATGTTTGAGGCCGTTCGCCTGTTTGTTCTTAGCACATGCGGGTATTAAATATTTATATCACAGCAAATGATTGCTTTTTTCATTCACCTAGATCTCTAATAATAATAATAATAATAATACAAAGATATGTATTATATTATACACACACACACACACACACACACACACACACACACACACACACACACACACACACACACAGGGAAGCTGTGCAGAAGATAGAGACCATTAATGGAATACATTTCCCCATAGAAACAGACGTGCCCACTGCCTGGTGTCTCTGAGGAACAGATGGAAAAACTGAAGATGCAGACGGCACCCTCAGGGTGGAGAAGGTGCACATGTTCTTCTGTTCCATAAACCCAGTGGAAAAACATCCTAATGAACATGACCTGAATCACAGACCTGTTTCTTTTGTCCTTATAATATATTTACAGGTGGGTGAAAAGTAACTAAGCAGTATTTATTGGTTATAGACCTTGTTGTCCTTATCTTCATGCAGGAGCATGCAAAATGCACCACATTTTGCTCTTACTATGTGTGTGTGTGTGTGTGTGTGTGTGTGTGTGTGTGTGGTTTTACCAGCATTCAACACAGTTGGCTGTAATGATGCAGACCTCATGAATTGCCTCAAGGAAGTCCAGCTCTTACTTAATGGGATATTTTTTCCTGTAGGGCTACGCAAAGGAGAAGGTGAACAGGACAAAGCCTCGCACACTGGAGGACTTGGAGGCACAGAACGGATTCAGGAGGTTCTCAGAAATATCTGGTTGATGCCACCAGTGCCTTCATTGCTCAATTATTGTCTAAATAACTGGTAACAAAAGTTTATTTACAGCCTAAAGAAACATCAAAACTGTGTCCAAAGAGTCAATATTCTGTGTGAGCACATTGATATCCAGCACTGCCTCAATCCTCCTGGGTATGGAATTCACCAGAGCTGCACAGGTTGTTGCTGGGATCCTCTTCCACTAAATAATGACATCACAAAGCTGCTGGATGTTAAACACATGGCGCTTCACCACCTTCCACTTGAGGATGCACCACAGGTGCTTAATATGGTTCGGGTTTGGAGAAATACTTGGCCACTCAATTGCCTTCACCTTCAGTAAGGCAGTTGTTATCTTAGCGGTGTGTTTGGGGTCGTTATTATGTTGGAAAACTTCCGTTCGGCCCAGTTTCTGAAGAGAGGGCATCATGTTCTGCACTCATGCAGCCCCAGACCATGATGCTCTCACCACCAAGCAACAAACAATTTTCTTGCTACATTTTTTACAAGGGCGTTGCCATACATGCATCCACAAGTTTATCTTAGTCTCACCAGACCACAGGGCATGTTTCCAGCAAATCATGCTCTTGGACATGACGTCTTTAGCAAACTGTTTGCAGACTTTTTTCTAAAGGAATGCAGTCCATGTTGAACATCCAGTGGTCAGTATGAGAGAATCGTCCTCAAAGCACCAAATTTTATCTGCTCTGATACAAGATACACATATTTGTATGGTCCTGACAAACAGACAAAAACATAAACATGGTGAACAGGACATGTGGCTTCACACGATTACATCACATACAGCTGTTAGGGTGTACTCACTTTTGTTGCCAGTTATTTAGACATTAACCGCCACATGTTCAGTTATTTTCCGCTGCAAGCTGCACATTGATACTCTCAAATATATCCAAGTTTTATTTCTACAGTATTGTCCCTTGAAGATATAATAAAAAGAGGGAGGGATAGAGAGATTTTTTTTTTTTTTTTTTTTTTTTTAAACCATACATGCATGAAAAATCAGTGTAAGAACATGCAGTAATTACTAATGACAAAGTGCATAACCACACACACACACACACACACACACACACACACACACACACACACACACACACACACACACACACACAGGTTCTCATTCTAGCTGTGGTGCACAATGCCATCTATGCTTTCTTGGATTTCCGTCATCTTCTTCAACATCTGGTTAATCTTCATTTCATCAAACTCCAAGCACACAAACTCCGAGTCCTGAGAGAGCGGCAGAGGGGGTGGGGGGGCGGGGTTGGTGAGAGAGAGAAAAACAACGAGAGAGCAAATAGAGGTGTTAATGGTGGAGAGAAGACATGCTCCTGATCTTCAACTTTTGATTTGGTTTTGATATGATGCATCATTCCTGCGACACCTGCGCATGTCCAGCAACAGAACTCCACACTTTCATCACTGTTCCCTGTTTCATTTTATTCTTCTTTGTTACTTGTTCATTTATTAACTTTTAAGCGTTTTTGTAGACTACAATTCTCCATTTTTTATCCTGAACCTTTGACAATAATTTAAACAATCTAGGCAAGAAAGGGACTTTCAGTCCTTTATGTAGACCCTACATAGTGTCCATCATAGCATAGCATATTTATATATGACAAAATGAGAAAAAAAATCACATTGTCTGATTTTTTAAGAATTTATTTGCAAATTATGGCAGGAAAATAAGTATTTGGTCCCCTACACAAACCTGTTTGAACTCGTTATCAGTATAAAAGACACCTGTCCACAACCTCAAACAGTCAGACTCCAAACTCCACTATGGCCAAGACCAAAGAGCTGTCAAAGGACACCAGAAACAAACTGTAGACCTGCACCAGGCTGGGAAGACTGAATCTGCAATAGGTAAGCAGCTTGGTGTGAAGAAATCAACTGTGGGAGCAATTATTAGAAAATGGAAGACATACAAGACCACTGATAATCTCCCTCGATCTGGGGCTCCACGCAAGATCTCACCCTGTGGGGTCAAAATGATCACAAGAACGGTGAGCAAAAATCCCAGAAGCACACGGGGGGGACCTAGTGAATGACCTGCAGAGAGCTGGGACCAAAGTAACAAAGGCTACCATCAGTAACACACTACGCCGCCATGGACTCAAATCCTGCAGTGCCAGACGTGTCCCCCTGCTTAAGCCAGTACATGTCTGGGCCCGTCTGAAGTTTGCTAGAGAGCATTTGGATGATCCAGAAGAGGATTGGGAGAATGTTATATGGTCAGATGAAACCAAAATAGAACTTTCTGGTAAAAACTCAACTTGGAGGAGAAAGAATGCCGAGTTGCATCCAAAGAACGGCATACCTACTGTGAAGCATGGGAGTGGAAACATCATGCTTTGATCCGTGTAAAGAAAAGAATGAATGGGGCCATGTATTGTGAGATTTTAAATGAAAACCTTCTTCCATCAGCAAGGGTATTGAAGATGACACGTGGCTGGGTCTTTCAGCATGACAATAATCCCAAACACACCACCCCAGCAGCGAAGGAGTGGCTTTGTAAGAAGCATTTCAAGGTCCTGAAGTGGCCTAGACAGTCTCCAGATCTCAACCCCATAGAACATCTTTGGAGGGAGTTGAAAATCCGTGTTGCCCAGCGACAGCCCCAAAACATCACTGCTCTAAAGGAGATCTGCATGGAGGACTGGGCCAAACTACCAGCAACAGTGTGTAAAAACCTTGTGGAGACTTACAGAAAACGTTTGATCTCTGTCATTGCCAACTTTCAGTCCTTTCTATAGACCCTACATAGCGTCCACCGTAACATATGATTATAGAGAAAGAAAAAGCGTGAGAGAGAAAGAAAGAGTATTAAGACAGACAATTGTAAGATAAAGAGATGGGGGGACCGGGTGAAAGATGCACAGGGAAAGATAGATATAAAGAGAAATAGAGAGAGACAATGATACACGGAAGACACACACAGAGAGAGAGAGAGAGAGAGAGAGAGACCTTTTGTTTTTCACACTCCTTTATTTCAACCCTTCATAATGTGCCCACTGTGGCATTTTTTTTTTTTTTAAGAAACAGACGAGTGTTTACGCCCTACACCCAGACCGGCCCGAGCGAGTGCTGCAGATGTCGACTTGGTGAGATCACGCTGCTGATGAGACGTTTCTAATGTGCAGATAAGAAAAACGTTGACGTGGAAATAAAAGCTCAAACCCTCGATGGGAGCGAACGCTGCCACTAATGCATCCGAGTTTCCTGTAAACCGCTCCTTCAGCGTTACAGAGGAAAAACGCTACGAGGGCCAGAAACATTATCATCGTCCGCAAACTCATCACCACAGATGTGGCTAGATCTGACTTGTGGGTGTGTCTGGGGTCTGACACACAGGAAAAACATCAACATGATAAGAATTAGTGTCTAATTAACTTCATTAACTTTAACAAAGAGAAAAGGGGAAAGTAAAGATACAAGAAAGGAACGAGAACCCGTTTGGACAAAAAGTACACGTAGATACAGTTTTAACGCTCTTGAGCAACGTTAGCAACCAGTGCACGTAACCTTTATATACACACTTACGCCTGCGTGCATTTCAACATAAAGTAAAGAGCATTCGCTGCAGAAACACACACACACACACACACACACACACACACACACACACACACACACACACACACACACACACAGCAGAGACAAACAGGAAGATGTGTGTGAAAAAAAAAAAGAGAAGTCTCTGAGCTCAAAACCCCAGATGATGTCTAGATACAGAAATAAACCCTTTCGCATTTCGAAAGAAAAACTATTTCAGCAGCATCTCAGCACAAGAAACCAGGAGCTTGACAATTTTTTTTTTTTTTTTTTTTTACAGATTTCCGTTCCTTCGTCAGGATAAAGAACCAGGAAAATGTTACAACATGATATCGGAGTAATTACTTATACATTTTATGCTTAAGGCTCTGGGTTACTGATCAGAAGGCCCCGGAATCGCCATGCTGCCAATCTTGGGGGCCCTTGAGCAAGGCCCTTAATTATTAGTACTCCAGGGGGCGCTGTAACATGGCTGACCCTGTGCTCTGACCCCAGTTTCTGTAAATGTACGTGCGACAAGTAAAAACCCCCTTTTTTAATATATAAATTTTTTTTTGATTTGATACTGATTACATCGACTTTGCTGCAATTTCTAAGTAAAGCAAAGCTTAAATCAAATGTAAGAAACGTGGAAAGAAGTTAGCAGCTCTAGTTGAAGCATTAGTGATGGTGAGAGTCACCGGTTCGCGTCGGCATCAAATTGAATGACGTGATGCGTCGATTTAAAAAAATTATTACAAACGTATCAGATGCGAGTTGCCATTTGTATCGCAAAGCACCGTTTTTGACATATTGGATTTGGTAAAAAAAAATATATATATTTATACATTGTTAGTAGTAGTTGTGCTTTACTTTTATTATTGAGAAAGTGACCAATATTTGATAAGTAAATCTAACATTTTATTTCAATTCTGATGGAATATTTGATCCAAAATACACACAAAGCCTGATTGTTTTGGACATACGACACCCTGGAACTGGAACTGAAACTGGGTGTGTTAATGAGTCATTTATTTTGCATAAAAAAAAAAAAAAAAAACACAACCGAGTTTTGCTGAAGCTTTCACTGCTGGAAGGGGGATGGGGGATGGGGGTGGGGGGGGGGGGGGGGGAGGAAGCTCCGGGGGGGGGGGGGGGGGGGAGGTGGGCTACGCTTCCTGAGTGCGATTACCGAGAAGTCTGGAGGTTTTAGGTCACACGCAACGCTGCAGGTTTCATTACTGCTGAACTAGTTGTGATTGGACTTGTCCCTCAGTCAATCAGTCCGATTCCTCAGACGACGATAGACTTTACTCTTAAAAATGTGTAAAAATTATAGCTAAAAAAAATAGTCCGAGCTGAATCACTCATGCTCACAAAAGTAAGTGCACCCCTCACATTTCAGCACCCTTATTACATCTTCAAGTACTGTAGAAATTAAACAGATATATTTGAGAGTATATCCAGTAAGATAACAACATGCGGAGGTTAACGTCTAAATAACTGGCACCAAAAGTGAGTACGCCCTGAAAACAGCTGTACGTCATGTAATCGTGCGAAGCCACACGTCCTGTTCGCCACGTTCATGTTTTTGTCCGTTTGTCAGGACCATATAAATGTGTGTATCTTGTATTAGAGCTGATGAAATTTGGTGCTTGGAGTCGATTCCCTCATACTGACCACTGGATGTTCAACATGGAACCTCATGGTAAAGAACTCTCTGAGGATTTGAGAGAATTGTTGTTCTCCACAAAGATGGCGAGACTATGAGAAGATCAGTATCACCCTGAGTTACAGTACAGTGGTCAGAGTCATACAGAGGTTTTCCACTCAGACCTCGTAAGTGTCAATCAAAGAGAGTGCGGAAGCTGCTTGAAAAAAAACAGACGCATGAGTGCTGCAGCATTGTGTAGAAGGTCGCATGTCAGTGCTCAGACCACACGTCGCACACTGAGGTTTGCAGGCCGTCGTCCGAGAAAGCACCATGACACCAGGACAAATAATTTTTAATTGTAAGCACATCTCAGGGCTTCAGTGTGTACCAAGAGAAGGAACCCAGGAAGAATTTCAAGGAATTAAATACAATAGAGGACGTACCCTAGTTTCCTCGTGATGGATCGTTTAAGGTCACCTTCGTCGCTCCCTGTTATCAGTTCGAACCACATGTTCGTTACAGATTCTGAATTTCTGCACACTTTGTCTTTCCTGATGTCTCCTCAGCCAATCACAGTCCACAAATGTGCCAAACACTATACTGACAAAAGTATTGGGACACTAGACTTTTCCCGACATTGTTACCACAAAGCTGAAGGTTTGATCGTAGGACATTTACGAGATACTCGTCACCTCACCTCCATCAGATATTAACACCCTCAATGATATCTCACAAATCTCCAGAAAATCTAGTGGAACATCTTCCCAGAAGAGTGGAGTTTATTATAAGAGTAAATGAAGACTAAATGGGAATGGGATGTTCAAGTGGAAGAACAGAATACACAAATTATGTAGTTATTTGTTTTATAGTTGTTCCTATTTTTAAAACACCAGCACACCATGACAAATTCCTCGTACATGCAACCCATGATGCTGGACAATAAAGATGATTCTGAGCCATACGAATCAAAAGATCAATCATTACGAATGAATAATAAACTCTCACCTGTCCGTTTCTCCCCAGCTCGAGCTCCACCAGAGCCACGGGGCTGTTAGACATCTGCCCCCTGCTGGTAGCGGTCTGAAGGTCCACCCTCCAGTTCAGTCCTCTCAGTGCAGGCTCCCAGCGGCTCTGTGACACCAGGCTCTCTCGCACCCGGGCCCGGTGTCCCTTCCAGAACCTCGCCAGAGCCGCCGTCTGCTCCGGGCTCGTACCTCCACCACCATGCTTACGCGACTGAGCCGTCAGAAACGCCTCCAGCTGGGCCTGGTCCATATCCGCCACGGCCACGGACTGAGCACAGGGACAGAGGGAGAGGAGAGGAGGAGAGGAAAGGAGAAGAAAGGAGAGGAGAAGAAAGGAGAGTAGAGCAAAACAGAGGAGAGGAAAGTAGAGGAGAGGAAATGAGGAGAGAAGATGAAAGGAAAGTAAAGCAGAGGAAAAGAGAGGGGAGAAGATTATATGAAGTACTGCTGAGACATTAACATTCTTACTTCTTTTCTTTCTTTGTATCGCTCCATCTTTCTTTTGGTTTACTTCTTTTTTTATATTTCTATGTTATATCATTTTCAGCCTCATTTCTTCTTCACATCTGCCCCCCCCCCTCTCTTTTACCATCCCTCTCTCTCTCTGTTTATTTTTCTTCTTTATATCCATTTATCTTTCCTTTTTTTCTCCTTTTCTTACCCTTATTTATCACTCCTTTCTTTTTCATTTCTCCTTTTCCTTCTTTATTGTTAACTTGCTCATTTCGATTCCCTTTTCCTATATATTTCTTTCAACCTCTTTCCATCAATCCATCCATCAATCCATCAATCCATCAATACATTCTTCTAATCTATATGTGGGATTACATAAAACTAAACACTGCCACCTAGAGGCCAGTCTTTTATGGTTTTTTAAGAGACACGCATGTTTCTATGTAGGGTAACGGTATTAAGATTTACTTTGACCAAACAAATCTATAAATGTCCAAATGTTCCACTTTATTTTCATAAAAATCCTCCCTTCACACACTCTCAGCATCCAGACACTTCATTTCTCCAAACATTCATCTGAAATATTTTGCTGTGTCTCTTCTAAAACTCTCTAAAGATGTTCTTCACTAGATGGCGATTTCTTTGTGATCCACTTCATCCCAGAGCAGTTCAGTAGGATTTAGAAAGCAGTAACTGGGCAGATGATTTCATGATAGACGTCATTTTGTTAATCACATTCTTCACAGGAAGACTACAGAGTTTATGTAGTGTATATACACTGATTTTTTTGTATTGAATGGAGGCACAGCAGAAGAGGAACATAAACACGCTTCCAGATTAATAATGAGTCGAATCCTGCCATAAGAACCAACACATGAAATGATCTGCCCCACCCCTGGGTTTCCTCTGGGTTCTCCGGTTTCCTCCTGAAAACTTTGCAGAAGGAGATTCGGCTTCTCAAATTGTCAACCAAAAGTTGGAGGGAATGAATAAGAGTGTGTGTGTGTGTGTGAGAGAGAGAGAGAGAGAGAGAGAGAGAGAGAGAGAGAGAGAGAGAGAGAGAGAGAGAGAGAGAGAGAGTGTGTGAGAGAGAGAGAGAGAGAGAGAGAGAGAGAGTGTGTGTGTGTGAGTGTGTGTGTGTGTGTGAGTGTGAAAGTGTGTTTTTATTGGTCCTTTTTTGTGTCGCCCTGTAATTAACTTGTGTCCTGTCCCCCAGGGTGTATCCATATACAGTTTAAGTATAAAATGATTGGTGAATGAATGAATGAATGGATGAGTGAGTGGATGGATGGATGCGTAAGTGAGTGAGTGAGTGAGTGGATGGATGGATGGATGGATAAATGGATGGATAGATAGATGGATGGATGGATGGATGGATGAGTGAGTAAATGAGTGAGTGAGTGAGTGAGTGAGTGGATGGATGGGTGAGTGAGTGAGTGAGTGAGTGAGTGGATGGATGGATGGGTGAGTGAGTGAGTGGATGGATGGATGGATGGGTGAGTAAATGAGTGAGTGGGTGGATGAGTGAGTGAGTGGATGGATGAGTGAGTGAGTGAGTGAGTGAGTGAGTGAGTGAGTGAGTGAGTGAGTGAGTGAGTGAGTGAGTGGATGGATGGATGGATGGATGGATGGATAGATAGATAGATAGATAGATAGATAAATAGATAGATGGATAGATGGATGGATGGATGGATGGATGGATGGAGGGTGTAACTGGACATCATTCTCAGCACAATGGATTAAACATGAGTGCACTGTATGTTTATCACTACAGTCTGGAATGAGATTTAGTGTATTCAGTGTTTTGGAGTCTTGATCTCGCTTTTTCTCAGTGCATTCTGAATACTGTAATAAGTAAAAACTGCTCAGTGTCTAAACCCCATGTGACTGCAGGAGATACTGGAGTCTGAAGGAGAACATCACCATTATAATCCTGATTTAAACACAACTCCAGTGTTCCTCACCCTGCGGCTAAATCGCTTAGCTTAATAACGCACTTTATACCTTTAAAAGGCCCCTCATTTTGTCATACAGAGCCCGAAACTCGTCCTGAGACACGGCGGGGTAAAGCTCATCCTTCAGCAGCTCCTCCGTGATCTCCGAGTTCCCGTAATAAACTCTCTGCGCGATTCCGTTCAGCAGACCGCACAGCGCCTTCACCGCCTCCACCTCCGTCTCCGCCATGTTGACTGCTGACCGGGCAGTCATGTGACCCGCGAGCTCACGTGACCTAAAGGCGCGTTCACGTCAAGATGCCTCGTGATCTGATTGGACAGCGGCTTATCGCGCTGAATGAATGAGTTTTCTTTCTTTCTTTCTTTCTTTATTAATTTTCTTCTTAATGTCTTTCTTTCTTTCTTTCTTTCTTTCTTTCTTTCTTTCTTTCTTTCTTTCTTTCTTTTTTTAATTTATTTTTTTCTTAATGTCTTTCTTTCTTTCTTTCTTTCTTTCTTTCTTTCTTACTTACTTTTTCCTTCTTTCTTTCTTTCTTTCTTTCTTTCTTTCTTTCTTTCTTTCTTTCTTTCTTCCTTTCTGCTTACATTTCTTTCTTTCAACATTTCTTTCAATATTTCTTTCTTCCTCTTTCTTTATGTTGATCTTTTCATCTTTATATCTCTCTATCATTTTCTTCTTTGCATCTCTACATGCGTTTGTATCTTTATTTTATTCTCTTTTCTTCTTTGTCTTTATTTTCTGATATAATATCTTCTTTTGTCTGATTTATTGCTACAGCTTTTTTTTCTATACTTATTTTCATTCTTTATATCTTTCCCTTTTTTTCTAATTTACGTTTTCTTCTTTATTTCTATTAATTTTCTTTTCCTTTTCCCTAATTTTCTATTTATCCCTGGATTATGGTGATGTTGAGGAGATAAAACACATTTAATTTTGCCAGAATGATCTGTGATTATGTTTTAAATAAATAAAAGGGACATTTTGACAAGGAATCAACACAAGTGGTGTGTGTGTCCCCTGATGATGACATCATAAACATAGACTGAAAATAATCTGTTTTTAATCTGTAATGAATAAATGTGTCACTGCAGTAATTAATAGTTCATTAGTCCATAAACTACATGTCTAAATATAACCTCATAAAAGTGCAACCTGAACTATAGATTATGGTAGAAGTGAATCAGTTGATTAGAATTTAATATTTATGAGTTAATAATGAGTTTGTGTACACTAGTCCACAATTAAATTAGAGATTAGTATGGGCTTCTTTTTGAACATCACATTCCACATTTGGTCTTTATTTGCTGTTATAATAAACTCCATACTTCTCTGAAGATGTTCCACTAGATTTAGATTTAGATTGGATTTTTAACCATGAGGGTGTCATTAAAGTCAGGCACTGATGTGGGTGAGAAGGTGAGGAGGCCTGGGGTCCAGTCAGTCGTCACATTCAGCCAATTCAGGGTTGGAGCTCTTTAGCAGGAGATCCTCCACATTTTCCAACCCATGTAAAGCAGATCTTCATGGAGCTGGCTTTGTGCACAGGGGTATTGTCATGCTGGAACAGGTTTGGGTCTCCTAATGAAGGCAAGTGAAAGTTTGGTGAAGAACCACATATGGCTGGAAAAGCCAGGTGTCCCAATACTTTTGTCATATAACTCTGCTGTTTGAATTCTCCCTTGATGACATGATACATTGTGTAGCTGTAAACGTATAAAAAGCAAATATGACATAACACCTTGAGACCATAATTGGGAAATAATCATGGTTGCCGCGGTAACCGTGGCTCCTTTTTATGACGCCGTTGATTATTTTCCTGTAGCAGCATAATGATTGGGTTTCAAGTTTCTAAAACACGCAAATGAAAGAGGTATATACTGTAAAAAGAAAACATTCATTGGGCTTTAAGACCTTTGAACCTGTCGTACAGTCATTACAGTTTATGAGGTAGAAATAAAGATAAAGAGGAAGTGTGTGTGTGTGTGTGTGTGTGTGTGTGTGTGTGTGTGTGTGTGTGTGTGTGTGTGTGTTTCTGAGACAACACAAATTGCTGTTCCAACCTTGTATTTGGAAGTGTGAGTTTGACTGGACACGTACTGAGACGTGCGGGTGGACAAGATGAATTTATTCCGCTCTGAACTTCTTCTCATTCTGGCCTGCGTGTGTGTTCATGCCGTACAGGCCGCAATCGGTAAGTGTTTCTTTACTACAATGCAGACAATGTTACCGTGTGATTCAGCATCCAACAGGAACAGGGTTTTGCTAAGGGGCCCAGCAGTAGTAGCTTGGTGGTGCTGGGATTGGATCTCAAGACCTCATGATCTATGTTTCAACATCTTACCCATTGATCTACCACTTCCCTTTGTGAAGATGTAAAAATACATCGAATTACACAGGAGTCACGTTTTATTTACTAAATAACAGAACATCCTGAAGGCCTCCTGTCTTCTGTCTTCCTCTGTGAACACCTCAGACTCGACGTCAGGAACGCACACTCTTACACAACCATCCAAAAGAAAAAAAAGGTAGATTAAAAGAACAGTATTTTTATAGATGTGTAACGATTTACCTTGAGGGACTCAACACACAGATTATTGTTTGGCCAAAAGTATCAGGACACCCAACCTTTTTTTTTTTTTGCTGTATGTGGTTCTTCACAGCGGTGGACAGTAACGAAGTAAAATGTAATTAGTTCCTGTACTTAAGTAGCTGTTTTGTGTATCTGTACTTTTCCATTGTTGAGACTGTAACTTCACTACATTTCAAAGTCATATATCTAGCTTTTTACTCAACTACATTTTGTGAAATCAGTCGTTCCTTTTTAATCATGGGGATAAAAACGTAACTGGTGAAACACGCAGCGAGTCACCAATCATGGTCGAGCGCACGCTCTGTTTTAAACGTGTTCTGATTGGCGCTTGGTGTATCTACTGATCACCAACATACAGTTCAGCATCAGTTCAACATCAAGCAGAACATTTAGAGAGGAATAAATGATGAAGAAACTCCAGACTCGAACTCGCCACAACACACGTGACCTCATTTACACCACTTTTTTTTTTTAAGTAGTTTAAAAGAAGGTTTTGGGCTCATGATTATTTTAATAAAAATCAGTCAGTGTTTGAGTTATTAATATCATTCTATTAATAGATCAGTGTGCTGAGAGTCACATTCGAGAGTCTTTTCATATAAACTGAATTGATTACGTAAAGAATCTTGTGATAAAAATGATAATAGGAACATTATGGTTATAATAAATTATAGTACTTTGGATACTTAAGTACATTTTAAGGCAAAAACTTTTGTACTTTTACTTTTAAAGGGACACTTTTACTTTTACTGGAGTCACATTTTACCTGCTGTATCTCTACTTTACATTGTTTGTGTACACCCCTCCCATTTCCCCTCGCCCTTCCCTCCAACAGCTAAAAGTCAAGTTTATTTCTATTGCGCTTTTCACAACAGACATTGTCTCGAAGCAGCTTTACAGAATTTAACGGTTAAGTAAACTATGTGTGTTTATCCCTGATGAGCAGCCATGCCGACTGTGGCAAGGAAAAACTCCCTTAGATGTTATGAGGAAGAAACCTTGAGAAGAACCAGACTCAAAAGGGAACCATCCTCATTTGGGTGACATCAAGAGTTTGATTATAGTCTTTAATCAATACAGAACACTGGACTCTATGAGTAATGATCTTTCTACAGTCTTATGCAGTCATTTGTGGTTATAAAACCTGGAGCTACTGAACAACTCATAAAATAGCTCAACATTTGCGATCATCACAGATCCAACACCAGCTTCTCCATGCCAGAGCCTTTCAACACTTAAGGAGGTCCAATATCCAAACTCTACATGAGGTGGAATCCAGCTGGCACTGGTACGTCTCTAGTCGGTTCGGGATGTTTGCGAGTTCGGCATCTACTACTTTAAGGTCCATAATCTTCATAAGGTGGGAGGTGACTGGAGCTGGCGCAACCTCAGGATGCCTCGGGATGGGGAGAGAAAGAGAAGCAGTGGAGAGGAATTAGCGTAGCTGCTGTTCATGATATTAACAGCACAAGTTGATAATGTGCATGTGATCAGATGTTCTGGAGCACAAGGTTATGATGTAAGATGTATGTTATGTGTAGGCTTTGCTAAATAGATACGTCTTTAATCTGCACTTAAACTGGGAGAGTGTGTCTGAGCCCCGAACACTGTCAGGAAGACTATTCCAGAGTTTAGGAGCTTAATGTGAAAATGCTCTACCACCTTTAGTGGACTTTTCTAGGAACTACTAGAAGCCCAGAGTTTTGAGATCTCAGGGAGCGTGATGGATTGTAGCGTGTTAGAAGACTGGAGAGATACATGGGAGCTGATCTATTTAGTGTTTTGTAAGTAAGTAGCAGTAGTTTGTAGTCGATTAGAAACTGAACAGGAAGCCAGTGTAGGGATGATAAGATTGGGGTTATATGGTCATATTTTCTCGACCTTGTGAGAACTCTGACTTCTGCATTCTGGACAAACTGTAGCTTGTTTATTAATAATGCAGGACATCCACCTAGTAATGCATTACAACAGTCCAGTCTAAAGGTCATGAACGCATGGACGAGCTTCTCTGCATCAGATATAGACAACATGTTTCTTAGCTTAGAAATATTTCTAAAACAGATTCATGATACTTTACATCCAGAAACCCAACACTGTCCTGACTAATCTTAATACAGTCTTATATTGTTTAGAAATCTGCATCTCTCTCCTCCTCTTTTTCTCACTTGGAAACATATGTACATGTTTAATGTATTGTCTTTCCGCCTCCACAGGTACCTCAGTGATAAACTGTGCAAGTGGAACTAATCAGAACATCGGTTCTACTACAGAGGGCTTTGAAGGTATAGAAGATACACAAGACATGTCATACTGTACCTCAGAGAAGCCTTATAGCGTTCCTGTTTTCCACTGATATCAAAATATCAGTCAAAAATATCGAAATATGTACAACCTCAATTCCAAAAAGCTGGGACGTTGTGTAAAATGTAAATAAAAACAGAATGCAATGAATTGCAAATCTCATAAATTCCATATTCCATTCACAATAAAATACAAAATAATTTTAAGTGTTTAAAATAAGAATATATACCAGGTAAAAATAAGGTCATTTTAAATTTGATTGGCTGCAACACGTCTCAAAAAAGTTGGAACAGGGAAATGTTTACCACAATGTAGCATCAGGTCTTCTGTCCAAATACATCTGGGAACTGAGGAGACCAGTTGCTGAGGTTTTGGGAGAAGAATGTTGGCCCATATGTGTCAGATAAAGGATTCTAGCTGCTCAACAGTTCTGGGTGTCCTTTGTTGTATTTTTTTATTTCATAATGGACCAAATGTTTTCATATGGTGAAAGGTCTAGACTGCAGACAGGCCTGTTCAGCACTCAGACTCTTTTACCTTCAAATTCATGCTATTGTAAAAATTGTATAAGTATGCAGTTGGCATTGTTTTACTAAATTTGAAAAGCCTTCCCTAAAAAAATCATTTTCTGGCTCTAAAAACTGTATATAGACAGGCACTAATGCACTCCCATACCATCAGAGATGCAGCTTATTAAACTGAGGGCTGATAACAAGCCGGATGGTCCCTTTCCTCTTTGGTCCGGAGGACCATGTTGATTAACCTGCCTACAGTTTTCCACTTTGCCTCTGTTCATTTTAAATTAGCTTTGGTCCAGAGAGGATGGCAGTGTTTCTGGATCATGTTCACGCATGCCTCCTTCTTTGCATGATAGAAACTTAACCTGCATTTGTGGATTACATGGCAAACTGTGTTCACAGACAATGATTTTTGGAGGTGTTAATAAACCCATACAGTAATTTCCATTACAGAATCATGACTGTTTTAAATGCAGTGCCACCTTAGGGCCCAAAGATCACGGGCATCCCAGGCCTCCTCACCTCACCTACATCAGTACCTGACTTTACTAATGTCCTGTATTAGAATGAACACAAATCTCCACAAGCACACACTCCAAAATTTAGTGGAACATCTTCCCAGAAGCGTGGAGGTTATTATAAGAGCGAATAGGGACTGAATGTGAAACAAAAATTTCAAAAATAAAGCACCTAGCAATCTTATGCTCAGGTGTCCCCAATCATTTATCCCTTATAATGTATTTTATCTCATAAAAATATTTTTTTGCTTTATATTTATGTGCTCGTATGTACAGGTATGTATAAATCCCTGGTGATAATCTGCGCTGCTTGCTGAACCATCACTAATTACCATATGTTAAAAGTTAAAACAACATAAACACAAGAGTGAAGGAGTGAAAATGTACCTGCATGACAGTCTGATATGAGATTGGTGTGAAATGTCCCACAGGAGATGTAGAGAGTCTGACTAACATCAGCCCTGGTGATTCGCTGCAGTTAGAGGGTGACCCCTTCCCCATCGGCAAGGACTTTCTGGAACTGGTTCACGTTCCTGGAGAAACGACTGGCACCATCAGAACCACAAAACCTCTGGATGCTGATGCTCTGACTGAGGTCTCCACTTGTACTACACTCACTATAGACAGACAAACAGACAGACAGATAGAAGGCTAGATAGCTGGATAGATAGATTAATAGTTAAGCAGATAGATAGATAGATAGATAGATAGATAGATAGATAGATAGATAGATAGATAGATAGATAGATAGATAGATAGATAGATAGATAGAGATATTTACATGTAATAAAATGTTTAATATGTAAAGGAAAACTGATCGTTTCTACTGCATACTAATCAGTTTAGTTCTTATAAATACTTATTATCTATGTTTTATAAACTAATGCCTTATTTTTAAAGGCATCTCCATGTACATTTTGGTTGTATTTTGCACAGTACATTATATAAAACATGAACAGATACAGTAAAAATGCTTTTTTCTCCCTCTAGACGGATGGAACTCTGTACTATTCGGTGACATGCAGTACTTCAGGAGTAAGTTTAACCAAATAAAATACATTATTTCAAAAATAATAATGATAAAATAATAACAGGGTTTTTCCCCCATAATAGATCAAAAACCGCAGGACCCTCGTGATCTCCGACATCAATGACAACGCACCAGTGTTTGAGCAGAAAGTGTACACAGCTACCGTGTCTGAGGTGAATTATAGTCTTCGTATTTTAGATTAAGGCACAATCAGAGTACATGCTATAGTGGTATTAAAGTTGAATCAGAATAAATAAGTATAATGTTCAAATCAATGGTCAGTGGTCAAGAAAATGGATAAACAAGACTTGACTTGAAGTATAATGGTGCAGTAAGGTATGATGCATGCAAGTCCTATACAACTCTGTGCCTCCAGGTTTGTGCTAACAGTTTAAGGAAGAAACACCACCATCTATGGTTGTGTAAAAAAAAAGTTATGTTTAGGTTTAATCCATGACCGATAGCATTTTTATCATTAGCATTTCATTCCCATCTCAGCAAGATTGTGTTTACCGCTAACCCTGACTTCACTGGATCGGAAATGAATTAGCAGGTTGTTTTTAATGTTGTTGTTGTTGTTTGTGTGTTCAGATTGAAAGAGTGGAATTCCAGGTGCTGAAGGTGCGAGCGGTTGATGCTGATGTGTCACCGGAAAACAGCAGAGTGACTTATTCCATACTGGTGAGTTTTAATAGATGCTTTTATAGAAAACACCAGAAGACATCACTCTGTATTTCAAACAAACTAACAAACACATTTTTTTTTTAAGATAATTGTAAAAAGATATGGTTTTTTTTGGTAATGTACAGGTATGAAATATACAAATACACTAAATGTATTAACAAATAATTTTTTTTTTAATGAAATACATTTTTTATGAAACAAAATACACCAATAAAAAACACCCCACCTCCTGCACAGCAATCATGTAATATCATCGAAAAATTGTTAACCACAACGATGAATGATAAATGTAAGTAAATTTATCTAATAAAGAAATATAAAAGAGAGAAAGAGAAAAGTAGGTCTAACAGCGGTAAGACGTCAAGAAAAGGTGTCCAAATACAGTCAAAGTTTGTGGGTTTTTGCCCAACAGAATAAAGTATTTTTTTAGGAGTTCTATTGGACACACCAGATCATTAATCCGGTGTTTTCTTTCTGGGGGGTTTTGATTTTCAGCTTTTAAGTATCATTTTTTGTTATTTAAAAAAAATTTCTTTTCATGATGAGTTCCATGAAGTGAGGTAACATCACCCAGTATCCAAACTTTAGGCTCAAAGTCAATATGTTTCCTTGATAGTTCTGAGAATATTGTCATTGCATCCTTCTAAGATTGGACAGCTCCAGGGCATGTCCAGTAAAGAAGAGTCCCAGTAGACGTCTTTATGTCTTTGACACAATCTATAGGGGGCTATAATATGTTCTGTGTAAAAGGTTAGATTGAATTTGTGTGTTTGGTGGATATCAGTACAGTTTGTGAATTTTCTAGACGTGTACCCCAATCAATATTTTATAGTAGGCTGGAAGATTATTTAAAAAAAAGCTGTATATGGAAGATGTTAGGCCTTTCGCAGAAGTATGTCTGCTATCAAGCGAACGATTTTTTACAGAAAAATTCCCAGATGTATTTGGGAATGATCCAATTGAATGACATCTAATCCAATCTCTTATTTGTAAGTACGTAAAATAGTTATGCTTAGGCTTTTCCGAAATCATTTAATTACCTAATCGTCAAAATAATGTGAGGTTTACTGTGAAAAAATGCATTTGGAGTCAGTGGGTTACTGATCGGAATATATTTATATATTTATAAATAAAAATAAATATAATAAATATATAAATATATATATTTTATAATATAATAAATATATATATATATATTACAATTTGGGTCTAACAAATGTAAATAATTGAATAAAATATTTCCATTTCTAAAATTTTATTTAATCAATTTAATTTGTACCAATTTATTCGATTACTCAATTTAATCAATATAATAAAAACGTGTATTGCATTAATTGTAATTATACCTATGTTCTCTGAAACCCAAGCTGGATACCACCTTTTTGTTAAATAATATATATATATTCTCTTCTATTTTCTTAATTCTTTTCTTTCCTCATATTGTTTTATATTTTATATAAATACCTTTTATATAATTTATATAGACCTTTTACACAAGCACAATTTGTGAGCGGCCGAACAGATTTTCATTTCACTGAAAGCTGTGTTCTATTTTATGCTGAATAAAAATCTTCAGCTAGGCACTCCTGGAGCAAAGAGGTTCGAGGGCCTTAAGGGCCCAAACAAGGCAGCCTGAACCGTTAAGCCACCACTCACCACTACCCTCAAGTGTTTTATTCTTTATTCAATAAATGGATTAAAACAATCATCCCAAGTACTGTATTGTTAGTGAGATTATCATTGTTGGTTAAACTCATGATTAAACAGAGATAGTTGATTCTAACTCTGTGTGTGTGTGTGTGTGTGTGTGTGTGTGTGTGTGTGTGTGTGTGTGTGTGTGTGTGTGTGTGTGTGTGTGTGTTATCCAGGATCCAGCTCCGGCGGAGTTCGAGGTGTGGAATGATGGGACGGTCAGACTGCACAGTCGACTGAACTACAACACTGCCAGTTTCTACAACTTCACCGTGAAAGCTGCGGTAAACATAAACCCTGTGAACCAGTTCTCAACCCCATATCACTAAATCAATCCTTCCCAGTAGCTGTAACAGGAAGTCAGACAAAAGTACACCAAGATCCTGTAAGAACAATTTTAATCATGTGTACAGGTTTATGTTTATGTGAATATAGAACAAAAAATTAAACACGATTGTCCTAAATTCTGACATTGGGCCAGTTTTGTTTAATAAACAACAACATTTTTTGGGGTTTTTTTTTCTTGACAAAAAATGTTGGGACATTTGTTTGGCTTCTTTAAGCTTTATTTTATTTATACATGAACGTGACCCTGGGCTTGTCCTTTTACTTGGAAGTTAACCAGGGACTCATCTGTCTTTACTGGACACTTGACCATAGACATGTCTTTTTATTGGACACTTGACCTTGGACTCATCTGTCTTTACTGGACACATGGACTCATCTCTTTCTACTTTAGATTTGACCATAAACTCATGTATCTTTACTTGACACTTGACCTTGGACTCATCTGTTTTTACTTCAGGACCATATCCATCATTTTTAGGGACTTGACACACACTTTTCTGTTATTACTTGAGGTCTGAATCAGGTTTTGTCTTTCTTGGGTAAGGACTTGATTGTCAAGACTGTGCGTGAATTTGTTTTTTCAAAAGATAATTACTTTATTTTTACGTTTGTTGTCTTCCTTTACAAAAACTCAGTTCATGATTTGGACATTTGTCTTATTCGTTTCTCTGCAGGATGTTGGGAACCTGTATGACACAGCCACTGTCACCATTAACGTGCAAGACTTCGACAACCTGAACCCGTACTTCGATCACGCTCTCTACCAGGCATTTATTCCTGAGAATCAGGTAAAACCCAATCAAAATGAAAACATATCGGATTTTGTGGTTTAAAATACAGCAACCTGAAGCAGATCACTAACAGCTCTTCAGATCTAAGTAATAGTAGTTTTCCCATGGACCAAACGATGTGGACACCTGACCAGAAGATTGTGTACTTTTTGATCCCATTCCACATTTAGTGCTGTGAGAATATATCAATGAATAAATCAACACTGGTTTACTAGAACATTTTCTGTTCTCCATTATCTCATCATCTGCCATGGTATAGTGTATAGTACCCATCTCTAAGTGAAGCCTATATGAACATATCCGAAAATCAAAAGACTAAAGAAATCAAATACTTTTTTCCATTAGAAATTTTGGGTCTTTTTGATCAAATGTACACAAAATTTCAGCCCTGAATTCTTTTTATTATGTCATTTCCAGATGTTTTACTGTGTGATTTGTTTGGATTTTCCTCATCATACAATATAAAGTTTTTCCTGAACTCTGCTCTCAGGTCGGACCCTTCAGAGCCGTCATGCCAGAGAATATAAAAGCTCAAGACGGAGACATGGGAATCAACCAGACCGTAGTTTACAGTAAAATCACAGGTACAGCGTCTCAAACTCCTCTTCCTCTCCACTCTCTGTTCTTCATTATCTCACAATCTACCACCTTTTACAAGGAAGCGCATTTATATTGAGTACAGGGTTTGGATTCGGCTTTGTGTTTCTGAGAGGACCACTCGAATCTGAAATGTATTTGTCACAATCCCGAGCAAACGACGAGCAGGGAAACGTTTTGAATGACTGACGAGGACATTAAAATGGAATCAAATCAAAATATATAAAATCGAAAAGAATTAAAGAGTTTTTATTTTGAACACTTGAATAATATTTCATTTGATAAAAAAAGTAAAAATTCAAGAAATAAAATGTTTTAATGTATGAATTTAATTAATAAAAAAGAGAATAAATTCAATTCAAATGTTAAATAAATAAAAAAAAAACATAGAGAATTTAAATGCTTTATAACATGAACTTTGAAACCCAAACCTGTTCCAGCATGACAATGCCCCTGTGCACAAAACTCCAGATCCATGAAGATCTGCTGAGAAGATGTAAAAGCTCCAACTCTATTTACCACCTTTGTGGTGTTTTTTTTTTTTTTTAACCCTGACTGCACCCCAGGCCTTCTCAGCTCACACACAGCAGTCCCTGACTTTCCTGAATGAAATCTGACTGAAATCTCACACAAATGTCCACAAATTCTAGTGGAACATCTTCCCAGAAGAGTGGAGGTTATGATCACAGGAAATAAAGGCTAATTGTGAAATGATATATTTAAAAAGCATATAAACGTATAGTGTATGTACATGGGAAACAATTTTCTGAAAGGATTCAGATCATTTAATATGCAGCTAATTTGATTACTTTCATTTCTTGAATTGAATCCCTGACTTTCTTCAAGCGACGACTGAAGACCTACCTCTTCCTGAAATACCTAAATTAGCACTTTCCAAGTTTGTAGAATTCAAGGGTTATATTTATATTAAGTTTGTAATCTGGCGTACCAGTGTAGATTTATTCATTACTAGAGATTTAAAGCACTTTTGTACGTCGCTCTGGATAAGGGTGTCTGCTAAATACCGCAAATGTAAATGTAAATGTTCATTACTTCAGGTTTGATGGTTTACTGGTTTCATTTCAATGTCCTGTGTGTGTTTTTTCTCGCTCTTATCAGTCACTCCAAATAAATATCAGCCCAACTTCAGTATAGACGAGAACACCGGAATCATCTCTGTGACCCCGGCGCTGGACAGGGAGGAAATAGAATCCATCACGCTCCTAATACAGGTGCTTATGTTTCTCCAAATTATGCATTATTCATCATACACAAGTGAGTGCAAAAGTTTTTACTGACGTCGATGGAGTTCGATGGAGTTCGAGTCTATATCCTATGAGAACAGGAATATCAGCTTAGGTTCTCTTCAAACATTTGGATCATTCACATGAGGAAAAGAATTCCCATGAAAGTGTCAAAAAGTTCCCTTTTCTGGTTCCTGAGGTTAATAAAGGGCATAAGTTAGTTCCTACTAAGCTGTGTGTGTGTGTGTGTGTGTGTGTGTGTGTGTGTGTGTGTGTGTGGTTCAGGCAGCTCAGCAGGATGACAGCGCTAAAATCGCCAATGCTATCGTGTTGGTCACCGTTGAAGACGTGGATGACAATGCTCCGGAGTTTGACCAGAGCAACTACACTGCGGTTATACCAGAGAATTCCCCTCGAGACCATTTCATTCTTCAGGCCAAAGTCACAGACCGGGATCAGGTTTGTGTGGCTTTTTATGAGAGACAATTTTTCCGTGACACCACTATTAGTTGCGTAGAAACATCTGGCATTGATATAATTACACAACTGGACATTTAAATTCAGTGAAAAAAAAATGCTTTGATGTTTATATACATACACACATAGATACATATATATACTATATATATATATATATATAATGGTCTTAAAAGTAATATATAATGGCTATAATGGTTTCTATTTATTATTATACAGGGAGTGCAGAATTATTAGGCAAGTTGTATTTTTGAGGATTAATTTCATTTGAGGATTTAATTTGAACAACAACCATGTTCTCAATGAACACAAAAAACTCATTAATATCAAAGCTGAATATTTCTGGAAGTAGTTTTTAGTTTTAGCTATTTTAGGGGGATATCTGTGTGTGCAGGTGACTATTACTGTGCATAATTATTAGGCAACTTAACAAAAAACAAATTTATACCCATTTCAATTATTTATTTTTACCAGTGAAACCAATATAACATCTCAACATTCACAAATATACATTTCTGACATTCAAAAACCAAACAAAAACAAATCAGTGACCAATATAGCCACCTTTCTTTGCAAGGACACTCAAAAGCCTGCCATCCATGGATTCTGTCAGTGTTTTGATCTGTTCACCATCAACATTGCGTGCAGCAGCAACCACAGCCTCCCAGACACTGTTCAGAGAGGTGTACTGTTTTCCCTCCTTGTAAATCGCACATTTGATGATGGACCACAGGTTCTCAATGGGGTTCAGATCAGGTGAACAAGGAGGCCATATCATTCGATTTTCTTCTTTTATACCCTTTCTTGCCAGCCACGCTGTGGAGTACTTGGACGTGTGTGATGGAGCATTGTCCTGCATGAAAATCATGTTTTTCTTGAAGGATGCAGACTTCTTCCTGTACCACTGCTTGAAGAAGGTGTCTTCCAGAAACTGGCAGTAGGACTGGGAGTTCAGCTTGACTCCATCCTCAACCCGAAAAGGCCCCACAAGCTCATCTTTGATGATACCAGCCCAAACCAGTACTCCACCTCCACCTTGCTGGCGTCTGAGTCGGACTGGAGCTCTCTGCCCTTTACCAATCCAGCCACGGGCCCATCCATCTGGCCCATCAAGACTCACTCTCATTTCATCAGTCCATAAAACCTTAGAAAAATCAGTCTTGAGATATTTCTTGGCCCAGTCTTGACGTTTCAGCTTGTGTGTCTTGTTCAGTGGTGGTCGACTTTCTGCCTTTCTTACCTTGGCCATGTCTCTGAGTATTGCACACCTTGTGCTTTTGGGCACTCCAGTGATGTTGCAGCTCTGAAATATGGCCAAACTGGTGGCAAGTGGCATCTTGGCAGCTGCACGCTTGACTTTTCTCAGTTCACGGGCAGTTATTTTGCGCCTTGGTTTTTCCACACGCTTCTTGCGACCCTGTTGACTATTTTGAATGAAACGCTTGATTGTTCGATGATCACGCTTCAGAAGCTTGGCTATTTTAAGACTGCAATATATCTCACTATTTTTGACTTTTCTGAGCCTGTCAAGTCCTTCTTTTGACCCATTTTGCCAAAGGAAAGGAAGTTGCCTAATAATTATGCACACCTGATATAGGGTGTTGATGTCATTAGACCACACCCCTTCTCATTACAGAGATGCACATCACCTAATATGCTTAATTGGTAGTAGGCTTTCCAGCCTATACAGCTTGGAGTAAGACAACATGCATAACGAGGATGATGTGGTCAAAATACTCATTTGCCTAATAATTCTGCACTCCCTGTATATACCTATGTGTCCTGATGTTTCTATTAAACATTATAGAATGGTTCCCATTAAACGTTTTATAATGTTGTATAATGGTTTCCCCTCAGACATCACTGTAAGCATTTATATAATTACACAACTAGACATTTAGATTTAATAAAAAAATTGCTCTGATGTTTAGGGAGGTTTTGTGGGAACACTGAGGCTTGTTCCAGACACAGTTCCTTTCTCCATCGATCCGGACGGAGCCATCAGGGTGAAGACGTCCTCCGAGCTGGACAGAGAGACCATCCAAAAGTTTGCTTTTACGGTAACATAAGCCAAAAATCAAGTGTGATGATGATTCGTTTGATCCAACATGGATTCTCATTACAGCAATAAAGAACTCAATAATCAGTAAATATATAAAGGATGTAATTAATGCTTAAAAGTTGTAAAAATTTGGAAGAGAACAGATGGAAAGATGGAGACAAGTTGCAAACCATCAATTACTTTACCACCTGTTTTTCATTGTGAAACAGATCGAAGCGAGAGAGAACCCTCCCTCTAACCACAGCACCATGGCCAGTGTGAACATCACGCTCTCGGATGAGAACGATAACAGCCCAGTTTTCGGAAGTGCCAAGTATGAGGGCAAAGTTTCCACGGATCAAACTGTTGGCATGCTGGTTGTCAAGGTGATGCCTCGTTGTTTGTGTCATCTGATTATGTTTCTCAGCAGAGGAACCATTCGCTTATCTCACAGGCTTGTTTATAACCCCATAATCATTTCTGAACTGTAACACCATTACACAGCACGGGGTGTGTGTGTGTGTGTGGGTGTGTTTGTATTAAAGTACATAATAAGTGTTCAAACTGATTTTTAAACTTACTGTTCCTTGGGTTTGTCTTGTGCTGCTACAAAAATTCCCACCTAGTAAGAAAAGGTCTAATGGTTTCTATTAAAAATTATATAATGCTCCTAATGGTTTCCATTAAACATAATATAATTGTCCAAATAGTTTCTATTAAACATTATATATTGATCCTAATAGTTTTGATTAAACATGATTGTTCTAATTGGTTCCTTTAATCATAATATCATTTTTCTAATGGTTTCCACTAAACATTATGTAATGGTATTAATTGTTTCTTTTAAACATTTATATAATGTCCAATGGTTTCCATCGCCAGTGTGGTTTTGTATGCACACCTTCTAACTAATCAGAACTGAGTATTTAGACAGACCATGATATCAATTATTGCAGTTTTATACTTGATTTTCTGTTGCTTTTATGAATCCGTGTCTATAATCCTGCCTTGTCTAAATGAACTGATAAACCCTCATAACATCTGCAGTGCCCCAGTCTCTAAGTGTAGTATCTTGTTTGTTTAATCAATTTAATCATATCTCTATTTTGTTTTCATGTATTCACGTCTCTTTTCAGGCACATCACTCAATCCCCACTACCACAACAAAGATTTGCTTTTATTGGTTATTAGTAATAACTTTCTTCTGACACAACTATTTCTGTACCTTATAGGTTGAAGCAACGGATCTAGATGATGGGCTGAATGGGCAAATCAGATACTTCATTGAGTTTGGGAATGACGAGGGCTATTTCAGCATAAATGAAAGCACAGGCGAGATGACGTTAAACAAGACCATCCCACTTCTGGAGAACACGATCCTCCAGTTTTTGTTGTTTGTGACAGCAAAAGATGGTAAGGCAGTGGGGGTTTTTTTTGTTTTTGTTTTTTGGTTGTCTCTAAATAATTGGAGAATTCTAGACATTAAGTCTTCTTTCTGTTCCATCCCTATAGGGGGCAGCGTGAGCCAATCCGCCTCTGCTCTCGTGGACATTAAGGCGCCTGGAGACTCTCGTCCTCAGTTCCTTCAAAAATCATACGAAGGAAAAGTTGAGGAGGAGCAAGAAGCTGGGGCAGAAATAGTCAAGGTGACCTTTTTAGACTCCATACTGCACACACAGGCTTTAGCCAGAGATGACATGATAACCGTAAATCAAAGGTCACCACAGGCCAATTTTGGCCCAAAGGCCCTAGTTTGGGCATCTCTGCTCTAGACCTTTGGAACTCAAAACCTTAACCCATAATCTACCAATATGGCTAAAAATGTTACACACAACACAAATGATAATGTATTAAGAATTAATATAATAATTGCAAATGACAAAAATAGGCAATAAAATACAGTTTTAGTTCCAAAAACCTTTTTTTTGTGCAGGCAAGTTGGCGATAGAGGGACGTTGCTGATTGTTTGGAACCAGTGTGGGATTGTTTTGAACCCCTTTGCCATTAAGAATGGTGATAGTGTGAGTGCTGCACAAAGGGAATGTCATTAGCAGTTAGAACGTCCTGATTGTGTCCCTTCTGCTCATGGGGGAGTCATTTAGAAGAAACAGCTTGTCACAGTGATGATGAAGTGTGTTGTAGAATGGAGCGGTGAGGGCTCCCCACGATGGCAGCTCAAACAGCTTCAGTGTTCTCTGGTGTGCAGGCCGTTCAACACTACCTGGGGAATTTAATCCAAAACTGGTAATGATATCGAACAATCCAAACAATCGCTGACTCCCTCAGCGTCACCACTTCCAGGTTCCAAATTTCCAGGTGCCACCCTGTATTTCTTGGTGTCACCCAAATGCGTATGGGTTCCAAGGTTTTTTCTTCATACCATCTAAAAGAGTTTTTCCTTACCACATTCTCCCCAGGCTTGCTCATTTCGAATAAATTCACATAGTTCACTTCATATTTTTTTTATTCTGTAAAGCTGATTTGAGACAATATCCATTGTGAAAAGCACAATAGAAATAAACTTGAATTGAATCACTTCCACACATTAGACATAAGAGCAACTGCTACACATTTGCTTTGATGATGTCCTTATATTGTTGTCTGCCAAACAATTCTCTGACATTTCAAGTTAAATTCTGGAAAAAGATCAAATTTACAGGTTAACAGTTTTTTTTTTTGTACAGCATTTATATTTTTGCTGCTACTGACTCAATAACAGAAGTGGCAAAAGTACACACACATCCTTCCGAGTAGAAGTACGGATAAAAGTAAAATGTTACTACCTGTTTTAGTGTCACGCTGGTAACTGAACCTCACGTCATATTACAACAGAACTTCAAATGTTGTTCTCTAATGAATGTATTCAGATTAGATTAAACAATAGATTAAAATTTAAGTAACGAGTCTGTGTTAAAAATGTAAGAAGTAGAAAGTACAGATATTTGTTCAAACAATGTTAAATAGTTAAGGAAAGTACTGATACTGTACCAGAAAAATCTACTTAAGTACAGTAACAAAGTATTTCCACTTCATTACTTTCCATCACTGCCTGATAACAATTCTGTTTATCATCTCAACCTTGAACATGAAATCTGTCTGGCTTGTAGCCAATTTTTTTTTGTTTACTGATAAAGATCACTGTGATTGTAGATTTGCGGTTTGTTTATGAAACATGATAGCGAATCATTTACGAGATCAGTTTCGATTAATGGATAAAGTTTACATGACAACGTTAATGTTTTGATCTCCAGGTGACCTTCCTGTCTGTGTCCCCTGCCACTCCTGTCATCCTAACCGTTGAGACGGAAGCAGACAAGTTCTCTGTGGACCAGCTGACCGGAACGCTTACAACAAAAGTTAAACTAGACCACGAGGTCCAGAAGAACTACACTGTCCTGGTGTCCATTTCAGATGGCGTTAATCGTGATGAAGCGACGGTTTACGTCGACGTTTTAGACATTAACGACAACAGTCCCAAATTCCCCTCCAGTTCATTCTCCGCCATCATTCGAGAGGACGCAGGGATTGGCTCCAACGTGACCAATGTAGAAGCCACAGACGCAGATTCGGGATTAAATGCTGAAATACGGTACAGTCTTGAGGGCACAGCTGGGATGTTCGCCGTGAACCCAGAAACGGGGTTCATCGTAGTGACGGCAGAACTTGACAGAGAAACCAAACACCAGTACAACCTTACCATGGTGGCCCAAGATCAAGGTCGTCCATCTCTCTCTGCAACAGCGTCTGTGGTGGTCACGTTAACCGACGTCAATGATAACCCCCCAATCTTTTCCAAACAGCGGTATGAGGCCAGCGTGTTCGAAAACGCCACTGGAGGTACCGACCTGATTGTCGTCAATGCCACCGACAAAGACGAAGGTCCAAACGCTGAAGTGTCCTATCACATTGCCAAGCAGGAGCCACCTTCTTCACCTGCAGCCTTTTCTATAGACGCGACATTAGGGATAATAAGTGTATCTCAAAAGCTGGACTACAGCAAGGTGAAGAAATACAGCCTGGAGGTGGAAGCCAGGGATGGAGGAAGTCTGTCTCTTACGGGCAGTGCAGTGGTGGTTGTGTTGGTTGAAGACGTGAATGATAAAGCACCAAAGTTTAGCAAGGATCAATATGACGTGGCTGTGTATGAAAATATAGCTCCTGGATCTCCACTTGTGTCGCTCGAGGTCACAGATGAGAACGAGGTAAGATACAGGGAGTAAAGGAAAAAGAAAAGACATGTTAAAACCTCAGCATGTTCACACATTCGAATCTAGATGATGGTGCAACTATGATCATAATGAGACCTGAGGGATCTTTTCTCTGGAGAAAGTAATGGCAGTTTTTGTCAGTCTCTCTCCCTGGTAGATGTCCCTGGTATAATTGAGCAAGTTGACAGGTGGATTGGCATCCTCAGGTGACCAAATTAGAGAGTCTAATTGTTTGCGCTTTTTGTGCCAGTAAGCGTTTTTATAAATTTGACCAAACAATGCAAGCAAAATGAATGGGTTACGGGTAAAATTCCATAATACTTTGCTACTGTATCTTACAATTTTTCTCAGTTTTCTCAGATCAGAAACAAAATTCTCAAAACTCCTCCAAATCATGTCGTCACTTGTGGAAAAAAAACTGTGCATGTTTAGTACATTCATTTACAATCCTTACTATTTGCAAACCAGTAAGTGCATTTCTCAAAACAATTTGTACAAACAGCACAGCAACATTAGAATTCTTGCAAAAGCCGGTATTTTCTTAAAATCTTTAGTTCATCTCACAAAAGTATATATTTCTGTGATTGTTCACAAACAACATCGCTACAATGTTTAGTCATGTTGACGGTGCGCAGTTTCAGTATCTCCTGATGTAAACTACGGTTTGGATTATAATGAATGAAAATGCACACGGCTGAATTTCTTCTGTTTGGCATCTATGAATTTCAACAGCACAAATGTACACATTACTGTATGTGGGATATTGATTGATTGACCCAAATATTAATATTTAAATTGATCAATATAAATCAAATATACAATCAAATAAATACATTTGTGCTTTTGAACTTCATAGCTGCCGTACAGCAGAAATTCAGGCTTGAACATTTTCTATCATTGTAATCCAAACTTCAGGTAATGATTCAAAGCAACTGAGAAAAAGTGTATATGAATCAAGCAATAGTATTAATATTAGCAGTCATGTTTTTAAAAAAAAACCTTAAATATTTTATTCTCCTGTTTCCTTCCTCTGAAGGGCGGATTCTCAAATGGGCACTTTCTTTTGACCAGTGATGATTTCAGCATTAACAACGAAGGCGTGGTCCACCTGAGAAGTAACTCTAGCCTTGACAGAGAGACCAGAGACAATTACATTATAGAGGTACGTTCTCACAACTAGATACCGATAGCTAGGTTGGCTCGTACTTTCTGATAACTGATTAATCAACCAATTGATTAAAATCTATACTTTTTAAAGGATTCTGTATACAAAAAACTAACAAACATAAAACTCCATGGAAAATAATATTGCAAATATTACAAAAAACCCAGAACTGAATCATAAAAATGTGTCAAATGAAATAAATATGAATATATGAATTAATAATGTGAATATATAAAAATAAATGATAATTGATAAATATAATACTGCTCTCCGTGCAGCACACAGTCTCAAGTGTAAAAACAAACAGCACGTTGCGTCAGTGATTCGTCTCTAGAGGCCACTCTCTTACTGTAAAATGCAACCCGGAAAAACTATCGGAATGGATTTTTGCTGATAGATGATAGTTCCAGCAATCAACTATCGGTGCTGATTAATCAACCTCTACTCAGAACTATTTTGCTGAACTTCTTAACCCTCCCTGTTTTTCTCATTGCCTCTGCAGGTGGTGGCCGTGGATCAGCCGGTCAGTGGCTTGAGCGCCACTGCCCAGATCAACATAACGGTCCTGGATGTCAACGACAACAACCCACAGTATTCAAAGTTCCAGAATCCTATAACGATCCCTGAAGACAAAACAGGTGAAGTGGTGAAAATCGAAGTGAGTGACCTGGACATCGGTTTGAATGGAGAGACCACTTTTACCACATATTCACACAATGATTCCTTTGGCTTCCTTGTGGTAAGGCCAGTTATCACCGTTTTAAACCAATTTTTTTTCTGATATGTTCTTATTTTATACGAAATATAACCTTAGATTCAGTGTAAGCTTTCTCTCTGTCAGGATGGGACTTTGATAGTGATTGGGACACTGGATCGTGAGAAACAAGAGGTTTATACGTTGGTACTTGTGGCTAGTGATTATGGCACACCACAAAGACATGTAAGTCATTTTTTTTGGTCTTTAAAAAACAGGGGTTCCCAAACTTGTTTTTTGTGAGGGCCACATCATTGTTCCTTTCTTTAATGGGGGACGGATTGGTCTGTAACAGAAAATGACATGGCTCTTTTTGAGATATTTAAATGTGGGTATTATGCCTCCTAATGCTAGATTAGTTTATTATTTTGTCATATCAAGAGATACATGGTCTAGCATTATTACTATTATAGTGATTTTTTTTTCATATTCATTGCTATTGAAATCAAAACATTTACTTACTGTACTTATGCATATGGTTGGTGGGTGAATCTAACAAATAATTAGATTAATTATGCTAATAACTAGAGGCCTACCGATAGTGGATTTTACCGATACCGTTAGCTGGGTTGGACCGTACTTGCCGATAACAGATTAATCAATCGATAGTTCTTAAAATGGATATAAAACAAATAAACACTCCATGTAAAATAGTACTGAACTTTATTACAAAAAGAAGTACTGAATATTTAATAAATAATAAGTATAATAAAGCGCTCTCTGTGCAGCACGCAGTCTTGCGTGTAAAAACAGACAGCACATGGCATCAGTGATTTGCCTCTAGAGGCCACTCTTGTAATGAGAGCAGAGTTCTAGCAAACAGCTATAGGTGCCTTGACCTCTATTAATAACCAAGGGAAATTTAGTTTGAAAGCCAACCTTCATTATCAAATATTGTTTTGTCTTGTATAGTCTAAGCTACATGTATAGTGTTATTTATGTCTTTACTTTTGAGAGTCACCAACAGCTGGAACCAAATTCCATGTGTGTGTCAACACAGGGCTTGGCCAATAAACCTGATTCTGATTCTGATATGAGTAACACATTTTTTTTTTCTAAATATGTCTCCGGCATTGTTCAGAGAGCCGTTTGAAATAGTAGTTTGGGATCCCTGGCATAAACTGTTTATTACAAGTGCCCCGTTTCTTTGTTAACCAACTCAATTTGATTTCGGTTCCCTTCAGAACATCACTACGTTGAAGGTTATTGTGACTGACATTAATGACAATGCCCCGGTCTTCAGTCAGCCGTCATACTCGACACGTGTTCTGGCGAAAGACGTCAAAAAAGGAGATCTTGTGTTAACGGTGTCTGCTACAGATCAAGATGTCGGGAACAACTCTCTCATCACCTACAGGTCAGCATGAAAATACATATATAATGCTGATGCAAACCTTTGTCAAACCGTCAACAAAGTTATAGCAGCTAGAAGCAATACCTGAGACCCAGAAAACACCATCTTCTTGAAAAAGCACTACCACCAGAGAGTCCCTTCAATAACCTGACCTAAACTGTTTGTTTGTGGTTGCTTTGAGTATATGAACTTTATTTTTAATAGAGAAAATCATAAATGAATATTAATGAGAACAAAAAAATTATATAAATACTGTCTTTCATTGCGCACCACCTGTCAAGTCTTTATTTCCCACTAGAGGGCAGTGAACAACACTTTGAGAACCACTGGTTTAAAGTAAGATTCGATTTGTAACACAACTGAAGTTAACAAATGCTTTAGAAGTATTGTTTATTTGTTCATTTCAATATTTACTAATACATTTTTACATCTTAATGTTATCGGTTAACTTTAATTAATGCACTGTAAACTAACATGAATTAGGTGCAGCGTGCAATCTCACGTGTCAAAACAAACAGCACGTAGCATTGTCAGTGATTCGCCTCTAGTGGCCGCTCTCGTACTGTTTAATGACAGCTGATCTTCTCAGGCTCTCCAGCGCAAACGCGATCCGGTAAAACTATCAGTATGGAGCATAGTTTCAGCAATCAACTATCGGGGAAAAAACGAGAAAACGGTCAACATCTAATCATGATACCCTAACTGGTAACTGCTAAATCACAGACTCTTCAAGGTTGCCAACTCCTTCCCTTTTCCCTGCACTCTGTATATAATCAATGATATTCACCATGTAAATGCTTTTATCGCCAGGTTGTCTAAAGTCTCGGACATGGTGGATTTGAATCCTGAAACAGGAGCCATGACGTGGACCAGTGACCTCACTCACCTCACTGAGGACACACTTATAGAGCTTATCATTATAGCCGAAGACCATGGAACGCCACCACTGAACGATACAGGTGATTTGTGTTCCGAGTGTAAACCACGCCTACTTGCAACTAGACACAAAATTTAGAACAAATGTCGATGGTACGGTTGTAGATCACGTCTCTGTTTCTCCTACAATAGTGACTGTCACGATCGACGTGAGAAGCATCCATCTGATGGACACCATCTTTTTCGAGAACGCCACCTACGTGTTCTCAGTAAAGGAGAACGAGCCAGCTGAAACAAACGTGGGCGGGGTCAGGGCACTAACAGGAAACCAGCTGATCCAGGTCACTTATAGTCTGATGTCACACTCAGAGCTGTTCAGTGTGGACAAAAGTGGAGCGATCAAGACGCTCAAGTCGCTGGATAAGGAGGAAAAGGAAACGTACATAATTAACGTGGAAGCCATTGACTCCAGGACGCCTCCCAACACAGCAAAAACCACGGTACCTCCAAGCCCTATCTGCTAATCCAAGCAATGTTCAGTAGGCAGGTCATGACTTTAACTTCTGATTATTTGCCTCCCAATAGGTGGTAATTGAGGTAGAAGATGTGAATGAGACTCCTGTCTTTGAACAAGAAAGGTACACAGCAGAAATCTACAGCATCGCCCCGTTCAGATATCCAGTAGTGACCGTGAAGGTAGGAGACCATGGCGAGTTTGTGAGCTAGCTATAACTAGTGTATAAAGAAGACATGCCAAATTTTGTATAAGACCGACAGACACTGAGGCCACGCCTCTTTTACTGGGGCTGTCCCAAGAACTCTGATTGGAATTTGGACTAATCCCTGAAGTACTTCTCTGTAGGCACTGGACCCTGATGTCTGGGACAGCGAGGAGCTCCAGTACTCCCTGCAGGATTCCAGTTCACTGCTGGGAATCGAGAGCAACTCTGGTCAGGTTTATGTGCTGGATTTAGCAGGAACGGGTGGTAAAACAATAACCGCTCACGTTAAAGCCACGGATAAACACGGACTCTCTGCAAGCGCTGAGATACAGGCAAGTCTCAAAGAACAAACATTTTCAGCTCAGGTGATGTTTCTCAAAGTCAGCAGTGTTTCTTTATTGAGCTTTCATTTAAAAACTCTAAAGGAAGACGAAAAGAGCACTTGAACACTAGTTGAACCATACAACACTAGATGACCACTACTAGAATAACACTAGATGCCCCCTATAACACTAGATTAACACTAGAACACTAGATGTTTACTAGAAGAACAGATGACAACCACTAGAAAAGCACTAGATTAAGATTATATGAGCACTAGACATGCACTAGATAATCACTAGAACACTAGATAAAGACTAGAAGTAAACAAGGAAAGCTTTAAAAGAATATTAGATAAACCAGGGAACACTATATGAGCACTAGAATAAAAAATAGTGTTCTAAATAACCCCCAGAACACTATGTGCTCCAGAAGAACACTAGATGAACTCTAAATAAATCCCAGAACACTATATGTGCTCTAGAACACTAGATGTGCATTAGATGTGCACTAGAAGGACATTAGATGAACCCTAGAACACTAGATGTGCAGTAGAACACTAGAAAATGAACTCTAGATAAACCCTAGAACAACAGATGTGCACTAGAACACGATGTGCATTACAAGAACACCAGATAAGTCCTAAAAGAACATTAGATGAACTCTAGATGAATTCCAGAACAATAGATGTGCACTAGAACAGTAGATAAACCATAGATGAAGACTAGAAGAAAACTTTGTAAGCTTTAGGTGAACACTAGCCCATGAAGAACACTAGATGAAGACTAAAGGAAAATAAGTTAAGCTTTAGATGAACACTAGATGAACCTTGGAACATTAGATGAGCAATAGAATATCAAATTTATTCTTGTTTATATTATTTCATGTTATTTTACTAAAATATATCAACCAACATGATAAAACCATGTGACCCCAATGCATGATTTCCAGATCCAGGTGAAAGACAGCACCAGCGAGAACATTGTGGTGATCACGCTGAACCAGCCTGCTCACACGGTCCAGATGAAGATGACAGAAACTCAGAAGTGAGAATGTTTTCTGTGGAAAAAGAGTCAAATTTGCAGTCAGAAATATTCTCACGTTATAACATAAACCAGGCTCTGGTACAATGCTGGTATTTAAATCAAGCTTCAGTTAATGGGAGAACATCACCAAATCAGGATCAAGTAGAAGGTCTTATTCCATCCTCATCAACACTCAATCTCTCTCCATCTCTCTCTCAGGTCTCTAGAGAAAGTGCTCGGCTGGAGTGTGCACGTCCTCAGCGTACGAGAAGAGCACGGGAACGAGATGCGTTCACGTGTGTCGAAAATAAAAACGAAGACGTACATCAGCTTCATCGCAGTGGACGCGGCTGGAGCGACCATCAGCGCCAAGAAAGTCCACGAGTAAGTTACACAAACAGCTCGCCATATTCACCAATTTATTCAGTATCCATGGCAACAGTCAGTCTACATCTTTATTAAACTCATAATTAGTGGGTTTTTTGTTCATATTAACCCCATATAAGATCATAAGAATAGTGCACTATATGGCCAAAAGTACTGAGACACCCGACTCTTCCACCCACAGGTCTTCCTTAAACTGTTACCACAGATTTTACTGTTCCCGCCGTCTTAGGGTTGCTGTAGCATGACATTTTCCTGTCACTTGAACTAGGAGACCCAAAACTATTCCAGCATGACAATACCCCTGTGCACAAAGCCAGCTCCATGAAGATCTGCTTTACATGGGTTGGAGTTTAAGATCTCCTGCTATAGAGGTCTGACCTCAACCTCAAACCTGACTTTACATAACAACATAGAAAAAGTCTCACAAACTCTAGTGAAACATCTTCCCAGAACAATGGAGCTTATAATAACAGAAAATAGTGGCTAAATGTAAGAAGATGAGCACTAGAAGAGTCCTAGAAGAGTACTAGATAAGCGCTAGAAAAGCGTTGGATGAAGATTAGTACACTAGATGAGCACTAGAAGAGCGCTAGATAAAGATTAGTACACTAGATGAGCACTAGAAGATTGCTAGATGAGCGTTATAAGAGCACTAGATGAAGATGAGTGCACTAATTGAGCACTAGATGAGTACTAGAAGAGCGCTAGGTAAGCACTAGAAAAGCACTAGATGGGCACTAGATGAGTACCAGGACACTTGAGGAGTACTAGTAAACTATATGAGTACTAGTAGAGCACTAGATGAAAACACTAGTTGAGTACTAAAAGAGCACTAGATGAGTAGTAGAAGAGCACTAGCTGAAGACTAGTAGAGCACTAGAGGAAGACTAGAAGAACACTAGATGAGTACTAGTAGAGCACTAGATGAAGACTAGAAGAACACTAGATGAAGACTAGTAGAGCACTAGAGAAAGACTAGAAGAACACTGGATCAAGACTAGTAGAGCACTAGAGGAAGACTAGAAGAACACTAGATGAAGACTATTAAAGAGCACTAGATGAGTAGTAGAAGAGCACTAGATGAGTACTAGATGAGTACTAGAAGAGCACTAGCTGAAGACTAGCAGAGCACTAGAGGAAGACTAGAAGAGCACTAGAGGAAGACTAGAAGAACACTAGATGAGTACTAGTAGAGCACTAGCTGAAGACTAGAAGAACACTAGATGAGTACTAGTAGAACACTAGATGAAGACTATTAAAGAGCACTAGATGAGTAGTAGAAGAGCACTAGATGAGTACTAGATGAGTACTAGAAGAGCACTAGCTGAAGACTAGCAGAGCACTAGAGGAAGACTAGAAGAGCACTAGAGGAAGACTAGAAGAACACTAGATGAGTACTAGTAGAGCACTAGATGAAGACTAGAAGAACACTAGATGAAGACTTGTAGAGCACTAGAGGAAGACTAGAAGAACACTGGATCAAGACTAGTAGAGCACTAGAGGAAGACTAGAAGAACACTAGATGAAGACTAGTAAAGAGCACTAGATGAGTAGTAGAAGAGCACTAGATGAGTACTAGATGAGCACTAGAGGAAGACTAGAAGAGCACTAGAGGAAGACTAGAAGAACACTAGATGAGTACTAGTAGAGCACTAGATGAAGACTAGAAGAACACTAGATGAGTACTAGTAGAGCACTAGATGAAGACTAGAAGAACACTAGATGAAGACTAGTAGAGCACTAGAGGAAGACTAGAAGAACACTAGATGAAGACTTGTAGAGCACTAGAGGAAGACTAGAAGAACACTAGATGAAGACTTGTAGAGCACTAGATGAAGACTAGAAGAACACTAGATGAAGACTAGTAGAGCACTAGAGGAAGACTAGAAGAACACTAGATGAAGACTTGTAGAGCACTAGAGGAAGACTAGAAGAACACTAGATGAAGACTTGTAGAGCACTAGAGAAAGACTAGAAGAACACTGGATCAAAACTAGTAGAGCACTAGAGGAAGACTAGAAGAACACTGGATCAAGACTAGTAGAGCACTAGAGGAAGACTAGAAGAACACTGGATCAAGACTAGTAGAGCACTAGAGGAAGACTAGTAGAGCACTAGATGAAGACTAGAAAAACACAAAAAAAACCACTAGAAGATCAGATTTTTTTCCTTGTTCAAATTGTTTCTTGTTTTTCAGGAATAAACCAGTCAACATAATGGAACCATGTGACCCTGTTTAGTGTATAATTACTTGTGGAAGTGGTGAAATTCACCATCAAAGATTTTTTCCAAACCTGAAATAGAGAACTACAGTAACACTAACTGGACAAACACAAAACGAAACAAATCCAATTTCCAATTAAGCAAAACTTTGTGTTGTAACTTGTCCAGGAAGCTGCAGAGTGAAAGCGAGAGCATGAAGGTTGAACTGGAGAAAGTGTTCGGTTCTGATGTGGAACTGGAAGGAGTGGAGCAAGAATCCAAAAAACAGGAGAACCAGGACGAGACGGCTGTTATTGTGCTCGGGGTCATGCTGGCGCTCAGCCTCGTTGCACTCATCACACTGACAGTGGTGGCTGTGATTAAGTGAGTTTAGATCCATTCAATTATTTTTTTTATTTTAATTCCAGTCCAAATCCATTCTCAAAGTTCTTGAGTTGCTCTGTAATTTTGTGGAACCTTCCCCAAGTCTCCAAGTTCTTTGGTTTTCTCCAAGATAATTAGACAACAACCATCATAAAGTTTCTAAAATGTTTTTGTTTCTGTCTCAGGTACAAGAAGATGAAAGAAACCGATTCAGACCAAGAAAGCTTTAACATAGGGAAGCCGGAGAGATGTAGTGTGTAAGTATTCCCAAAGTGATGCAATATAAAGTTTGTAGGACTTCAGATCATGTTGCAGATCTTTAACCATTGGCTTCGATGTCTTCCGCAGCTTCACTAATGCGGAATTATTGAGAGATCAACAAGAGGTAAGTGAGCAGTCAGGCTAAATATTTAAGAAATGCTAATGTTGCCATTGTAACAGAATAAAAAAAAAAATTCTACTCAAGTAAAAGTTACTGTTAAGTCTAATGTTCTAAAAAAAAAAAAAAATCAAGTCAAAGTAAAAATTTACTTTTTTTTTCTTCAGCGAGGATGGGTCTCTAGTGTAGTTCAAAAAGGACTAAGATATTAATCTCAAACTACTTATATTTAAATGAAGGAACACCTTTACAAATTAAATAATAACAATAAATAAATAAAAAACACTACAATCCATGACTCGAGTCTAATGCAAGTTCAGCAATTTTGCAGCAGAAAAAAAATAAACCTCCTTTTATTATGTCATTTATGATAATGAGAGAAATTGCAAATGCAGATTCAGAACTCAGACACTTCTGGTTGCTACCTCTAGAGGTCCCCACAGCAGATTGTCTCCTTACCCTCCTGTCCTCTACATATGACTCTTTAAAACCCACTACCTGCATGTCTTCCTTTACCACACCCATAAATCCTCATTGGCCTTCCTCTTTTTCTCCTTCCTGGTGGCTCCATCCTCCGATGTACCCCACTTCCCTCCTCTGCACATGTCCAAACCATCTCAATCGGGCTTCTCTCACTTTGTCCCCAAAACGTCCTACATGTGCAGTCCCTTTAATGAACTCTATAATCATGTCCATCCTCGTCACTCCCAACAAACATCTCAACATCTTCAGCTCATTCATTTCCTATGATTCTTAAATCGTGACACTGAACAGCTTCATTGTGCAGTGACAATTTTCCCCCCAGTCCTCTTTAAAATCCCACCCTGTTGCTAACCAACATTGACAATTTCACGCAACGCAACGTGATGCAATGCAACAGTACAACAATTATGTAATCTAAAGATAAAGTATTATTTACTGACCTCAACAAGCTTGTGTTTGTGCAGGTTTGATGTCGAGTTTTAAACTGCGTGCACTGCATAATAAAGCTGTTGTCTCTCTTGCATTTGAAGTCAAAGTAGTCCTTTAAACTAGGCCTAAGGTTTGTTTCATAAGAATTCGACAGCATTTCACCCTCAGCTGGTTCTGCATCAGCGACGTCGGTCTTGTCCGTTTCCATCTTTCTTTCTCGTTAGTCTTAATTGCGTTTGTTCTCCACCCACCATGTAATCAGCGCAGTAGTTTCCAGGGTGCGATTTCTTTCCTCTTTGCTTTATTTATTTATTTATTTTTTTAATTTTTTTACTCAGTAACGGATATAATTTAAAATGTAGATAAATACAACACTTCAAACAGAACATACTGAAGTAAAAGTAAAATTAAAAGTAGAAATGCATAAAAAGCTACTCAATTACAGTAACGTGAGTAAGTGGAATTTGTTTCCACCTCTGGGTAACGGTCATTCAAAAAGGGCGTTACAGGTTGGCACTGTTTTTAGGTCCCTCTGTAGCAGTCGGTTCAGTAGCTAGTTGAAAATCTGATTAAACTCAAGGAACATGGAGATTTAACTGACAAATCTGAGCAACCAATGATAATTTCCTGTAAACTGCTTCTTCTTTTTCTTTTTTTGAAGTGAGTTAATAATTCGGTTTCAGATGAAAGAAATTCATTGTGGCCAGAAACGTGTACAAAACATATCACAGACTAGAAATTGGCGAAACCAAAAGCAAATTTTTGACCTCATATTTTAGTGAAGATTTTTGTTGTTAATGTTTTAATGTTGAAATTTGTTTCAGCGTTTGTTAACTAGCTGCTTGTGTTCGCACTACATTAAGGTAAAACCAAGAATCCTTTGAGTATCAACAACACAAACTCCAAATTCCACTGACCTCAATTGCGATCCATCAACCAAGGAACAGTCACTGTTGGTTTTATGTGTAGAGGATGGAAGTTTCTGCCTCAAACTACATCCAGGTCTAGAGTCAGGACTTCTTTTATCGAGAAACAGGAACAAAATGTCACCATGTTGCAGTTTGTTGCAGCGTCTTGGACAAACAGGATTGCTTTTTTATCTTTATCCTCAACCCTCCTTATGTTTGGAGGTTGAATGGAAATCGAGGTTGAGATGATGCTAATGATAATAAAGCAGTGTGTGTAGATCAGGGCAGGTTTTGACGGACTTCCTCAGCGTTCGCTTTATTTGCTTTGTGGATAAAGGAAAGCAGCAAAAGTCAGACAACGAACATGGACTAGATAATGGCATGGACCAAATTTACCTAGAAACCACTTCCATTTCAGTGTGACTGTGTTTCAAAATCCACTTTGTACCACAGCGTTCCTGATTGTTCCGGTTCGTTTTCGGAACCAGCAGTTCTGACTATAGACATTTCTAACGATTTTCACTACAAATAACATTTTAATCCACCACATGTTAAAGGTTACCAGATGGTTTTCCATTACGCTTTCGTAAATCATCAAAATCAAACCAAAGTAACCCTTGTAGACATTTACTGGAATCAGGATGTCATCATGGTCCCTAATGGTGTCCTGTAGATACCAACAGCAACATGTGTTCTACAAGCTGAAAAAAAAAAAAAGAAGGAAAAAGGTTTTCTATTGGTAGAGACCATAGCAGTGTCCATATAAAGCCAATACAATTCCCATTAAATCCATTATAAAAGGGTTTTTTATTAGAGCTGCAACAACTAATCGAGCTTTAAAACGTCTAAAGATCGTTAAACTCAATATGCAGCTTTTGCACGTTTAAATACACTTTTACACATTATAAACCCTACTTCAGGGTATATTAGTTATAATAAGCAAAACATCGAATTTGATAAAAAAAAAAAGATTAATCGAAACAATAATAAACGTCCGATCAAGTTGCAGCTGCAGTTTTTATATTATTCAGCATTTTTCCACCATTCTTCAGAAGTCTTCAGGATTTCCTGTGGACATTCCACAACATTAAATTGCAGCTATAAATGGTTCAAAACAAAACTTCACAGCAATAAAACACTAACACAGGAAGTTGATTAGTTTAGTAACAGCATGACACCCCCCAATCCCCCCCATCCATTCATCCATCTCTTTCTGGTTGTGTTTAAGGATCTGCAGAACTGTAACAGCAGCAGGAAAGCATCAGAAGCATCTCAAAAGAGAAGCGTGGCCGTGCCGTCTTCAGACAACGACCCCGACCCCAACACCACCACCACCAACTTCACCTCGGCCCTCTAACAACCAGCTACGTGTCCAAAAAACAAACAAACAAGAACACACACTTTCTGTATAAACAAAAAAAAAAGTTAAATTTTCATTTCAAGTACAAAATCTATTATTATTTTTCTAAAGTGGGATGAGCTTAGACTTCAAAACAGGCATTTATATTGTGTGTAAATGATATTGCTGCGACTGCATATTTTATAGTCCCTAACACACGTGTTAGCAGTTATGCTAATTGCACTACTCCAAGAAATACTTGAGGGTTAAAGTCTAGCATCATCGTAGCTCCTGTGAATGAAGTTTAATATTTAAATACTTTTTTTTTTTCTATAAAAGATAATGGGCATGTAGACTTTTTTTTTTTTTATCAAGCATGAAATAGATTTAAAACAGTTTACTGAAAATTATCATCCTGAAAAAAACAGCTAAACAGAACTAGCTTGAAATTCTCAATCATTACACATTTACATTCATCTACAGAGCCTGGCTAAAGTGTGGAGTCTTTATGGTTTTTGAGACACATTTATGTCCCTTTTGTTAAACAAACTGTCAAAAAGGAAAGCAATCAAATTTAGTGGAACATCTGGATTTTTATAGATTTGTTTGGTTTAATCTTCATGAAGTTACATTACTGAGTTTGATGTGTAGGAACTAAAGGATAATGTAGGAGTCTCTCAAAAACTTACGTTCATTCAAACTTTTGACATACTCTAATTATATATATATATATATATATATATATATATATATATATATATATATATATATATATATATATATCAAATTCCTGTATTTAGAACTCCCTGGTTGTAATAAAAAAAAAAACTTGATAGCACTTCCACTTTCAGACACTTACCTGAAACATCACTCTTCCACACGAGCAGGATAAATAAGCTGACGATTCTATATTCGGCGATGAATCTTATACAATATGATGCTGTACGATGTATTAGTGTTAAAGTAATCTAAGAACAATCTCAGAACATTATAGCAAGTTAACTATATAAACTTGCTCACTTTTTACAAATTATTAACATTTTTACAACACAATAGTCATTTGTCCATTTTTGATGGTTTATCATGAATAGATTCCTAATGGTACCACCTCATTCTGTTCCATGAACTGTGTGTGGGTTGAACACAATGCCTGTAAAAAATGTAATTAAAGCTAATTTCCCATGCGCCTGCATTACATTTATTGAGCCCGACATATAGACCATTTGGAAAGTATTCGCTTTTTTTTAAAGTTGTTACGTTGCAGCCGGTTACTACAATCATCCAATTATTTCTTTTCCTTTAATGACAAAGTGAAAACAGAATTAAAGAAATACTGAAATATGACGTTGATAAGTATTGAAATGATTTACTTTTTGTCTTCGCACACCTGGATTGCAGAATTTTCTGACCTTCTTAAAGTCAAATCTTCTCAAGCTGGGGCAGGTTGGAGAGGGAGCCTCGGCGTACAGACACGTTCAGGTTTTTACAGAGATGTTTAACAGAGTTGAAGTCAGGGCTCCACCTGGGCCACTCGAAGACATTCAGAGAGTTGTTCCTCAACTTCCTCATGTAGGAAGGTGAACTTTTGGCCCAAACTGATGTCCATGGAAGAGGTGTTGATTGAATATATCATCTCTCAGCCCCCACAGCATGATGCCACCACCACCATGCTTCACTTTTGGGATTGTTTTGGCCAGGTAATAAGGGGTGGCTGATTTCCTACAGAATTAAGGCTGAGCAGTTCAATCTCAGTTTCATCAGACCAGATAATCTTGTTCCTCACAGTCAGAGTGTCCTTCAGGTGCTTCCATGGGTTCACTTTGTCATTATGGGGTACGGAATGATTAGAAGATTAATATATTTTTTTTTAAAACAGAGCGATTAAAACATAACAAAAATGGAAAAACGTGAAGAAGGGGGGTCTGAATACTTTCCGAACGCACTGTACACACACACACAAGATCAGGTCAGTGGACCGTCGGAAAATTGTGCAACAAGATGCGAATCAAAGAAATCTCAGTCGGTCGCGGTGACTCGGTTCATAATTAAATCATATTAAAATTTTATTAAGTTATCCTATATTAAAATAAATCAAGAAGGCAAAAATAATAATAAAACAGGAACAAGAAAACCAGAGGAGGAGGAAGAAGAAAAAAAAAAAAGCAAGAATGACAGATAGATTGTGGAATGTATCTCGGTAAATAAAATATAGCTCCAACAGTTCCATCAGGTGTGCTTTATTCAAGCAACACATCCTCTGTGTGTGTGATTAAAGCACCATAAAGTCTATATACATATACAGCATATGTATATACACAGTAGATTCATAAGTGTGTGTATATGTGTGTGTGTATGTATGTATATATATATATATATATATATACACACACACACACACACACACACACATACACACACACATACACAGTATATATGAGCTTTACACTTTTATATATACTGTATACATATATCTTACATATATATTTAACTTTTTCAATCTTCTCATTTACAAGGCCCAGGAAACAACTAGAGGATTCTTTACAGAATCAAATTGTGGTTCTTAAATTTTTTTTTTCTCCCCCCATTCATTCGTTCTTTCAATGTACAGGTAAACGTAGATTCGATATCAACCACAGGAACGGAAAAAAACAAACAAAAAAAAAAAAACAACAACAACAAGGTGGCGCTGATCGCACGACTTGCTTCGATAAGTACAAAACTGGCACGTTAGACAATAATAATAACACGATGATTTAAAAACGCAAATTAAATTAGAAACAGAAGGGACTAAAACTCTGTAAACCTTTCCCCTGTCTCGTTACAGCAACCGCAAATAAAAAAAATAAAAAAAATCAATAAAATAACCACAAAAAAAAAAAAAAAAAAGGGGGAAAGAAAGAAAAATTGCCCTTGTAGCTGCTATTCGCTGCAATTCAACTCATTCAGAAGCGACTATTAACACTGTTGTCAGCGTGTCAGAATGAAGAAAAAAAAAAGTGACATCACGAGGCAGAGGGGCGTGAACCTGCTTTCGCCCCGCTGGAGAGTTTGGTAACGACGGCGATGGCGGCTTCAACAGTGCGCTGAAGAACGTCCAGGATGTCTGGTCCGGAACTTGCCGCTCCCTGTGAGGGGGAGTGGCCGACCATCCCTGACTCCGCCTCCTGAAGAGTGCAGCCCCGCCCCTCGTCAGCGTCCTGGAGGTTGGAGAGCAGGAGCACGGCGGAGTCGTCTGCAGAGGAGGAGGAGGAAGAGGAGAAAGTCTTATTAGAGGCGCTCTCTCTCTCACGCTCCTTCGCATCTTTGCGTTCTTCCTCTCCGTCTTCTTCGTCGACCCCCGTCGACGGCCCCGGCCTCGGCTCCGTCCTCCCAAACACTTCGGGCAGCGACGATGATGAAGAGGAGGAGGAGGAGGATGACGACGTAGATGCCTCCATTTTCTCCTCTTTCGTGGAGGTGCTGTCTGGAGATGGAGGGTCCTGCTCGGTTCCCGGGTCGATGAGTGATGAGTCTCGGGTTTCTGTGTCCGAGGTGCTGTTGGGCGTTAACGCCTCGGCAGACTCCGCCTTCTGGTCCGAGCAGGGGACCAATGAGGAGGAGGTGGAGGCGGGACAAATTCCGCTCACCCCGGCACTGCTGCTGCTCTCTGCTGGACGATCGACATCACCGCTGACACGCCGCCGCTTTACTGGGGTCGCCCCTTCCTCTTCCACTGAGAGAGAGAGAGAGAGAGAGAGAGAGAGAGAGAGAGAGAGAGAGAGAGAGAGAGAGAGAGGGAGGGAGAGAGGGAGGGAGGGAGGGAGGGAGGGAGGGAGAGAGAGGGAGAGAGGGGAAGAGAAGGGCAGGCAGAAAGTTACTCGTACTTCAATTATATTTAAGTGTGTGCGTGTGTACGTGTGTGTGTACGTGTGTGTGTGTGTGTGTATATATACCTTTGGCTTTGATCTCTAGCATGTGTATTTGTGCTTGTATGTGTGTGTACATTTAGCTTTTGTCTCCAGTGTATGTGTGTGTACACCTTTGGTTTTGGTCCTCAGCGTGTGTGTGTGTGTGTGTACCTTTTGCTTTAGTCTCCTGTGTGTGTGTGTGTGTGTGTGTACCTTTTGCTTTAGTCTCCTCTGTGTGTGTGTGTGTGTGTACCTTTGGCTTTAGTCTCCAGTGTGTGTGTGGAGCGATGCTGTAAGCAGGCAGTGCATTTAGTGAGCAGTTCCTGCAAGGCGGGGCCGAGTGCAGGGTCCAGCTGCTGAGGGGTGTGTACTGATAACATCAGCACCAGAGCTCGAAGATCCTACACACACACACACACACACACACACACACACACACACACACACACACGAGAGAGAGAGAGAGAGAGAGAGAGAGAGAGAGAGAGAGAGAGAGAGAAAAGAGAGGGAGTTATAGTGAAGCTGCCAGATACTGAGCTGTGTGTGAAGCGTGTGAGGAGTGTGTGAAATGTGTGTGTCCGAAGTATGTGAGGAGCATTTAAAGTGGGTGTGAGGCAGACAGTGGAAGTGTGTGTGAGGAGCGTGTGAAGCGTGTGTGAAACGGGTGAGGCAGACAGTGGAGGTGTGTGTGAGGAGCGTGTGAAGCGTGTGTGAAACGTGTGAGGCAGACAGTGGAGGTGTGTGTGAGGAGCGTGTGAAGCGTGTGAGGTGTGTGAGGTGGGTTTGAGGGAGACAGTGTAAGTGTGTGTAAAGCGTGTGAGGTGGGTGTGAGGGAGACAGTGTAAGTGTGTGTAAAGCGTGTGAGGTGGGTGTGAGGCAGACAGTGAAAGTGTGTGTGAAGTGTGTGTGAAGCGTGTGAGGCAGACAGTGGAAGTGTGTGTGAAGTGTGTGTGAAGCGTGTGAGAAACGTGTGTAAGGAGGGTGTGAGGCAGACAGGGGAAGTGTGTGTGAAGCGTGTGAGAAATGTGTGTGAGGTGGGTGTGAGGCAGACAGGGAAGTGTGTGTGAAGCGTGTGAGGTGGGTGTGAGGCAGACAGTGGAAGTGTGTGTAAAGCGTGTGAGAAACGTGTGTAAGGAGGGTGTGAGGCAGACAGGGGAAGTGTGTGTGAAGCGTGTGTGAAGCGTGTGAGAAACGTGTGTGAGGTGGGTGTGAGGCAGACAGTGAAAGTGTGTGTGAAGCGTGTGAGGTGGGTGTGAGGCAGACAGTGGAAGTGTGTGTAAAGTGTGTGTGAAGCGTGTGAGAAACGTGTGTAAGGAGGGTGTGAGGCAGACGGGAAGTGTGTGTACTGACTGCGTTGAGGAGGCTGCTGGTCTTGCTGAGCTCTGCGCTCTGATTGGTCAGTTCAGGCTGCAGGGAGTGGTACTCATTCAGCAGGTTGGTGACCAGCACACTGATCAGATTAGCACAACTTGGTCCGGACAACACCTGCGGCTGAACCTTTAAACACACACAGATTTATTAGTCATATGAGGGTCAATCCTTCTCTGTATCATCTTTCTATTTATCGACAATTCAACATTTTCTTTAAACAGCACGTGGGATCAGTTATTCGCCTCTAGAGGCCGCTCTCGTAATGACAGCGAGCCTTCTCAGCCGCTACAGCAACGAATGCAACCCGGAAAAACTATCTGTATCAATTTTTTACAATAGTTGATAGTTCTGCCAATGAACTATCGTCGATGATTAATCGTTCGACCTCTAATTACAACCCAGAAGATTCAAAAGAAGTTTGCACGGCTATAGAACAAAGAGCATTGGAGAGCATTTCTCATACAATTTATATAATCACATACACAATATGGACAAAAGTTTGTGGACCCTCCGACCATAGGATTGGTCTGTGCTTTCTTTCTAGCATCACATTTCACATTTGGATCTCATTTACTCTTATAATGAACTCCACTTTTCTGGGAAGATGTTCCACTACATTTGTGTGTGAGATTCGTTCAGCCACATGGGTGTTAGTAGAGTCAGGTACTGATGTAGGTGAGGTGAGGAGGCCTGAGGTCACATTCATCCCAAAGGTGTTCAATAGGTTTTGAGCTCTACAGCAGGAGATCAAGTGAAGATCTCCATGTGAAGATATTGGAAAGGAGGGTGTTCGAATACTTTTTACCATACCGTGTATCATTCCTTACTTCATTCTAGCACTTTGTTTTGATGTAATGTGAGAAGAGAATGATGTACAGTACATGCGTGTGTGTGTGTGTGTGTGTTACCTTGTGTAAGAAGCAGGTGAGGAAAGAGTAAGCGGGGTTATTGTTCAGGAAGGTCCTCTCATCCATCAGGATGCACTTGATGTATTCTCCGAATGCGGGGTCCTCGCACAGCAGCTTCACACACGTCTTGGCTAACGTGGACTGTGCCATGCAAGTGTGTGTGTGTGTGTGTGTGTAAAGAAAAAGAGACATACTAAAATATTGTTTGAGCTCCAATTTTTACATTTCCTAAGCATAGAGACACATACAGTATGTATGTATGTATGTGTGTGTGTGTGTGTGTGTGTGTGTGTGTATTACCTGGGATTGACTAAGTTCAGTCCACAGTTTGGGAAACAAAGCAAGGTGCAGTGGCAATCCTTCGTACGCCATCATCACACCTGCACACAGATACACGATTAGAACATACACACCTATGAGCAGACACATATACACGTACGCACGTGTGCAGACACACACACACACACACACACACACACACACACACACACACACACACACACACACACACACACACACACTTTTACGTACTGAGTTTGACGAGTGTCTCTGTGAACTTCTCGCAGTTGATGGCGACTCGACACAGAAGGTGGATGAACTGGTGATAGGACAAGAAGTAGTCCATCAACATCCTGTCATACACCTCGTCCTTCCCCTGCAGGGACCAAGAACAATGTTCTTACAGGTTCATACCGATTTAATAACCTCACTCACACGTATGCACACACACACAAACACACACACACCTTGCTGGTTTCCACCATGGAGGGAAGGAGGCACATGTTGAGTTCAGGCCTGGGAGGGCGAATATTGTTCTTCCCTCCCATCAGCTTGATGTTCTCTCTGCAGGGTAGATAGGGGCCAAACGACACTATACACACACACACACACACACACACACACACACACACACACACACACACACACACACACACATTACACTAAAAGCCACTTTTTTAATAAACTGTATTTAATAAAAGAGTGTGTGTGTGTGTGTGTGTGTGTGTGTGTGTGTGTGTGTGTGTCGTACTGGGTATGTTGCTGTGGTGGTAGGTGCAGTGGTTGTGCTGTAGGAAGGGGACGAGTGTGTGCAGGAAGTCGTGTGGACTCAGCAGCACCAGCTCCTTCAGAACATCTGCGGAAGAGAAACAAATGAGAATTATGTAACTCTGAACTCAGTGACTCCGCCCCTTTCCTTATACACACCTGTACCTACTTATACACACCTGTACCTACTTATACACACACATACACACCTGATCCTACTTATACACACCTGATCCTACTTATACACACCTGATCCTACTTATACACACACATGTACACTTACACACCTGTACCTACTTATACACACCTGTACCTACTTATACACACCTGTACCTACTTATACACACATGTACACTTACACACCTGATCCTACTTATACACACCTGTACCTACTTATACACACCTGTACCTACTTATACACACCTGTACCTACTTTTACACACATGTACAATTATACACACCTAAACCTACTTATACACAAATGTACACTTATACACCTGTACCTACTTATACACATCTGTACACACCTATACACACACACCTGTACCTACTTATACACACCTGTACCTACCTATACACACACCTGTACCTACTTATACACACCTGTACACACCTATACACACACACCTGTACCTACTTATACACACCTGTACCTACCTATACACACACACCTGTACCTACTTATACACACCTGTACACTTATACACACATGTACAATTATACACACCTAAACCTACTTATACACAAATGTACACTTATACACCTGTACCTACTTATACACATCTGTACACACCTATACACACACACCTGTACCTACTTATACACACCTGTACCTACCTATACACACACCTGTACCTGTACCTACTTATACACACCTGTACCTACTTATACACACACATACACACCTGTACCTACTTATACACACCTGATCCTACTTATACACACCTGTACCTACCTATACACACACCTGTACCTGTACCTACTTATACACACCTGTACCTACTTATACACACACATACACACCTGTACCTACTTATACACACCTGATCCTACTTATACACACGTACACTTACACACCTGTACCTACTTATACACATCTGTACATACCTATACACACACACACACATGTACCTACTTATACACCCATGTACACACATACACTTCTTTCTTTCTTTCGGCTTCTCCCGTTAGGGGTCGCCACAGCGGATCCTCAGCACGTTTGATTTGGCACATGTATTTACGCTGGATGCCCTTCCTAATGCAACCCTCCCCAATTTATCCGGGCTTGGGACCGGCACTGAGAGTGGCTGGGGTTGGTTCCCTGACCGGGAAACGAACCCGGGTCGCAGCGGTGAGAGCACTGCATCTTAACCACTAGACCACCACATCTGTACCTACTTATACACACCTGTACATACTTATATACACCTGATCCTACTTATACCACACATTTACACTTACACCTACACTTATACACACATGTACCTACTTATACACACCTGTACCTCTTCACATAATAACGTCTAGAAATTAGAAAATAAAATATATACACACAATAAAAGAGTATTTTACCTAGACAGGCGTTGCGTAACTCTGGAGGACTGTAGGAGTTCAGCAGCGTCAGCAGTTTATGTGCAAAATCGATCCTCTCCTGCCACTGAATCAGAGCCTGCTTCACATCTACACACACACACACACACACACACACACACACACACACACACACACACACAAAGTAAATTACTCTTGATTGGCACCTTTTGAAATAAATGGTGTAGTGAGTTTGCCCATGGTGTGGTGCATTATGGGTAAGGATGTGTGAGTAGAGTGCAGGGTGCATGATGGGTAATGAAGCACCTTTGCGCTGCAGGTAGGGTCGAGTCGCCTTTAACACCGACAGGAAAATAGACAGCAGCTCCACCAGGTCACCGGTCACGTGACACGCCGTGGCCTCGTGGTACATCATGTGCAGGGTGTTAAAGGACTAGAGAGAGAGAGAGAGAGAGAGAGAGAGAGAGAGAGAGAGAGAGAGAGAGAGAGAGAGAGAGAGAGATAGAGACAAAAGATTATAGATTTGATAAATATATATATATATATTAAAAAAAAGATTATTCATTTATTGTGTGTGTGTGTGTGTGTGTGTGTGTGTGTGTGTGTGTGTGTGTGTGTGTGTGTCATACCTCAGTCATTAAAATGAGTCCTCGGTTAAACACCACCAACAGTCGGTCCTCGTCGTTCTCGAGTAACACACGGAAGGCACTGAAACACACACACGATAAGTGCTTAATAAAATTGTACTACACAGTAATAACAGACATCAATGATAAACACAACCTTGGATTTATATCCCGTGTGTGTGTGCGCGTGTGTGTGTGTGTGCACACCTAATGAGAGTGGTCCAGCAGGAGCGGCCGTCCAGGCAGCGTAGGTAGCAGCTGATTGTGGTCTTTTTAAACTGTTTTATATCTTCAACGTCCTCCTCCCTCATGTCTGGCCTCTGAGCCACGAACAGCTGCATGAGGTTAAAGAGCTCCTCCACCGCCTACACACACCCCCACACACACATTTATATTGCAATAAGGTGTATATTTATTTGGGTAAATTCCTGTGTGGCTGTGTGCAATTTCACACAGCTTTCATATAAAAATAAATAAATAAATAAATAAAAATTTTTTTAAAAAGAGACATTTGTTTTAAAGTCTGATGTATTGGATTGGACACGTTATCACTCAGCAAGAGGACGAACACCTGAGTCCTCAGGGTGCGGATTCTTTTTTCCCTTTTATTCTGTACAGTAAGAGAATAAAAATTGAGCTATGATTTAAACTCGACAAATAGAACGTTAAGCGCCAACAGTGGTGGAAGTGGTAGCTCAGTGGATCAGATGTTGGACTTCTGATTGGAAGGTCATCCCAGCACCACCACAGCTACTTGAGCAAGGCCCTTAACCCTCAACTGCTTTTTTGTAAAATTTCCATGTAAATGAGTGTTTGTGCGAGTGTGTTTTGAGTGTGCACCCACCCCAGGATACTGGCTGGCGTGGGGCGTGAGGTTCTTGAAGGCCCACTGGATGTTCTGGTGCGAGGCGAGCAGGCGCGTGAAGGAGGCCGACTGCTCGCAGCACAGACGCAGGATGCCGTAGTAAGCGGGCAGCATGGCACGGTTAAACAGCACCACCTCCTGGTCGTCGTGATCGGCCAGGATGTAGTTGAAGGCGATGTTCTTGGTCACCACGGGGTTCTGCACGATCAGGCGCACGTTCTCGCTGCAGTCCACGCACACGTTGTACCAGAACGACAGCAGGGCCTGCTTGTTGTGGTTGGTGGCGATCGCCGGCTCAGACAGTTTGGGCTGAGAACGGGCGGATGGAAAGGGTCAACGTTATCATTTTTTATTATTATTTGAAGGGGAAACCGTTGCTAAGACGACAATATATTTCAGTAGGTTTCCAATATGCTGTGATACAAATCAGTGAGAAAATCAAGAGTAAGTTTACTAGCGGTTAGCAAGCTCCTTTGGCCAACAGGTCATGTGACCGTTCCTGAATTGCATATTTGTGAATAATCCACAAATATTTAAACATCAAATGAGGCAAAAGCTCTGTGTTCATTTCAGATCCTGGTCAGTTCTCAGTGAATTTCCTCCTCACCTGGAAGAGGTTCCACAGGTCCATGAAGAAGCTGGAGAACATGAGCTTCTCCGTCTTGGAGATGAGGCAGTAGGTCATGAAGCTGAAGTACTGCACCAGTTTGGTTGTACCGTGAACCGCAACGTCTACGTAGAGCTTGGCCCGGCCCAGCAGACCCAGGAGGAGGTTATAGACCTGCGAGAGAGGAAAGAGTGTGAGTGAGGAGGTGAGAAAGTGTGTGTGTGTGTGTGTGTGTGTGTAAGTGGAAGCTCACCTGGTGCAGGACAATGGTGGTGTCTGGGCTTAGGGGCAGATCCCGCGTGGGAATGTGGAGGGAACGCGTGGAGCGGAACATCTGACGGAAAGAGTTGCTTGGGATGAGCGAGACGAGCAGGTATGCCGCCGCTGAGAACGCACACACACGCACACACACACACACAAAGGATGATTTACACTAGGAGAAATGTGGGTAACAAATAATGTGGGCAGTTGGGGTGTGTGTCCTTACAGGTGCGGACGCGAGGGTAGTTGTGTGCCAGCAGGAAGCGCTCCACCCAGTTCTCCATGTTCTGCAGAACCCAGCTGTGAGCCAGTTTATTACGAGGTGTCTGTACAGCAAGCCAGTCCAAACACTGAGACGGGTTATACTCTATCACCTGCAGCACAGAGAGAGAGAAAAACAGTCAGAGCAAAAAAGAGACAGACAGACAAATCAAGAGACAGAGAGAGGCAAGCAGTGTGAGAGAGAGGCATAGTGCGAGACAGACAAAACAAGAGCGAAAAACAGACAGAAAGAGCGAGAGACAAACAGACAGAGCGAGAGACAGACAGACAGAGCAAGAGACAGACAGAAGAGCAAGAGACAGACAGAGCAAGAGAAAGACAGACAGACAGAGCAAAAGAGAGACAGAAGACAGAGTGAAAGACAGATAAACCGACATAGAATAGAATAAAATAGAATAGAATAGCATTTATTGTTACATATACATTAAAGCACAGTGAAATGTGTTCTTCGCAAATCCCAGCTTGCTCAGAAGCTGGGGTCAGAGCGCAGGGTCAGCCATGATACGGCACCCCTGGAGCACAGAGGGTTAAGGCCTTGCTTAAGGGCCCAAGAGTGGCAGCTTGGCGATACAGGGGCTTGAGCCCCGACCTGCTGATCAGTAACCCAGAGCCTTAACCACTGAGCTACCACTCCCTTATAGGGAGAGACAGACAGTCAGAACAAGAGACAGACAGTTAGAGCAAGAGACAGACAGTCAGAGCAAGAGACAGACAGTCAGAGCAAGAGACAGACAGTCAGAGCAAGAGACAGACAGTCAGAGCAAGAGACAGACAGTCAGAGCAAGAGACAGACAGGAAGACAGACTGATTGAGGGAAAGCTAGACAAAGACACAGAGCGAGAAACAGACAGAGCGACAGAGAGTCAGACAAAGCAAGAGACTGACAGTGATAAAAATAGCGAGAGACAGACAGAGCAAGAGACAGCGTGACAGAGAGTTAGACAGACAGAGAGTTAGACAGAGCGACTAAGTCAGACAGAGTGAGAGACAGAGCGAGAGACAGACAGGAAGACAAAGTGAAAAAGACAGGAAGACAAAGTGAGAGACAGAGCGAGAGACAGACAGAGAGAAGACAGAGAAGACAGACAGAGCGAGAACACCGACAGAGAGCGAAAGTCACAGAGTGAGCGAGAGAGACAAACAGTCAGTAAGACAGAGCGAGAGACAGCGCGAGAGAGAGACAGACAGAAAGCGAGAGTCACAGACAGTCAGACCGAGAGACCAAGTCACAGCGCGAGAGACAGAGCGAGTCACAAAGTGAGAGACAGACAGTCAGACAGAGCGAAGACAAAGAGAGAGACAGACAGAGAGCGAGAGACAGACAGAGCGAGAGAGAGGCAGAGTCAAACAGAGTGAGAAACAGACAGAGAGAGACAGACAGAGCGAGAGACAGACAGAGAAACCCAGACACGATGGGTGCTGAGCCGAAGCTGGCTAAAGACAGCGGCTAAGAAGTGAATAATCAGTCACGCGGCCTCTAACACCATCCTGTCTACAATCACATAAATGAGGTGAGGCTCCGTTTGGCCAGGAGAGTCTTCTTTACTGCAGGAGACGTGACCAGTGCAGGAGAAACGTCTGGTCAATGTGGTGAGAAGAACCGCCTGATGAACGTGGAGCTTACCTCCCAGATCCTCTGCAGGATGTAGGAGGCGAACGAGGGCATGCCGGGTGGACCTGCTGCAAACTCCATCAGCATTGTCAGGAGCTTGAAGAAAGGGTTCGCCGCCTAACACACACCACACACACACACACACACACACACACACACACACACACACACAGGAATGAGAATGATGTATGAAATAAAAATGTGTTCTCGTAGAGGAAGAAAAAAAAAAAGCAAACAAAACAAACAAAAAAAATCAACACTTTATTATGTTTCCAAGACGACAACCATGAAAATACATAGTTTGGAAGTGAGTGGAAGATCTCCTGCTATAGAGCTCCGACCCTATGAACACCTTTGGGTTGAAGTTCTTCCCGCTGACTGCACCCCAGACATCCTCACCTCACCTACATCAGTACCTGACTTTACTAACACTCTTATAGCTGAATGAAATCTCACACAGAAATCTAGAGGAACGTCTTCCCAGAAGAGTGAAGCTTAGTATAAGAGAAAATGGAGACTGAATGTGGAACGGGATTCTCAAAAACGAACACAATCTTATGGTCATCTAATGGCCTTTTCTGTACATAAAACATCACACAGACTCCAGCAGGACCAAGTGCTACCAGAAGGATGAAGTTTCTTCGAAGGGAGTGAGATGTTTAAAACCTTCAACCTCCCAAGTCTTGACTGATTTTTATAAACGATGCTGTTATTAATAAGCTGCAGAACATCTGGAGGCAGAGAGATAAAGGGACAGAAGGAGAGACAGAAACCTACCTCGGGTGTGAGCTTGGCTATGGAGGTGAAAAGCATGGAGACGATCTGGAGGGAAAGAGAAGGTAGAACAATATGGAGATGAGATCTTGGGCATAATTTAGAATAAATAGAAAAAAAAATTTTGTCCTCTCCATAACTGAGGCCTGTATGATTTGGTGCATATTCTACCATGCGATACATTAATAATACGTATGACGCAGCTAAAAAAAAAAAATATGACAATTCAACATGTTACAGTTCACTTTTATTCCTTCGGTTCAGACAGACGACAAATCATCTGTTACTTCAGCGCTGTCTTCACACATGGGCGTTTGAAATGCGAAAAAGATACGAGATGAAATAAAATAAAGAAAAAAAAAAATGAATGAATAAATCTATTCCTGTTCTGTGTGCAGGAAGTTACAGCTCTACCTCTGCCATGTTAATCTGTACTCTATGTGACTCTCAGGACACGGCTCGGTCTCCATAGTGTTGTGATGCGTCATGTTCACGTAGCAGCATATATATATATATATATATATATTTATATAAAGAAAGACAGAGAGATAGAGATAGATAGATAAACAGACACTAATAATTATGTTAAAAACTTTGCATCGGTGCGAATCGGTAAATCTTACCTCTACCACCCTAGTGTGTGTGTGTGTGTGTGGTGAACCTACGTGCTCGGCGAGCCTGTTGTGTATCTACACAGGCTGAAGATGAGGTTGCAAGTCTGCCGGATGTTGATGCTGTCTCTGATGTGCTGGAAGAGGAAGGGGAAGCCTTTTCCTCCAGTCAGAGCCGCCATGTCGCTCTGAGACAAAGTCAAGTGTCTGCAGAGACAAGGACAAGGATCAAAGAACTGTCGTGGAGTGTAAAGCCGTGTGTGTGTGTGTGTGTTGTGTGTGTGTGTGTGTGGTGTGTGTGTGTGTGTGTGGTGTGTGAGAGAGATGTAAAGACCTTTCAGAGCGAGACTGCTCAACTAGCAGGGCAATGAGGGCGATCATCTTTTCCAGAGCGGCCGGTCGGTACTTCTCCTCCGCTAGAGACAAGATGTCCTCCTCTTCATCCTCTTCCTCTCCTTCTTCCTCAGACAGCACCTCCACCTGAGGCTAGTAAGGAACAGACACAAACACAGTTTATGAGTAATTTATACATCGCACATCACCACACACTTTCTTTAAATACAAATATTTCTTTATTATTCCATTGAAGGGCCTTTTTGAGAAAGCAGGAAAAACTACAAAACTCCCTGAATGAGTTCCTGTAGAGACAAAGCGCAAAAGGTTCCTTTTTAACACAAGTTTTTCATCAAGGTCCATGAAGTTTCTGAGGTAAAAACACACCCAGAGTTCCTGCATTTACTGAAAAACTTCTCGGGTAGAAAGAAAAAAAAAAAAAAACAACAAGAAAATTGACCAAAAGTCCCCCCAAAAGTCCAAGAAAATATCCTAGGTCCCTGAAAAGCTTCTATGTAATGTTATACAACTTTCCAACATAAAAGTTCCTGCATAGACAGTATGCTCTCCTGAAAAGTTCCTGGATTTCAGAAAAACAATTCTAAGATCCGGAAAGAGCTGCTGAAGTGCAAAACATGCTTAAAGTTCCAGAGTTCCGGAGTTTCCTTGAGCATTAGCACTCACATTCTCAGGACCTTTAGTACCCATGTAGAAGTGCACCATGATGGAGATAGCCTGCAGGGACAGCAGGAACTGGCTCTGTAAACAAACAATTGACAAGCATGTAAATAGCGAGCACACCGCTGAATGAAAAAATCTGGATTGAGAGATGAAAGCTAGATGGCATCACCTCCTCCTCTCCCATCTTGGCGAACTCGTAGAGGAAGGCGAAGTACTCGGTCAGGTGTTTGCTGTGAGGCTTTACGCCGTGCTCCATGATGGACAGCAGGGTTTTGACGAAGCGCGTCACACACGAGCGGCTGCCGATGTCCTCCACCGGGGCGTCCATATCGTCAGACCTGCAGGAACATCCGCTTAGAACCTTACAAACTGGACATCAATCTACCAAGGCTTAAAATGATAGCGCTAATGGTGCCTCCAGTTTGAAGATGGGATTTTAATGTCCTATAATATTACAACAACTGTCTCTCCCCATTATTTGTTTAACTGTAAAGTCTTACCTCCAAACCTGCTCTCACCAAACAACGGCTATCAACCAGGTAAAGCTGATCACATGATTCCAGTCAACCGAATGTTTTGTGCTATCTACCCTCTTCCACATACACAAGATCACACATACGCACCATTGGCTAGGATCGTTGTGTGACAGGACAGACACCACACCCCTCCCACCATGAGATTTGTATGCAAGTGAACGAAATTCCTCACACCCACAAACTCACCCGTCCTCCATCCCTGGCTGTAGGTACAAATGGGCGTGTACCGGTCTCAGTCTCTGAATCACATGAATGCACAACCTCTGGAACATCTGCAATCAAAAGCCCATAGGGGTTAGTGTGTGGTGTGTGGAATGGAACATGGTTGCTGCTAGGTAAATAAACTCACCTGCCGGACGATCTGGTTGGGGCACTTGATTAAAATCTGCATGGGCCACCAGTTGTCATCGGCCATTCGATCCAAAAACCACTGCGCCCAAAAGAACACACTGTTAAAACTACCAGATTAAGGGGCGCCCGATATTCCGATTCCGATTGACTGGCAGATCAGAAAGCAGTATTGTGTAGAATCGTGTGCCCGCAAACTGCAAATATGAGATCCTTTCTCTTCGAAACACATGGGTCACCAGGATAAAACATCTACAATACTCCATAAGTGACTCCACTTATTTATTCCAATCAGCCTTTTTTCACTAAAATAAAGATTAATAGGTCCAAATACCGATCCACCATGACTGATGATCATTTGGAAGTATATATATATATATATATGGAAACATTACTGGGTTCATATGTTTCTGGAAAAAAAAAGAAAATTTCCCAAACACAAAAATATTTGTCACGTGTTATTATTGATTATTATATACCACACTGGTCACATGCCATTTTCATACCAAACTAACGAATCAATCATAGACTATATCATGGTGGTATCTTAATCTCCTTTATCCGTACCTCGCACGCAGCCTGGCTGTTGTTGAACTGTTTGGTGAGGAGCTCGATCCACTGCAGCATCGTGGGCTGGAGACCAAACGAAAAGAAAATACACAACATTAAATAAATCCAACTTGGGATGGTAAAGAAAGCTGGGAATGAAAGACAGGATGAAGTGCTCACCTTTTCTTTTGAGTGAATGAACGTCTCCAGGACGAAGGACGTGCTGAGCTGTGATGGAGAGAGCAACATGGGGGGCTTTTAAGAGGCAAGAGATTGTGAGGTTTAGCATTTAATGCTGCTGATTTAGCATAGTGTATAGGAGTGTGTGTGTGTGTGTGTGTGTGTGTGTGTGTGTGTGTGTGGTGTGTGTAGTGTGTGTGTGTGTAGGTGTGTGTAGGTGTGTGTAGGTGTGTGTGGGTGTGTGTAGGTGTTATTACCTTGGCGGTCATGAGTGAGACAGCTTTGGGGTCGGGTAAAGTGCTCGGGATGCTGCTGCACAACTGCCACATGAACCTGCACACAAACACAAGACAGACAGACAGACAGACAGATAAATACAGATCAAGAGAGAGATATAGGTAATGAGACTGAGATATACACAAACAAATAGAGAGACAAGAGGATAAAAAGAGAAACCGAGAGATACAGAGATACAGGAAGACAAATATAGAGAGAGATTATAGATTGAGAGGGATAGAGAGTATATAGATTAAAAGACGGATAAAGAGAGACAGATATAGACGCTGATGGAGAAACTGCTTAAGAGTGACACAGAGATAATAAACATTCCATAATGGTTCTGACTTTTATACTTTAATGCTCTCAGTAAAGCAGAACTCACCCAAAGTAGGTGTGCTCGAAGATGTTCTTGTCCTGGAGAAACTGCATGTTGTCATGCCAGATCCACTGTGCGACACACACACACAAACACACACACACACACACACCACACACACACCACACACACACACACACACACACACACACACACACACACACACACAGAGAAAAGGTGCAAGTATGAAACATCTTGTAAAGGTGTTGTAATTAGTAGAGGAAGTGATGGAGAGAAAGAGAGTGGATGTGTGTTTACCTCCAGCAGGTCAGGAGACACATCAAAGCTGAAGTCCTTCCCGTTCTCCTCCTCTGGCTCCACTCGTTTATAGAACAACATGTACGCACTGTGTGTCTGACAGGAGAAGGGCATGATATCAGATAACGACCAAAAATAGCCAGACAGACAGACAGACAACATACATACATACAGACAGAGGCAAGAGAGAGGAGAGAGAGAGAGAGAGAGAGAAGAGAGAGAGGAGAGACAGACAGACAGACAGACAGACAGACAGACAGACAGAGACACAGATATAGACAGACAATAGAGAAACAAAGAGACAGACAAAAAAGAGATTAAAAAAATGAAGACAGACAGACAGACAGACAGACAGACAGACAGACAGACAGACGATTGACAGGCAGAGACACACAGAAAGACATAGTGAGCTGGACAGATAGAAAAACAGACAACATACAGACAGATAGATAGATATAAGCTATATAGTTAGTGAAATACTCCCTCACCTTCTCAAAAGAAAGTCCATGAACTTGTCTGTAACCGAGTCGTACGTCTTCGTCTGCAAGGACGACACACATAAATTACTCGAGAGGATCAACACCGAGCATCAATTATAACATACAGGGTTCCTACACAATCTTTATACTGTTCCAGTCTCAATGAACTCAACTAATACGCTTTCGCTTGAAATCGCATATTTCTCTCCGTTTCGGCCGTTCGTCCACACCGAGTTAAACGAAAACGCTTTCTAAAACGTTTACACATTTTTTGTCGTTGCCGCGACGTTTTAAAGAGCCGGAAGGTAAATCAATTGCAGGGGGAAATGATGCGAGTGGAAGCGTTGTATGTTTTGCTTGAGCGCGGTACAGGGACGTGAGCGTTTTTTCAGACGTTTTTAGTGAAAATTAAAGTGTGGACACGGTTTGTTTTTAGACAAAAACGCCATTTTCAAATGTATCCGGATTCGTATAGACGTAGCCTTTTTATTAAAATAAAACATTAAAGAAAATCTTTATTTATATTTTAGAAAATCGAATAAGGCAATAGTATGGAAACAAATCGTTTTTAATTCTCAGTGTATATATATATATATATATATATATATATATAATCATTTCTATATAACTTACCGTCATCTCTCCTCCGAAACACTCGGACGCCAGCTGGGCCGAATCGAAGGGCTTCACCTCGGCATCGTTAAACAGGTACCTAAGATTAAAGAAGGTAATGAGCATCGATGCGCTAACACAATCACGCTAGCTGTTCAGTGCCTGTGCCGCTCCTCCTCACCACTTGTTGTTGCGGTATGCATGGGGGTTGACGATGTCCCGGATGAAACTGTAGTAATGGCCGCCATCCGCCGTCCCCGTGTGCACCGTCACGCCGATGAGGTCGTACTCGTAACTCTCCACCTCCTTCCCTTCGCCGTCGTCACGGAAACCTGACGGGGAAAACACACAAACGAGAACTGTTCGTATCGCGACTGAACACGGAGATCAGCTCTGGCAGTGGTTCTGTGTCTATTACAAACATACTGAGAGAGAGAGAGAGAGAGAGAGAGAGAGAGAGAGAGAGAGAGAGGAGAGAGAGAGAGAGAGAGAGAGAGGAGAGAGAGAGAGAGAGAGAGAGAGAGAGAGAGAGAGAGAGAGAGAGAGAGAGAGAGAGAGAGAGAGAGAGAGAGAGAGAGAGAGAGAGAGAGAGAGAGAGAGAGAGAGAGAGAGAGAGAGTGTGTGTGTGTGTGTGTCTCATGGACCTTCCCAGTATTAAATGTAACTATAAATGGATAAAAAAAACCCTGAATTGTCCTACAATAACACTAACACCATGCACCTGGGTGTTTTCCCTCCTCACACACACACACAGACACACACACACACACAGTCAGTCTTCTGTATAAAAGGTATTAAACGTGAATGAAAGGACTGGAAGTGTGGTGATGAGTGGGTGAGTGGGTGAGTGAGACTCGTACCCTCCTTCCGGTCTCCCTTGGCCATCAGGAAGTCCTCGGTGTAGGGCGTCATGTCAAGGCGGAGCGGGAACGAGAAGTGTGTGTTCACCTTCTCCTTCATCATCGTCACCATGTTGAAGGTGTAGCGCATGGTGTTGAAGCTCAAGATCCGAGGAAGCTTCTTAAAGCATGCTCTGTGGGTAAAAATCAAGAGTTAGTCCAGAAATCCACCCCAACAACACACCCTCCTACCACCATAAACACCCATCCACCCTAAACCCCACCTACCACCCTAACCACCCATCCAACCTAACCCCCACTTACCACCCTAAACATCCATCCACCCT